>CM070509.1:20969960-21435749 GCA_036346375.1 Guadua angustifolia
GATGAACGACAGCGTGGCGGTCGATCGGCCTAGAGACTAGGGCTTCAAAGCGGTATGGTGGCGTCGGTAGTGTGATTTCGATCCGATGGCACGCAATAACTCTACCGATCCGCAAGCGATTGGAATGGGCCGACCCAACATCGTTCACGGAGATTTTCAGATTTTTCCATATAAATAAATCCGAGAAAACGTTTGATTTATTGAAGCATTAAAAGTACTCTAAAAATTCCGGAAAATTCTCAAAATACTTTGAGATATTCGGACTCAAATAAAATATTTTGACAAAACTTTATTTTGGGTTTAGATATTTATAATTAATCTTCAATAGAAAGTAATATTATTTAGTTCCAAATAATTCAAATACATCGGAAAATCCAATTAAATTCAGAAAATTCACAAAAATCATATTTAGCAATAAAATAATATTAATTAATTGAAAATCTGAAATTTTGGGATGTTACAAACCTCCCCCCCTTAACGGAATCTCGACCCCGAGATTCAGGGCTGACTAGAGAATAGGTTTGGGAATTCTGCCTACAGATCCTCTTCACGCTCCCAGGTTGATTCATTTTTCGAATGATTACTCCATTGAACTCTACAAAAGCGAATGGACTTGTTTCTGGTCCTACGCTTCATTACATCCAGCATCTTGGTCGGCTGCTTTTTGTGTAAGTTAGATCCTCCTGTAACTCAATGGCTTCTAATGGCGTCTGCTCTGCTGGCACTCTAAGACATTTCTTAAGTTGAGACACATGAAGCACATCATGAACTCCTGCTGTGGCAACTCCAATTGATACGTAACCTCTCCTCGGCGGCTTAGGATCTTAAATGGTCCAACATGCCTAGGTGCGAGCTTTCCCTTAACACTGAACCTTTTTACACTTTTAAGAGGAGTAATCCCTAAGATACACAAAATCATTGGGTTCAAAGCTCAATTCGCGACGACGATTATCAGCATAGCTCTTTTGCCTTGACTGTGCTGCTCTTAGTCTCTCTCTGATCATGGCAATTTGTTCTTCAGCCTCTCTAAGCATCTCCGGCCCAAATACCGAACACTCCCTTACGGGGTTCGACAGGCTCGTCCATATAAGACTTCAAATGGTGACATCTGCAAACTAGTCTGGTAACTATCGTCATAACTGAATTCTGCCTATGGCAAACATTTATCCCAAAACATGGCGTAAGCTACGCACAACCTCTAAACATACCCTCCAGAATCTGATTAACTCTTTCTGTTTGACTATCGGTATCTTGGTAAAATCATCTTGAAATTCAAACGAGTTATCATTGCTTCATGTAACTTATTCTAAGCCCTCGAGATAAATTGGATACCTCTATCGGCCACAATCTTCTTAGGCACCTATGTAGTTATTAATTCCCTGACACATACAGATCTCCCAGACGATCTTTTGATTACGCAATCTTTAGTGGCATGAAATAACAATTCCTCCGGATTCATTCCTTTTTGGGTCAATTTACACTAGGAATCCTTTTAATGATTTGCCTCCTATAGGAATCTATAATGATTTGCAATGAACCTTTGGATCTCTAATGCCTTGCCTTTATTTTCTGATACACATCACATCGAGTATCATGTCCAATAGTTTCGCTCTTCACCTTAGATCACCAAAACCTTTCTTTAAGATCTTGATTCTTTTTTTTCAAGGTTTTAAATCGATATATCCTTCACCAAAATATCCTTATGTCTGAGTATCTAACTAATTTCAAGAATAACCTAATTATCTACATAATATGATTTGCTTGGAACTTAACTCATTTACTAAGCCTTTGAACCCTTAACGTTACGGCGGATCCTAGCTAACCGAGCACTTAATGACAAATCTTCTAATTAACAAGTTCTCCTTTGGGTCACTAAACTAGCCACTATTTCTCATGCATCATTTTCAGGTGAACCATAAACTCAAGAATACTCTTAGGGAAACATCTAACTCATCGTTTTCATTATTGCTTTTTCATTCCATTATTCGGTATTCCAATGTATCAATCTTCTCCGCTTCATTTCTTTCAACAAGGAACCTTTACATGGAAGTCATTACTAATCTCTCACTTTACAAGTAGGGTTATGATATCGTACTGAGTAATACTCACGGCTCCGGATTTTCTTGATTTGGGCTTTAACAGGGACGGAGTTGGGATTGACTTGAACCATCATGATTGCTTTTCTTTGAGGGCATCTCTTGGCAAAATGTTTAGGTTTATGGCAATTATGGCAGAGTCTAGTGTGAACTTTCTCTCCTGGGTATTTGTTGATTGGTGTGGTGTTTTTACCTAGACGCCTTTTCTTCAATTGGTTCTCTAGGCAAGTTTCCCTCGCAATTTCACCACTCACTCTTGGTATTATGTACTGGACTAAGGTAACTTCCGATATATCTATGGTTATAGGAATTACTGGTCTTTCCTGTGGACTTCAATTAGCATAATGGCCTTTTCTGTGACACTCATGACGCTCTTCTTGTGATTTTATTACTTTTTGACTCGTAACACCTCCCCTAGCAAAATGATCTTCCTCACCATACAAGGGACCTCCTGTGGGTGATAGCCACTTACTGGTTTTCTGATTAAGGTCGATAGATTCAGGAGGGTGCATTTTAATTCTCCACGCGATGTATCTGGTGCAACTGATTTTCCCTTTTCTTATTGATAATTCTTGGGTAACTAAGGTTCATAGATTCTTATGTTGATACTAGATTATGGCAGTAACTATTGGATCTAAGGGACACTAAGATAGACAATGGTCTTGTCCTTCATGAAGGTAACATGTGATGTTGCTCATAGGACATTCTCCAGGAGAATGGTTTCCTTCACGACTGGAGCAATTAATCGCATGCTCGTTAGCGGTATGCCCTATTTCTCCACAGCGAATGCACGCACGATCTTCTAAATTGTTTGGTTGACCACACATCATAGGACAATATCTAGGTTTCGAACAAGACGCAGGGTATCATTCCTGAAAACGTTGGCGGACGAGTCTTTATAAATTCTAATAACCTTGAGTCAACACAGGGATTATTATTAACAGTTCGAGATGCTTTGCTGGCATTAACTTGATTAGTCCTATTCTGTATTTGATTCATCATTGCTTGCCTCAACTGGGTCTGATCAGCCAAAAACTCTTTGAAGCTCTACGTATCTATCGGTGGTGACGGTTGAAAAAAATAATCCATCCTTGGAGTTTCTATTGAGTTGGTTTTCACTTTATTGTTATCACTAATCGGAACCATCTGCTTGATTACTTTACATGGGTTAGGTGAGAGGGAAATAGCATAGGTAAGAAGCAAGAATCTTAACACAGGGGAGATAGGTTTAACCCAATAACTTTAAACAATCAATATTAATAACTTGGTATGGTTGCTCATATAAGCCTAAAAGCTCTGCAACACATACTGCACACTCAGCAATCAAGAAGAACCAATTCAACCTAAACACACAGAACTACCGTCTACATGGGCGACACTCCTATCTTTAGGAAACACGACTCCCACACATGAGTCTCAACTGGCTACTTGAAGCACTAAGTCTTCTAGCTTTTAATACACTTCGTTGATCCGCTCCTCCATGAGCTTGATGATTCTTTCCTTCATGGTCGGTATGGTAGCAGCAGGCACTTGACGACATCTCCTAAAGTGTGGTATATCATTTTCTACCCAAGATAACTCAGGTAAGATTTTAACTCGATTCAGCAGAGGTAAGGGAAAGAAATTTTAGCAGGGGAAAAGAAAGAATTTTTGGTAAGGATAGAAATAGAAGAATGAGATAAGTCAAGAACACATTATTCTTCTAGGTTAGGACTTTTATTTTAGAAAAATAATTTTGAAGGACCTATAGGGACGACCGACTATCTAGGGTCAAGACCTACAGTCAGTATGGCTTTGATACCACCTTTGTCGGGTCCCGAATATGCAAATCCGGACCCTCTGTGTATACTGCACTAGTCCAGGATCACGCTAGTGCACATAGCCTCAACCTCAATGAATATCACAATCATACACAACGGAAATAAGATAACAGATATTATATGTTGAATATTACTAGTTAAATGACCTTAGGGTCAACTTACTTAACAATGCCTCACAAGGCTGAACAACCAAATAGAACTGCAGCGAAAATGAAGACGTAGATAACCCCTCAGTATACCACAGGCAACTGACAAGGCTCGCACCCTAAACATTCGTCCCTTCATAGTACCCCTTCTTCAGCTCTGATGATGTTTGTAAGCAAGGGTGAGTACACACCGTACTCAACAAGTTGTGCACAGAATGCAATTCTACATAGCTATATGCAAGGCTTATTCCAAAGGAAGGCTAAGTGGTTCAATTGCAGTAAAGCAGCATTTATAAACAAGTACAGTATATAGATTGAAAAGACAGTAAAACAAATAATAGTAATAAATAGATTCAGCATTTCTCATGTAAACCAAGTTTCCATCCTAATTCAAGATTCAACCTTCCATGGCAACCTGCCATCCATCCCAAGTTTTATTTTGCAAAAGTCTAACCCTTAGTTGACCAAGGCAAGACTAACCAAAAAGTTCATCACAACAACATGTCATAAAACCAAATACGACCGCCCAATTGCCACTCTTGGCCCACCAAATGCGACCGCCCAATTGCCACTCTTGGCCCACCAAAAACCAAATGCGACCGCCCAATTGCCACTCTTGGCCCACCATAAACAATCTTGCCACTTGCCCCAGTCTAAATCATTTTTCCTCCCCAGTTGATTACCAAACACCATGTGCTTTTCACAAATCAACATCGTTGCGTGACTCCGCTGTCACAACAACTCAATCTCTTTGTGCGACCACACATGGCCCACAAGTTATTATCATAGTTCGATATTCCATTAGTCAAGATTAATAAACAACATTCCATGAGCATGTGATGACGTGGCATGGCTAAGCATCTCTAATTCGGTCTAACCACCCATGTTGATTTTCTATTTAACCAACTATAATTAACCAACCTAGGGTGACATGTGGATCATGGCATACAACTAGCAAGGTAGGGTATAATTCAAAGGGTACGATAGCTAGTCCCAAATTTAGGTTGAAATCATTTATATACATAAAATAACATGTGATAAGGTAAATCAAAATAGCATGCAATCTAATTTATGGGTGCAACATGATCAAAGCACAACTTGCCTTCGTTAAGCTCCTGATCCTGGTCTGAAAATAATTCTTGAGCTGCAAAATCTCCTTCCGAGGCCTCGCACAATTCAACGTCTACGCGAATCGAGAGAGAAAAGCAAAAATAAAAACCAAAACCAAAGAGCAAACAAATTCAAAAATTCAAATAAAAGCCACCAATAGAAAGATCTAAATTTTACAAATTTTTAGGAATTTGAATCACCTCAATCCGAGTTCGTATGCAAAAGTTATAAGGTTTTGAAGTTTGAAAATCCTGAAAATACCCTAAAATTAGAAATTCCGAATTTAGTGAATTATTCTTATATGGAAAATCTGGATTTTTCGGCGTCAGCTGACACATGTGCTCACGTGGCGCCAACTCATCGCCACCTCAGCGCCACACGGGCGACTCCGTCTACGTGGCGCCATGTGTCAGCGAACCATCCATCCACCTCAGCCGGCGGCGCGCACGGCCCTAGGGTCACCGGCGGCGAGCAAACGGCACCTCTCCAATCTCACCTCGACGTCGCCTATCTGATGACGCGGCTGGCTTCGCTTCTCGGTCACCGGAGCAGCGGCGGCGCAGCGTTCTTCTCCGTCGGCGACGTCCTTCACGGCAAATCTTCTCTCCGGTGATGCTCCGGCGGAACAACGGTGCGCACGGGACGCCTCAGGTCACAGCGAAGCGAACGGACTCGGTTTGGGACTTCGACGACGTTTGAACGACGGCGAATCGACGGCGTTTCCTCCTCGGCCGCGCTTCGACAAATCCTCCGATTGCAGCGCGGTGGCAGCGAGAACTTCGATGAGCGCCCAGGGATTCTGTTGCTTAGGACTTTGCGCACCCGGTGCTCCCCTTAAATACTACACGCGATGGCCGGATATGGTAGGGCTTGGCGCAGAGTCCATGGTGGCGACGACACGGTTTCCTGGAGTTCGGCTCGGAGACGGCCTGGAGACGACGCTCTGATGAACGACGCGTGGCAGATCGATCGGCCTAGAGACTAGGGCTTCCGAAACGGTATGGCTGACGTCGGCCGTGTGATTTCGATCCGATGGCACGCAATAACTCTACCGATCCGCACAGTGGAATGGGCCGGGCCCAACACTGTTCACGGAGATTTCCCAGGATTTTTCCATATAAATAAATCCGAGAAAAACGTTTGATTTATTCGAAGCATTAAAAGTACTCTAAAAATTCAAGGAAAATTCTCAAAAAATACTTTGAGATATTCTGGACTCAAATAAAATATTTTTGACAAAACTTTATTTTGGGTTTAGATATTTATAATTAATCTTCAATAGAAAGTAATATTATTTAGTTCCAAATAATTCAAATACATCCCAGAAAATCCAATTAAATTCAGAAAATTCGCAAAAATCATATTTAGCAATAAAATAATATTAATTAATTGAAAAGCTGAAATTTTGGGATGTTACACCATCCCAAGAATAACATCTAGGGTTTGAGTATCCAAAATAATAAGGTGCGCTAGGAACTCTATTCCATTCATGAGCATCCTCACTCCCATACATCCTAGGTTAGATCGAAACTCTGATCCAGGGGATTGAACCAAAAGCATGCACTTAAGATTCTTAACTTCTAACCCATGCCCAACAGCAAAATCTTGAGAAATAAAAGAATGTGAAGCTCCAAAATCGAACAAAACTGTAGCAGGTACTGAATTAACCAGAAACTTACCCAATACAACATCCGATGCTCCCTGGGCCTCATCAGTCGTGATATGGTTGACACGACTTCTCATCGTGGCTTGAGCGGTGCCACCAAGTTGAATAGCCCCACGGTTTCCTCCTGGTGCAGGCGTCTTGGCTAGCGTTGATCCAAGGTTGAAACGAACAGGCGTGACACCTCCTCTCTTAGGACAATTATTAGCAAAATGTCCAGGCTCATTGCAGCTGAAACAATGTCTCACTGCCGACTGCTGACCTCCTCCTGGGGTATTATTGGTCTGCACAGGCATCTGAAAATTCTGCCCGCTAGGACGGGGCACAGGTGAAGGCATTTTAAGGACCACCTTCAGCTGAAACCTGACAACCTTCTGCGGTGCAATCCTCAACCTTTGCTGCCCTTGGCGAGCACCCTGCTGTGCCATTCTGCACTTGCGGTTGTCATCTAACTCCTTGCGCTTGTCCTCCAGAATAAGGGCCTTATTCACTAGCTCCTGGAAATCAGGAAAGGTGTGAGTGATTAGCCCAACTTGCAATCCAGAATTCAGTCCCTTCATGAAGCAAGACTGTCTTACTTTATCAGTCGCTACATCCTTAGGTGCGTAGCGAGCAAGCTGAGTAAACTGGTTCAAATATTCTGCCACTGACTGGCTCCCCTGCTTGATGGCCCTGACTTCCTCCTTCAAATCCATGACACTTTCAGGAACATGGTACTGACAAAAAGCAGCAGAAAATTCCTCCCAAGTAATCTCCTGTGGGTTCTCTTGTGATGCGCAATAATTTTCACACCATTCAGCAGCTATGCCCTCCAGCTGATAAGAAGCATACAACACATTCTCATTCCCTTCACACTGAGTGATATGCAATTTCTTCTTGATGGTTCTCAACCAATCATCAGCCTCAATTGGGTTGGCATTCCCAGAGAATGTGAGTGGCCGAGTCCTCATAAAGTCTGACAGCTTTGAGTATGGACGGTTCCCATTGCCAACAGCTTGATTAGCATTGTTGGCCGCTGCTTGATTAGCAAAGTGCTGCATCTGCTGCATCATAGTCTGCATAAGCTGGGTTTGTGCAGCAAGAAAAACTCCAAAGTTGCTCATATCCACTTGGGGTGCGGCCTGAGGAATTGGCGACACATTCCTGATATCATCCTGACGACTTCCACTTCCTTGTGCTCCATTGTTTCCACAAGTCTGAACCATCTGCAGATCACTCCAAGGTTTAGAGAAAAGAGGGAAAGGCAGCATAGACAAGTAATATAAGAACTTAGGCAGGGGCAAAAGGTTCTTATCCCAAACACCAAACTTTATTATATTTATTTAATACTTGGTATGGCTGCTCACAAGTGCCTAAGGGCAATGCAGCGCATACTGCACACTCAAAAGAACATAAGGACTTAGAAATTGCAAATAACCTAACAAACAACTCTACCGACTAATGGCAAAATTCTAACTTGGACTCATGTGACTCACACTCGAGTCACCACTACTACTAGACTCAACTACGCCTACTCACTAAGGTATCCCGGATGCGCACATCCCGGTGACTGCAAGGCGACTCGGCCGGCAGAGCAACTGGTTCGATGACACAGAGTCTCATCGGATGGCATTGACCCCTGACTCTCCGGCTCTGGCTCAAGCTTCTCCGGGTCCTCATCAGACTCCTCCAGATCAGCGGCCTCCTCCCTGAGGTAGAGAGCCTCCTCCAACTCGCCGATCCTCTCGGCAGTCGTCCTCCTAGTCTTCGAGATCCTTCTCAGCTTTTGCCAAGGCCTCATATGCCTCGGA
This sequence comes from Guadua angustifolia, assembly GCA_036346375.1. Classification (NCBI taxonomy): domain Eukaryota; kingdom Viridiplantae; phylum Streptophyta; class Magnoliopsida; order Poales; family Poaceae; genus Guadua; species Guadua angustifolia. Next base: position 20,978,586 of record CM070509.1, read on the forward strand.
AAGCTCCTGGTTGGTGGCCTTCGTGTGTATCTCCTATGCTAAAATGAGACGTGCCAAGTGGACAGTGGTGGCGTTGTTCTCCTCCCGGACCTTCTCCTCAGCTTGTTTCCACATTCCAACATTCCATCCCCACATTTGTTTTAATAAAAATCTAACCCTTGACTGTAATCACCGAGCAATGTCCAATACCGTGAGCATGGCTATTCGAATTGGTTTTACACTCTGCAGAGGTTATACACTTACCCATAAGATATAATCAAACACCACCAAGGCGAGTGACCATAACAAAGCCTTTCCAATGCCTATCTAAACCCTGTACTATCCGCAAAGGTTTCAACACTGGTGGGACTGGTTACCATATCTAGAGCCCCCCTCTTGCGCAATGTGAGCCAACCCGTGCGAGGACTGGTTACTACTACCCGGGCCTCACACCACCACAATAGTACTAAAGTTTAGACTCAACAAATTAATCAGCCAGGTCTGTCCCATTCCAGACTTGTGGTTGTATGAATGACTCAGTTCAAATTCTTGCAAGGTTAAGTTCTTAATTGACCAAGACAAGACTAACCTAAAATCATCATATCTATAAACCACAATCATCATAAAAAGCAAATACGACCACCCACGTGCCAACATTGGCCCACCACAAAACCATGCCACTTGCCTCGGTTTAAATCATTTTACCACCCCAGTTGATTTTACCATGCACCACGTGCCATCAACAATACCAACATTGTGTGACAACACCGACACACAATTAATAAACATGTTCCATAATTGTCGACGATCGGGATCGCCTGACCGCAAATGTGAAAAGGGGTTAGTGAATCGGGAGACCAGTAAACGAGCTCTGCCCAACGAAGGAACAGGTTCGATGCGGCGTTGGTCGGAGCAGGACGACAACGAGCATGACACGGAGAGTTATACTGGTTCGAGCCCCTGCGAAGGTAATAGCTCTACTCCAGTCTCGCCTTGAGGCGAAGTACTTCACTATCCTTGAGTATAGAGGGATTTATAGTTCAAGCTCAAGCTTGTCGGCAATGGCTACTGTCCTACGGCTTGAGCTCTGATGCAGTGTGCGTGAGTGGATTGCTTGTTGGTGTTTTTCGCCTCTCCCGTACGCACGCCCTGCAGGATCTTATATCCTCCCAGGTGTTGCCTGTAACAGACGGGAGAAATTGCCGGAGTAGTGGCCTCGTGCACACCAGAGGTGGGCCGCAACCGTCCCGGATATGCCGCCCACGTCTGCATCAACTCCGCTATCCGTGTCTTGGCAAGCGCCGTAAACGCACATTCGGAACCCAGGAAAAGCGCGAGCAAGAGTTGATCTCACGCCTTCGAGCCCGAGGTGCGTGCGGGGTTGAACTCTTGGTGGCGGCTCTAGGTCGTGGTTGACACCCCGAGCTTGGGGCCCCGTTAACCATGCTTTGACCAGTCGAAGATCTCCTAGTCCCCGTCAGCTAGCCCCCGAGGCTCAAGGTCGAGGAAGACACCTGGATCGACCTCGAGCCTCACGTCAGAAGTCATCTGGGACAAGCTCAACGCCTTGAACCTTTGGTAGAGGTCGGCGGAGACCACCAAGAAAAGGCTTCGACTTCAAGACACTGCACCTCTTGAACTTCACGATCTTTGGTATCGGACATGATCGGTCAGAGGAAATGCCTGCAACACCTCGAACCCGCTGCCCAATCCTTAATTGCGCCTGTCAAATCACCGTAGGCACGCCTTTTTGAGACATCTTAGTCTACAATCGGCGACGAACTGGGCCTATAAACCCAAGCATTCAGCGACCTTCAAAAAATTCCCGATCTCCTCGCGCTCTTCGCCACCTAGCCTTTTCCTCGCACGAACCTTCCTTCCTCGACCATCTTTGAAACAACCATCATGGCCAAGCTCGGGAGAAGCTCCATGTCGATGGCGAGGATGAAGGAGCTCGAGGGCCTGGGGCTGCTAGACCCAGCGATGTGGCGGTTGCCGGGCGGCGAGACCGAGCCGCATCCCAGAGATGATGAGTTCGTCTGCACCGAGCACTACGCGCTCTTCGGTCTGCGGATGCCAGAGAGCGATTTCATAGCGGCAGTCCTCGCCCAATGCGAGATCAAGCTTATCAACTTGGTGCCCAATTCCATCCTCCTCCTTTCTATCTTCTCCCACTTGTGCGAGGGGTTCCTCAGGATCCTCCCCACCCCCTCGCTTTTCTTTCGTTTCTTCAATCTATTCCGCTCCGGGAAGGACCCCGTGGTCGGATGCCTCTACTTCCGGCTGCGGACGGGGATCCCGTGGGCCTTCCCCAAAATCCAATCTCGGGACTCCCTTGGCCCGTGGACCGAGCGGTGGTTCTACCTGAAGAAGGGCGAGACCGGCGCGCTGGCGTATGACAGGGCCCCCGTCACCGAGAAAAAGGAGATCCCAGAGGCGGACGACCTGGAGGTTGACGAGGAGGCCATCGCCTCCATACACATTTGCGCCACACGTGACCTCACTGAGCAGGCGATCGCCAACGACTTCTTGCGGAACAGGGTATTCCCTCTGCGGAAGGGGGTACACCCGTTCTACGAGATCAAGGGGCGCGACGACATGACCCGCGAGGGCACATCCGGTAGGTCTTCTTGCTCTGTGGGTTTTGCTCGGTTTCAACCTTCGGGCTTCCTTGACGGTTGATTTTCTTGCAGCATCGAAGGAGTCCTGGATCGCCGCCAGGATGAACGAGATGTTCGGGAAAGGGGCACACGACTTCACCATCGATGACCCCGTCCGAAAAACATCTTCGCCCGAAAGCCGAGTAAGCTACCCTGTGCTAAGTCCCTTAGTTCGCACGCCCTTGGAGCTTTCCACGATCGCCGGTGTGCTCGCGCGGACCACCGAGAGCTGTTCGAGACGGCAAGGAGGATGCTCATTGCCGTGGGGCAAGGGCAAGAAGGGGAAAAAAAGCCACCACAGACGAGAGCAAAGGCCGGAGGCGAAAAAGGCCCCACGTCGAGTGGGCTGACCGCATACAAGAAGAAATTCCCATAGTCGAGCCCCCGAGCTGTCGTGCCCCGAATTTGCAAATTCGGACACTCTGTGTATTCAGCACTAGTCCAGGATCGCGCTAGTGCATACAGGCTAAACAGGGTGTAATATCACATCATACACAGTGGAATATTGAATAAGTATTTCAAACATGTATTAAACGAGTTGTATGACCTTATGGTCCCTTACAATAATATGCCACTCAGGGCTTACAAATAACAAAAGTTCAACAGCGGAATAAAATAAATCTTCGTAGCAATCCATCTTCAACATAGGCGCCCTGACTGAGGCTTGGTTCCCTAGTTCTCCGGCCCTTCAACGAACTCCTCTTCATACGCAGGCGTAGTCTCTTCTTCTGGTAAGTTTGTCCGCAAGGGTGAGTACATACCGTACTCAACAAGTCATGCACAAAATGCAGCTCTATTTACTACATGCACGGCTTATTACCAAGGAAAGGCTTTACTGGTTATTTTGCTTTTGCATCAATATTTTAAACTACTATTTATTTAGATTGAAAGCATCAAAACCATATAACCATTATACTTCTCAATTCGTTTTCCATATTGTTTTGGACACACAGTCCCTAATCAAATTTCTTTGGCACATAGCCCTCATCCCGTTTTATTTTTAAACACTACCCTTGACTGTAATCCCGAGCATTGTCCAATACCGTGGACTCGGCTATTCAACAGTTTGACACTCTCTGAGAGGTTGTACACTTTCGATAAGATCTGATCGACACCACAAAGGCGATTAACGTAACAAAGCTTTTCAGAGACTTCTATCTTAGCCTAAGAACCTCTCCGTGTTGCCTTCACTATCACTTCCCTCACTCGAGGCAAGTATAGGACCGGCGAACACCGTTGGATAGGGTACCAAGTGAAGCATGAGCCGCTCCCGTCTGCATTACCCCGTGTATGTAATGCCACCCCGAGGTATCAAAGGTAAGACATCGTAACCCTACTAAGCTAGGTCTTCCCATTCGACATATGGTTGTACGAGAGACTCAGGTCAAAGGCTTGCAAGGTGAAGTCCTTAACCCGACCAAGGCAAGACATCCTTCTCTCATATTTTGGCACAGCCCTCACAACAATCAACCCACCAAATGCCACAGGCCCACACTCTGCACAAGCCTCGGTCCACTTGCCCCAGTCTAAATCAAATCCATTCCCAGTTATATAATAGTGCAACACATGTCCGTAATCATCTTTCCTGTAGAACCACATAGGTCTCTACATTCCAGTTTCAATACCAACATCATTCCACCTTTTATCAAAATGCATTCACTATTCTTTAGTCAATATTACTTTTATAATCCAACAAAATTTATTCACGTTATAAGCATGATTAAGCAACTATTCACGGTCTAGCCTCCCGTGTTGGCACAATATCATCAACCAACTAAATTCACCCAACTTAAGTTATCAAAGGAATCATGGCATACGAATAATATCATGGTGGCATAAACAATTAGGTTGATTTACTAATTCACCCAAAATATTTTAATCCATTTTTTTAGTTAAATTAGCATGCATAATTTGAAACAAAATACATTTCAAAATTTAGGATAAAAATGGTCAAAGCACAACTTGACTTCAAAAAGTTGCTGGTCTTGGCCTAAAGCTTGGTCTTGCTCTAAGAATTCCCCCTCGTAAGTCTCCAGCAAATCAACGTCTAATTAACAGCAACGTACACACAATAAATTTATTTTACAGAGAACAAACTCAACTCTAAAAATTCTAAAAAATTCACCAATAAATATATCTTGATTTTACAAATTTTTAGAAATTAAAATCACTCAAATCGGAGTTAAAACGCAAAAGTTATAGCCATTTGAAGTTTAAAATAAATCAAAAAGAATAAACCGAATTTCTTTATTTATTTTTATATGGAAAATCCGAGAATTATGACGTCATCATAGTTATTTATGGCGTCAGCGTAATTGATTTTCTACCGAGATATATATTTTTTAAAAATCAATTATAGCGTCGGCATAGCGTCATCATCTTTAATGAGAGGATCGACAAGTGGGTCCCACTTGATGACGTGGCCTAATCCGGTTGCGACACGTGGCATAATCTAGCGTGACACGCGGCGATGAACTATCAACCGAGAGGTTGATTTAATCTCAACCGTCCGATTCAAATCGTATGGGCAAGACAAACGACGCTTCGGTTTTAACCCTAACACGTGGCTTCACCGTGACCATCAGATCATGATCGGACGGCTGGCATTCATCTGGTGACGTCGACAGCAACAGCGACTGTGCCGACGCTTCGGCTCTTGCGTGACACGCGTCAGCACGGGACTGGCTTGGCGCTTGGCGCGATCCGATCGTTAATTACAAAATCGACGGTCTAGATTGAATCGGAATTCCACGTCGTATCGGGCGACGCGGCTACTCCGGCGCGCGACGCGTGGACGATCCGCACCGCATATCCGTAATCCAACGGTCTAAATTAAATCAATCCTACACTAACGATGACAGATCCAACGGCTACGGTTATCAAGACTACGTGGCTGCACAAGGGTCATGCGATCAAGATCTAACGGCTAACATTTGAAGATGAAGTTTACTATTAACACAACTACGTGGCTAAATCCAGATCATTCAACATAAACCCAACGGCTGATATCTAATTCGGTTTTGAGCACACGTGGGCAGTCCCTTCTCCGAGCACGTGGCGCTATCCTAGCCATCCATTACGAATCCTACGGCTAGAATCTCCGTTGCCTTTGCTCTCGGTCTTTATTGAGAGGAAACACGTGGACTCACCGGGGCGGGCGATGTTGATCCCATACCGACGTTGCTCACGAGTTCGGCGAAGGCGGCATGAGGAATCTTTCACGAGATGAGGAAGAAGACCCAAGCGACAGCGTTCTAGTACGGTTCCGGCGAGGTGAAGTAGTCTTTCGGATGCGCCACGGCTTGAGGAGTACCCCGGTGGTCTCGGCGACGGCGGAGAGTCACCAGAGTGGGGGCAAAGCACGATGGAGTGACTCGGGACTTCGGTGAGGTCGTGCGGTGTCTACGGCGAATCTCGGAGTGCGTGAAAGGACTCCACATGTGCGGAAGGATGTGCTTTATACACCGTGCCGGAAGATGAAGCGGAAAGACGCACGGCAGTGAGTAATGGCGAGCGTTTCCACTCGCAACGCACGGCGGTGGCGGCGCTTCCTTTCCTCGGAGGCGAAGCGACGTGGCGCTAATCCGACCGTCCATGCGGCATCCATCGAACGATCCAGAGCGGCGAATCGGCACGGGCGTTTCTCAGCCGTCCGATGTGGATCGGACGGTTGGAAATTAGCGGCGTTAGGGTTCACGCGACACGGGCTGGGCGGCGACACAGTAACGGGCTGGCCCAACACTATTCATCGAATTTTTCTTAAGCTTTTCCAATTAAAATAATTCCAAAAATTCATTTTAATTATTTGAAGCTTTAAAAATATCAGGAAAAATCTAGAAAAATTCCAGAAAATATTTTAGGATATTTTAAACTCAAATAAAATATTTCCATTTATATTTTATTAAAACTTTTCATTATTAAATTAATTTCCATAGAAAGGTCTATTTCCAAAAATTGAATTAATTCAAAATAAATTCTGAAAATTCTCAAAAATTCAGAATAAATTATAAAATTCAAAAATAGCCAAATTTTAGGATGTTACACGAGCTTATGCTCGCGTCTCCTCATCTCCTGACATCCTCCTCTTCTTGCAAAGAACAAAGGCGGCACACGCTAGGACTTCGAGTCCTCAGACGGGACCCTAGGACCTCTGCCGCGGGGGACTCGGTGCCACCGTGAGCCCCAAGGTCCCAGATTGGGGGGACCCGAAAGCGAGGTGCCCCTTCGACCTCAGGGCACCAAGGCCCTCGCCAACCTCCTCATGAAACGGAGGTCGACCAGGTGTAGGCCTCGGCCCTTCATTTGCTCAGCTCCCTTGATACCTTTTTAGCTTAGAAGCCACTCTTAATCGCAGACCTTGGCGTCTGGCTCAACACTTGCCGTATTGACAATGGCTATTGTCTAGGCAAGTACAACCGAGGAGGAGGAGGAGGCTGATGCGTGTTGGCCCTCGCCGATCCTCGAGCTGGGCGCCTCCCGGGACCCCTGAGTGGGTCGGTCGTGAAGTTTGACCAAGCGATCGATGACCTGGACGAGGAGGAGATCTTGCCCGCGACCAGCGAGGACTACGCCACCGGCGAGGCGGACGCCGAGGACGGCATTGACCCGCCTGAGGTTGCCGCAGAAGATGGCGCCCGGAGTGCCTCGGCTGCGGCCACGGAGGCACCCTAGGCCTCTCCCGCCGTGGTTGCCTTGAGCGTCGAGGCCTTGGTGCCCCCGGCCACCGAGGTTGGCCGCCCCCCGGATGGTCACACGGAGGATCCGGCCAAGGCCCCCGCAGAGGTGAAGGCGAGCAACGCCCCGACCACGGAGGATGAGGCCAACGTCGCTGCCGGGTCCAAGTCCGGCGGCGAATGGAACCCTCCGGGAGGGATGGCTCAATGCAAGGTCGTCTCCGGCAGAGTGCCTGAAGGGCCTTGCCCAAGCGTCCCTGTGGCGGTAGAGGACGACACCGCCCCGGGGACGTTAGGTAGCGGGCCTGAGGGGTATACCCACGCACGCTTCGAGGACCGGCTTAACCAGGTACAGGACCCCCTCATGCCCTTTGCTTGAAATACTAGCTCGAACTCCCTCTTCTTTATCCCCTTGACAAGGGTTGCGCTCATCTTTCGAACATTGCAGGCAATCGGCTGCGTCTCCCAAGGGCTACAAGGTCTTCAGACGCATGCCGACGTGCTGAGAGTCTTCCTCAACGTGGTGGAGACGCGGGAGGCCGAGCGCTTCAGGCTCATCAAGACCTTGGGGGTTGAGCAGGAAGAGGCCGAGAAGAAAGCAACTGCGCACTCCAAGGAGCTCGACGACCTCCGCCAGGCGATGAAGGCGCAAGAAGCCACCTCTGTGGCCGAAGCTCCAAGAGCCATTGCCACCGAGCGCGACCACGCACTCAATGCCGTGGACCAAGAGCCTTGCGGATGGGCAAGGCGCCGAGGCCGCGGGTAAAAAGAAGAGAGCGAGGCCGTCGCGGATCAAGCGGCTTCCTCAAGAAGGCATCCCCGAGCTCGAGGCCAAAGTTTGGGAGCTCGAGGAGAAACTGGGGTGGGCCAGCAAGGCTACGAAGAGCGCCTTGACCCAACTCCAGGACGAGCGACGCCGCGTTGCCGACGCCTCAACCGAAGCCCTTCGGCTCCAAGGTGAGCTGTCGGCCCTAAGGGCCAGGGTCGCCGAGCTCGAGTAGGAGAAGCTCGCCCAAGAGATGGCCGATCTGTAGATAGGTTCAAACCTGTTTTCCTGTAAAAAATATTATGTAAGACAAGAACGCCAGCAGAGCAACATCGCTTTTGGCGGCAAGAACTTGTGCCTTGGTTTACTTAGTTTCTTGATCAAGGAGATCTTTGTGTTATGCTTCTTTTTGTTTTTAGTTATGCACTTAGCCTTTCGTCGGTAGCATATCCTCATCCAGCCCCCGTTGGGTCCAAGGTCGAGCAACGCTGGCCTTGGGTGCAAAGTAGACACCTGCGTAGAGCCACGACCTGCAAGGTCGGAGAAAAACTCCACAGGGGAAAATGACATCGGCGTATGAGGGAAAAAACCAGGCCTGTCAGTGCTATAGTTGTTTTCGGATTAAGCATGTGAATCCCGACCACAACCTCGCGTACTGCTCGCTGGTCCTAACTGCGAATTTTAGTTCAAACCCTTGCGTAGAGGGAGCTGAGTTGCGAAGAGTTTTCGGCTTATAGTTTAGCTCGACCACTGGGGGTGAACTTTAAACTCGCAACGTTTGGACCAAGAACAAAGCGCTTGAATGCTGCGGATTCAAAGAGAACTTCGGCCTCAATTTATCACAAAGTACAAATTGAAGGAAAAGCGTAAAGACCAAGAGCTGAACAACAACTTTATTGAATTTGAAGGTAAAGGGTGTTACACATGAAATTTTCAAAGTTGGTCTATGTTCCACGAGCTAGAGAGCTCTCGCCATCTAAGCCATTAGCCTGCAGAGTAAGCCCCCGTCGTCTGTTGAAATGACTCTGAGGGACCCTCCCATCAGTGGGGATAACTTGTTGGTGTTGGGACGAGCCTTGAATTCGCTCTTAAGGCTAGGTCCCCAACAAGGAGCTCCCTAGGTCGCATCGACCAAAGACGCATGTCTGCTGAAGAGCTTGCGGGTAGTCGTTGATCGTGCAAAGGCACGACATCTTACTTCTTCCGCCAGGTAAGGTCGAGAGGCCGTTCTTGCTCAAGTCGACTCGGTCCCACTGTAAACCAGGCGACCCTAGTAGAGCCAAAGTGACCTCTGAAGGCGGGGCGGTTTGATCAGCGAATACAAGCTAGAAGGTGTGGACCACCGCCTACTCGGTGGTCGTGGTACAAATAGACCATAGGACGGTGGGAAGTTCATCCACCCAGGTCTTGCCGTATCGTTCGAGCTCATCTGAAACTCGTTTTTTGACGCATTGGACAATTTGTCCGTTGGCGCGCTCTGCTGCTCCATTGCTTTGTGGGTGAGCCACCGAAGCAAAGCATACCTTGGTGCCAAGGTCTTCGTAAAATTCCTGGAACATCTCATTAGTAAATTGTGTACCATTGTCCGTGATAATTTTGCACGGAACCCCGTACCTGGTGACCACAAACAAGCGGAAGAACCTGACGGCTGCTCGAGCTGTGATGGTCGAGACCGGTTCGGCTTCTATCCACTTGGTAAAAGTGTCAAGCTGACGGACAGAACTTCTTACCCCGACCGCTTAAGAAAAGTGAGGATGTCCATTCACGTCGAGAAGGCCAGCGGCGGGATGGTCTGGAGGAAGCGTGGGCGGTGATGCGACTTCGGGCATGGAATTAGCACGCTTGACAAAAAGTGACGATGTCACGGGCATCTGAAGCTACCGCCGCCAATAGTACCCCATGCGGAAGGCCTTTTCGACCATAGTCTTGTATGAAGAATGCGCTCCACAGAGGCTTGAGTGTATGTCGTTTAACAGATACTTACCCTCCTCCGTGGTGATGCATCTTGTTAGGATTCCAGAGACATTCCGCCTGTATAGCTTCCCTTCGATGAGCGTGTATAAACTCGCCCGGCGTTTGATCCTGCTCCTCTCGGCAGGGTCGGACGGTAGCTCGCCCCTTGCAAGAAAATTGCGAATGGGTTCAGCCCATGAGGGAATACCTTCGACTACGGTGAGCAGGACCTCTTGGTCGGAGATCGAAGGCGCCGCCAGAGTCTCCAGAATGACGTCCGAAGGGATTTCATCGTCGGAGGAGCCGAGCTTGGAGAGGAAATCAGCACTGGAGTTTTCCTTCCTGGGTACGTGCTTGAGCTCCAGATTCTGGAACCATTTCTTCATCTTACGTACCTCGGCGAGGTATTTTGCCATCGAGTCTTCCGAGCACTAGTACTCTTTGTTGTATTGATTGACGACGAGCTGGGAGTCACCTTTAACAATCAAGCGGCGTACGCCCAGGGCCTTGCAAGCTCGTAGGCCCGCCAAAAGAGCTTTGTACTTTGCCACATTGTTGGTCGCTGGAAACCCAAAACGAACCACATACCTTAGTTGATCGCCGTGTGGGGTAAGAATAAGGATTCCAGCCCCCGAGCGCTTGAAGGACCTCGAGCTGTCAAAATACATGGTCTAGGGCTTCTCCACCTCGACCTTGAGCTCGGGAGCGGGTTGCGATGTCTGCTTGACCACGAAGTCGGTGAGCACTTGCGACTTGATGGCCGTACGAGCTGCAATTTGGACATCAAATGCCACCAGCTCCATGGCCCACTTGGCGATGCATCCACCGGCTTTTGGGTTCCTTAAAATGTCCCCGAGCGGAAAGCTGCTCGGCACGACCATAGAGTGCGCCTGGAAATAATGAAGAAGCTTGCGCGAGGCCATGAGGAGAGCGTACAGTAGCTTTTGAACCTGCGGGTAGCGCTCCTTGGCCGTCTGAGGACTTCACGACATAGTAGATCGGTCTTCAAGACACCCCACTCAGCCACCAGGACAACGCTGACGGCTTGGGTGGTGGCCGCGAGGTAGAGCAGCAATTTCTCGCCAGGCTGCGGAGTCGTGAGCAAGGGTGGGGTTGACAAGTATACCTTCAGTTCGTCGAAGGATTGCTGTGCTTCAGGGATCCATTCGAAACTCCCTTGTTTACGCAGGGCTCTGAAGAACAGCAGCCCACACTCGCCAAGCCTCGATATGAACTGGTTGAGGGCGGCCATGCGGCCGGTGAGGCATTGCACCTGCTTAACCGAGGTCGGGGGCGCCATCTTCTCGATCGCCTCGATTTTCTACGGATTTGGGCCAACCCCCGAGCCCCTGATCATGTAGCCGAGTACCTTTCCTGAGGCCACGCCGAACACGCACTTCTCCAGATTGAGCCTTACTCTGTGCTTGTTTAGGTTGGCGAAGGTCTCCCCGAGGTCTTGAATGTGGTTGTCTTCAGAGGAGCTCTTGACGATGATGTCATCCACATAAACCTCGAGGTTGCGGCTGATCTGAGGGTCGAACATCTTGGTCATCAGGCGCTGGAATGTGGCACCAGCGTTGCGGAGGCCAAACGACATGGTGGTGTAGCAGTAGGTCCCGAATGGCGTGATGAACGACGTCTTGCTCTCGTCGCCTACCGCCAGCTTGATCTGGTGATATCCAGAGTATGCGTCCAGGAAGCTCAGTATCCTGGCATTCGCGGTGGAGTCGACGATCTGGTCGATGTGCGGAAGAGGAAAGTTATCCTTCGGGCATGCCGAGTTCAACCCCGTGTGGTCCACGCACATCCTCCACTTTCCACCTTTCTTCTGCACGATGACTGGGTTTGCCAACCATTCGGAGTAGTCTATCTCACGAATGAACCCAGCCTTCAATAACTTGTAAAGGTTCTCCTTGATGACTGCGACCTTCTCAGGGGAAAAACGACGCAGCTTCTGTCGCACGGGTCGGCAATCTGGCCTAACCTGCAGTTTGTGCTCGATCACCTCCCTTGGAACTCCCGGCATGTCTGCCGGCTCCCAGGCGAATATGCTCTTGTTGGCATGGAGGAAGGTGACGAGCTCGAGTTCCTATTTGGAACTCAGCCTGGCCGAGATGTGGACACACCTGGTCGGGTCGTCTTCTTCGAGCGGCACGGCCTTCGTCGACCCGCCGGGCTGGATTGCCGCCTTCTGACGAGCGTTCTTCGCCGTCGCCTCCGGGCCTCACTGAGGCAGCAAGCCGGCGAGGGCCAATGCCTTGGTCTCGCATCCGTGCGCCGCCTGCAGGTCGCCCCGCACGGTTATGATGCCGTTGGGGCCTAGCAGCTTCATACACCGATGGTCGTAGTGGTTGGCCGCCATGAACTTGATCAAGGCGGGCCGCCCGAGGATGGCATTGTACGGGAGGTCTCCTTCGACCACCTCAAAGGTGATCAGCTCGGTGCGGAAGTTGTCCGAGTCACCGAAGGTGACGAGCAAGACCACCTGCCCCAGGGAGATGGTCGAGCTTCCAGGAACAATTCAAGAACGGCGCTATGTTCTTGACCTTCAGCAGGGAATCAGCATCCGGTCGGCGTGCATTTGCTTGAAGTAGATTGAGGGAGCTGCCGCCGTCGATCATGACACGCCCAACCATGGTGTTGCTAATGGTCGGGGTCACGACCAGGGCGGTCTTCAGATCTTTAGCCATACCTTGGAGAGCATCCTCTGAGGAAAAGGTGATGGTGGCCCCAGCCCACTTGTAGTGCTATTCGATGGGCTTCCGACAATGACGATAGATGGCACGAGGTGACCTTGAGCTCGGCCAGATCGTAATCGACGAGCCACCAAAAATGACGTCGATCCGGCGCTCGCCCTGCTGGAATTCTAGGTCGAGGTCGTCGAGGTCCGTCCCAGCGTTCACTCTGTCCGGCTGCTCGTCTTCTTTTGGAAGCATGGGCATTTCCCCACGCCCATCATAGAAAGCCTCCAGTTTGCCCTGCCAAGCCCTGCAGGTTCGCAGGTCGTGGCCTGGTGCCCTGTGGAATAGGCAGAATTTCGCTTCATCATGCCTAGAGCGCCCTTGACTTCTGTGGCGGCGTCGGCCGCCGAGGTCGGTCGGCGGCTCCCTATTTGAAATTTGGTGCGGTGCCTGATGAGGTCGAGGTCGACCTTGGCGAGGTCGGGACCCTTCCCGTGCTGGATCCCGCACCTCCAAGACTTCACGCTGGCCGTTTGCCGAAATGACCACTCGTGGTAGGCCACCCCCATTCCTGCGGTCCCGTTTCCGCTTCTTGGCGGTGGAGGCGTGGTCTGCGCCCTTGGAGTTGGATGGGCCAGCTTCTCCGGGGTTTAGGCCAAGCTTCCCTTGGTCGTAATCGTGCTTCCAGCGGACGGTGTCATCCGCATCTGCATACCGCTCCGCCATGCGAAATAGTTTGTTGACGCTGAGCCTCGAGGTGATCTCTAGGTCTTCGGTGAGGCGCCGATCACGGACGTCGAACTTGAAGGCCTTGATCATGGCCTCGTCGGAGATGCTTGGAATCAAATTCCTCGTGCGGATAAACCACCGCACAAAGTCACGGAGTGGCTCGTTCTTGCCCTGGATGACGCGATCTAGGTCTTTCTCCTTCCCGCCGCCGAGCGCTCTCGGAAGTTGGAGCGGAGGGCACTGGATTTGGCGCCATGATCTCAAGGAACCGGGCTTCTGGTTGAAGAGCCAGGTTCAGGCGGTGCCATCTAGCACAGTTGGGAGATAATTGGCCATCACGAGCTCGTTGCCCCCGGCCGCTAGAATGGCGGTGGAGTAAATTGACAGAAACTCGTTGGGATTCTTGGTCCCGTCGAAGCGTTCTATCAACGCCGCAAGCCGAGCTAGCCACACACACCCAAGTTCATCGAGTAGGCCGAAACCGTAAGTCGGAGACAGGCAGCGGCGGGAGAAATCATCGTCGGCGAGGCTTTCGCTGCTGCAGGATTCAAAGTCGAGGCTGCCTCGGTGACTGACCTTGGCGAGATCGGTCGCGGACGCCCGAGCTCGAGTCACCGGGAGATACCGCAGGCGGTCTTGGACCCTACGGCGCCTAGGCGGGACATCCAGGAGAGACTTCCAAACCTACCGCTGTTCGAAGGCAAGCTGATGTAGCTCGGTTGGCGCCATACACCACTCGGGATTGTGTCCGTGGGGCGGCGACGCGGTGGAGTCAGGGACACATCCTGGGATTGCTGGCGAACGGGTGCCTCCTGCCAGGGAGGCGATCGGCAAGCGCGCCTGCGTCGGCGCGACGAGTTGTCATCACTTCTCAAGGAATGGGTCTCTGAGCGGTGACTCTGGTGCTGCAGAGGTATGACCTCTGTCGCAGCCCGGTCGAGCTCGTCAGCCAGAGCTCGGTCGAAGAGTTCCGACCTCACCCGATAAGGGTCAGCCATGATCCGGGCGATAGCGCGGAGGCGCTCCCCAAGGGAGGAAGCCTGGGATGGCCGGACGAGGCACCGGCCTTCTCCTGGTCCTCTCGCCGGAGGGCAGTTATGGCCTGGTTGATGGCGACATGTACCATCTGACGAGCGTCTTCAGGGGTCTGCGGTTTGCGATCACCCGCCGCCGCGCTCGCGCCATGGCTATCCACCATGAGGACATCTCGCCGCTTTAGTGGGGCGAAGGGCGAAACAGGACGTGGAGTTGCTGTTCAGTTCAGTTGGCGCCGAGCCCACGCTCGGGGAGCATCCTTCAATGAGGTGCGCCATGCTCCTGAGACCTTGGTGTTGTCCCTTCGAATGAGCAAAGCTATCGGGCCCCACGGTGGGCGCCAGCTGTCGACGATCGGGATTGCCTGACCGCAAATGTGAAAAGGCGTTAGTGAATCGGGGGACCCAGAAATGAGCTCTGCCCAACGAAGGAACAGGTTCGATGCGGCGTTGGTCGGAGCAGGATGACAATGAGCGTGACACGGAGAGTTATACTGGTTCGAGCCCCTGCGAAGGTAATAGCTCTACTCCTGTCTTGCCCTGAGGCGAAGTACTTCACTATCCTTGAGTACAGAGGGATTTACAGTTCAAGCTCAAGCTTGTCGGCAATGGCTATTGTCCTATGGCTCGAGCTTTGATGAAGTGTGCGTGAGTGGATTGCTTGTCGGTGTTTTTCGCCTCTCTCATACGCACGCCCTGCGAGATCTTATATCCTCCCGGCGTTACACATAGACGGGAGAAATTGCCGAGTAGTGGCCTCGTGCGCCGGAGGGTGGCTGCAACCGCCCGTGATATGCCTCCCACGCCCCGCCTCAACTCCGCTATCCTGTGTCTTGGCAACCGCCAGTAAATGCGTGCTCGAACCAGGAAAGCGCCGAGCAAGAGTTGATCTCCGCCCTTCGAGCCCGAGGTCGTGCGGGGGTTGAACTCTTGGCTGAGGCAGGGTCTAGGGCGTGGTCGACACCCCAGAGCTTGGGGCCCCGTTGACCATGCTTTGACCGATCGAATCCCAGTCCCCATCAATAATCATTAAGCAATATTAAACATTTGTTCATGAAATAATGACTCGTTGCATGGCTAAGCATTCTACTTGCGTTCTAGCTACCCATATTGGCATATTTAGCTACCAATTACTACCAAACCATTCTAGGGTGACAAATGAATTAAGGCATACGACATGACAAAGGTGGATATAATTCAAGTGGACGATTAACTATTCCCAACATATGACAAACCTTTAATAATTGAAATATATGCAATACATTTAAAACAACATAACATTTAAACATAGGTTTAACATGGTCAAAGAACGACTTGCCTTCAAATTGGTCTGGATCCTGCTCTGCAACCTGATCAAGTGCTGGCTCCTCAACCACAAAGTCTCCCGGCAACTCAACGTCTACGTGCAACGAAGGAGAAAGCAATAAATAACCAAAACAGAGAGTAAATTCAACTTCAAAAATTAAATAAAATTAACCAATAAATAGAGCACAAGTTTACAAATTTCTAGGGACTAGAATTACCTCAATCGGAGTTCGGACGCAAAAGATATAGCCTTTCAAAGTTTTAATTAATTGGAAAACCCTAAAAAACAGAAAATCCGATTTATCCGAATTATTCTTATATGGGAAATTCAAATTTATGATGTCAACATGACCTAATGATGATGTCAGCATAGAAATGAATTTTGGCCAAATTATTTTTCTACTAGAAATTATTTATGACGTTGTTGCTTACGTCAGCATGACATGTGGCCCAACCACGTGCTGACACGCGTCGCAATGAAAAGCTGCCACGCGTCACGACACATAGACCCAGTTCATAGAACAGTACGGGACCATAGTGGATCGATGGTGCTGCGTCTGCGGCACCTACCGATGCAAGCACGGCATTAGCAGGATAACCGACCAATCGAGCATGACCGCAAAGACTACGCTATTAACCGAAGCTCAAATCAATCTCGTCTGTCCGATTCAAAACGAATAGCCAGGATTGATCCTCACGAAGAGACACTGGCTTGCTGCGGCTCGACACGCAGCGCTACGGCTACCCTCGGATCTAGATCAGACGGCACGGCAGGCGAAGCGGCGATGTGACACACGGGTAGATCGAAACCGATCGGCGCGCATCCGACAGCTACGGTAACTACGCAACGTGGCAGCGCTAAAACCCTAGGATAAGATCTAGCGGTTACGATTAAACTAGCACAGATCAAAGCGATGCAATCTAGATCGTTCGATTAAATCCAACGGCTGAGGAGTGAAGATGGAGTTTACTGTTGCGAGGGCGACATGGTGAGATCCGAAGCGTTGAGCGGCGATCGGACGGTGGACGGAGCTCGGGCTAGCGACGATGGCACGGTGGCATGGTTCTTGCCAGAGGGGAAGAAGAAGATACACCCAATGGCATTGCAGGGCTTCTCCAGCGACGAGGGATGATGCATTTGACACGGCACGACGCAAGGAGTTCTCCGGTGACCTCAGCGACGGTGGAAACGGACCGGGCGGCAAGAAAGCGAGCGTGTTTGCCAGACTACGGCGAGCTCATTCGACGGCTAGGGTGAACCTCGGCTTGCATGCGTGGGACAGAGGATGCGGCGGCTGACGAGGATTACAACGCAGTCAACGGCTCAATAAATAGGGCCCTCGGCGTCCACATCCGATGCGAAAAACGCAGAGGAGGTTGTGGCGGCGGCGAAATCCAGCAACGATACGTAGCGACGACGTGGCTCCATCGCAAGCGTCCACGCAACAACAGATTGACGATGTGGAGCACGCGGCGACGCGGACGGACGATGATCGCACGATCACGATCGAACGGCAGGGCGCGGGGCGGATTAGGGTTTTCACCGAATTGGGCTGGGTTGAGCGTGGAAGAATGGGCCAGACCAAGAATTCGGCCCAAACACTATTGAAGGCAATTTAATTCATTTTCTGATTAAAAACCAGAAATCAAATAAACTAAAATAAATATCAATAAAATTCAGAAAAATCCAAAAAAATTCCAAAAAATACTCTAAGACAAATAGAACCCAAGTAAAATAATTCCAATTAAATATCACCAACAAATTGCTCAGAACAATTAAATAATAGTAAAGGCTCAATTAAATAAATACCAAAAGAAATAAATAAATTCCCAAAAAATCAGATAAAATCAAGAAAAGCACAATAAATCTATAAAAGCAAAATTTGGGATGTTACAGTTCTATATGTCACAGCTTAAGAAGTGTCTTAAAGTGCCATCTGAGCAGATACCGTTAGAAGCAATTGAGCTACTAGAAGATTTGACCTACAAGGAGCAATCGATTAAGATTTGAAGTCAGAATCTCCTGGGAGCGTGAGGATGATTTGAAGTCAGAATTTTCTACTCTATTCCTTAGATGGCCTTAAATCTCGAGGTAGAGATTCCGGTAATAGGAGAGGTTTATACATCCTAAATTTTGCCTTTAATTAATTTAATATGTTATTTGTGCATTTTATGAATTTTCTTAATTTTGGAATTTTCTAGAATTTATTTGTAATTTATTTTCTATTTTTGAGTTATGCCCTTTTTGATATTATTTTAAATCTATGGAAAGTTTAAATAAAATTTTGTCAAAAAAATTTATTTTGTTTTAAATATTTTAAAATGTTTTCCAAAATTTTTCTAGAATTTTTTCTCGATATTTGAACTATTTTATTTGAATTATTTTAATTTCTAAAACTTAATTAATTGGTAAAAGGTATTTTAATTCATCGAATAGCGCCAGGCGTAGCCCTTATTTCTTTTCCCTATGCGGCTCAGTTCAGTTGGCCTATCCAATCTGTCTTGGCCCACTTTATCGAGATGCCTAATGTATTGGCTGTTGGATTTGGATCAAGTGGATAGGATCGGTTTGGAAACCCTAAGGTAGTAGTCTGTTAGTTGTTTCGATTGAAGGCGAGATTGTTCTCGGGTCATGGCGCATCCGGTTTGCTCATCGTGACACGTGGACAGACAAGGAGTTGTCTTCTCTGAATTGAACTCTTGGCCATGCCTCCGTCTCCGTCGTGGAGAGCTTCTTCGAGTCATGCATGCCTCGGTCTCTTGGCGTAATAAAAGGGGAGGCATCATCTATGCGGAGGCTTAACAAATCAAAGCCCTAATTCTATTGCAAGCATTGCACTACCAATCGCCGGGAATTTGCAAAAAAAGATTGTGTGTCATCGAGAGAGGATAATCCAAAATTCATCTTCATCTGTGGGAGATAGGGCTCAGATTTGGTGTCGTCGTCTTCATCATGACCTGTGATTTTCTGTGCGCATGTCGGTTTCATTGGAGCATCACCAGAAGGTGTCAACACCGAGGAACCCTAGTCACCGCCTTTGGAAGTCATCGCCACCACCGTTTGGAGTCGTCAGGGAAGAAGACCACCGTGTCACCAAATTTGCGCTGACAAGAGCTTGCTATAGGTAACAATTGCGCTCGCCGTCGGTAACCCTAGGCACTTGTGCAGCTGTCGCTAATGTGGATAACCCCGGTGATTGACACTTGTAGGGATGTTGTGGCCAGATCAGTGCCATGCCAGTGTGGAGCCGATATGGCAGCCCAGCTATCTCCTGTGTCACCCATTGAGTCAATAGGTAGCCAATCCAACATGTCAGTCTATCATCACCGTGAGCTAGGTTCATGGTAGACTGAACTGACCCAATGGACTTGGTCTAGGAAGGACTGGCCCACATGTCATAGACCAGGGGGTTTTGGGTTTAACTATTTTTGGTGAAAAATTGATTACTGATGTCATGTTGCATCATAAATCTAATTTCCCGGTACAAAAATAATTCAAGAAAATATGATTTCCCAATTTTTTGATTTTTAAATCTTTTGAGAGCCTGTTCTCTCTCATACGAGCTCCGATTGTGGTGATTCAAATTTCTAAAAATTTGTAAAATTAAGTTCTATTTAATGGTAAATTTTATTTGATTTTTAGAGTTTATTTTCTCTCTAGTTTGCTATTTATTTGGTATTATCTCTTGATACTCGTAGACATTGAAGTGCTCGGGCATCTGAGGAGGAATTGTTGACTCAAAACCAAGGTCCAGAGTAAGGACAAGTGCTTTTTTTTAGGCAAATTGTGCTTTGATTATGATGAATCCAGTTTACAAAATTGCTATATTGTTTTAAATTATGCATAATATTTTATGTGTACAACTATTTCAAAATAGTTGGGATCTAGTTAATTTGTCCAATTGAACTATACCCTACCTTATCATTTATATGCCATGATTAATTGTCATCCTAGATTGGTTCATTACTAGTTAGTTAATATTAGTATTCAACATTGGTTGGTTAGACCGTATTTAGTATGCTTAGCCATGCCACGTACATCACATGTCTTTTGTGATATCAAAAGTTAATCATGACAAATGGAATATGGAACGTGTTCTGAATTGGTGTGTCAGGTATTATCACATAATGATGTTGAGTTGTAGTGATGAGAATGTCATGTAATGATGTTGACTTGTTGATAGCACATGGTGCTTGGTAATTAACTGGGGTGGTAATCATTTAGATTGGGGCAAGTGGCAGAGTGCCAAGGTGGGCCAGAAAGGCAGAGAGTATGCGGAAGTTTTGCCCTAGTCATCTTAAAGACTTAACCTTGCAAGCCTTTGACCCGAGTCAAATATGCAATCACATGTTTGGAATGGGGCAGACTTAGCTAATTAATTTGCAATATCTTAGCTTCGGTACTACCAGTGGTAGTGTTAGGTTTGACCTTTTTATGAACCCACATGGCGTAAGAGGGGGCCATGAGTGTGGTAACCAGTCCCATCGGTGTTGAAATCTTAGCGGGTAGTATTAAGTTAAGACAGAGCATTGTAAATATTTTATCATGTTTCTCTATGACACACCAAAGGAAGTGCGCTAATGGCCAGACAAAACGGGATTATCATATCGTGTGGATAAAGCGCATAACCTCTACAGAGTGTAAAATCTATTCGAATAGCCGTGCTCACGATATTGAATAATGCTTGGGAATTATAGTCAAGGGTTAGATTTTACAAAATGAAAACTTGGATTGGAAAGGCTGGATACTATTGGAAGGTTTGGAACTTGACTTAAGGCTAGGTACCATGTTTATTTGAGAAATGTGAAAGTTATTATCTATTATTATTTGTTTTAATGTCTTTTCAATTTTCGTATTGTACTCATTTATAAATACTCCTTTACTACAAAATAACTATGTTGGCCATTTCTTTGGTATAAGTCTTGCATATATTATGTTAGAAGCGCATTACGTGCACAACTTATTGAGTGCTTTAAGTACTCACCCTTACCAACAATAAAATCACCAATTGAGGAAGAATCTACACAAGCTATGGAGAAGAAGTATCGAGGAGGCGAATGTTTAGGTGCGTGCCTTGTTAGTTGCTTGTGGTATACTCAAGGGTTAAACTACATTTTCATTCCAATTGTAATTTAATTTGTTATTCTCAATTTAGCCTTGTATGGCCTATTCATGTAAGTTTGACCATAAGGTCATTCAGCGTAATTATTTAATATATGATGTCTTTTAATATGTTTTCATTGTGTATAATTTGTGATATTCATCTCAACACTAGCGTGATCCTGGACTAGTGCGATATACACAGAGAGTCCGAATTTTCTTATTCGGATCTCGACACTCGTAGGGTGAAATTCCCTTTTCTGTATGCATCCCATACCATGAACCCTCGTTCCACAATTTTACCAAATCCTCAATCAGTGGTGCTAGGTCTACATCAACATCATTTTCTAGTTGTTTGTGTCCCGATATTAGTAACAACATCATGATTGTTTGCACCAATTTTTGGAAACTACGAAAGGAATTGGCAGAAGAACTCGAGTTTGGATAAAGCATGAAGGCATTATTAGGAAATCCAGATGACGTACGGACAATATATGGAAGCAGAGTCCAATAAGGAAACTATAGCCGATTCGGACTAGGCCAACGTATTGTATCCGGACTCGGATCGGCTGATGAGTATATAAGGCGCGCTAAGGCTGCTTGGGAGGGACATCCACAACAATCAACACATCTACCAGTTTTCGCTTCCCGTAGTTTTTAGTCTTTTAGCATTGTAATCTTTCCTCTGTAAGTCGACATCGATCAAATAAAGTTGCGATCGCCGATTGTTTGATCGTCATTGGCTTTTTTCGTGTTTGATTTGTTACTGTCTTGTTGCGCATCGCCTTTTCGTAATCGATCTACCTTTTACCTCGGATTAGTCTTAATCGGCTAATCTAGTTACCATTCTAATCGGCTTTCTGGCCGATTCTTGATTCTTAGCCGATTCGCTTCTAGGATCGGCTTGATCGAATTTCACATTACTTCCCTTATCGATTGCAGGGTCAAATCGATTGGCACGCTCGCGCAAAACAGAACCCGGCGTTCGTCTAGTGTGTTGTGGGCCAGGAACTCTCTTCACGTTTTTGGTGCCAATACATTTTTGGCACGCCTTTGGGGACCCGATCGACAAGATGACTGCAGTAAATCTGTCGCACCATCCGGCAATAAACCGAAGCCATAATCGTCCCCACTGGGCGATTTAACTCCGAGCGGCGCAAGGAGATCAAGATCGGAAAGCTGCCTTTGGAGGAATTGATGTTGGGTTGCTATCAAAAACCCGGCGAAGTCACGCAGAAGATGGCACTTCCAACACTGAATCCGCTTGGCGGTGGCCACATCAACTCCGAAGCGATACATGCAGCTCAAGCCGAGTTATCTGCTATGATTGAGCAATCAGTGCATCATGCATTAATTAATCAGTCATCGGCTTTGGTCACGACCTTGAAGCCGATGATAGAGAATAGCGTAAAACGATTGCACAAGAGTTGGCTACGTCCGGGGGATTGATGGACCCATTGCAACCACTTCCAACGTACCCTGTATATTATGTGGCTTCAAACACCAACACGGTCAAAGCATCGGCACCAGGACCCTCACTAATGCCGACCCAGCCCGTGTTGGCTCCACCAAATCCTCGCCTCGAGTCGATTACTCATGTCCATGCATATACTAACGCGCAAAGTTGGATCCATCGTCGGGGACTCGATCGTCGATCGGCTTCTCGGCCGATTGAATTAAATGGAAATTATAAACCTCAAGGGCTAACCAAGTTAGAATCGGCTCCATATAAGGTAGTCACCTACGAGCCGTTTGTTCCATTACGAGGTCACGGACGCCGAACCGATGGATACGAATCGTGGCAGCGGTATCCATCGGCTAGGGCAAACCGACCGCCGAAGTTTACACTCGAGGCGAGGATACTACCCAAAGTAATTGGCCAAATCCTAGTGTTCCATCGGCTAACAATATTAATTGGCTGATCAAATTTCCATAGTTTTAAGAGATCAATTTGGCTTCTGACCCAAAGGAAAGACCATCGACTATAAAGCCGTGACCAGTTACATTGACCGTATGCCATATCCCCATAACTTCCGAATTCCCGATTTTGCGAAATTTTCAGGGGATGATTCAGTCACCACTTTAGAGCATGTTGGAAGATTTATCGCTCAGTGTGGTGAAGCGGCTCAGTTCGATGGGCTAAAGATTAGGCTTTTTCCCTTGTCTTTATCGAGAACCGCTTTCACTGGTTTACCAATCGCCTCCAAATTCGGTCCATTTTGGAACAATTTGGAAAGTCGATTTCATGAATACTTTTTTCTGGTAGCTTAGAGTTGAGAATTTCAGACTGAGTCTTTGTCAGACAAAATTTGGTGAGTCGACCCGGATTACATTAGGAGATTTAGGGAAATCTGAAACCATTGCTTTAGTGTAGTATTGCTGAGATAACCAACTAGCCGATTTAGCCTTTCAAGGGTTAATTCCACTTAAAGAAAAACTTCTGGACGGGAGTTCAGCGATTTATGTCACTGCTTCATCGCGTGTCAAGCACAAGAAAGCCGATATCGAGTAAAGAATTCAAAGATAAAATTAGATTAAATGGCAATGGGAAAGATAAAGCTAAAATAAACATGGTCGAATATAGTTCGAGTGAAACTTACGAAGATGAAGCGAGATGTGAATATAGCCGAGTGGATAAAGGGTTCTAAAAAACCACTTGTCTGTTCATGGCTCAAGCCGACTAGGAGTAAGTCGGAGGTTAAATATGCTTTTGATGTGTCCAAGTGTGACCGCATATTTGGCATGCTGTTACAAGAAAAACTGATACGATTGCCTGAAGGGCATACCATACCTTCAGTATGATGAGATCAAGAAGCGATCTTATCGTAAGTGGCATCATTCTTTTTCCCACAACACTAACGACTGCAATATCTTTCGGCGTGAAGATGGCCGCCATTGAAGATGGTCGGCTCAAGTTCTTGAAGAAGGCCATGGAAGTCGATGTCAACCCTTTCCCAATTAACATGGTCGGTGCTCCGAAAGGGAAGTAGATTATCGACGAGAGTCCCAGTGGTAGCGACAAGTCGACATAGAGTCAAGCTCACAAGAAACATCGAAGATAACAATCGGCTCACTACAAATTGAAGCCGATCGAGACGGAAAGAATTCTAGGATTGTGAAGCCAAAAGGGGAACTACAAGTCGGACGATGGTACAAAGCTGAAAGAACACCACCGCGAAAACCAGCGTTCAAGCCCAAGCCTACCTTCTCACAATTACTTGAGAAATATGAAAGGATGAGCTATCGGCAAAAGCAACCGTTTCGTCGACCAGATAAATCACATCAGCCAAACACTATGTCTCGGCCCGATAATTGGTATCGCCGGATAACGGAAAAAGCTCACCGAGATGTCCTTTTGGCGGTTCTGTTGGGAAAGGGTATGGCACTACCATCTGCAAGGTCATGCCCTATGGATCATTACCCGCAAAAGGATTGGCGAAAGCGGTTGGTGAAAAGAACTCCTATTCGGGCCGATGTTGGACCAAAAGCGAACCGCTTATAGAAGGCCGATAAAAGAAAGACTGGGCACACCAGAGCAAGACAAGGAAAAAGAGCCAATAGAAAACTTGGTCGGCAAAATCCGTAAGCCATTGGAACCTAAACCCGTGGTGCCCGATGGACTTAGCCGATCCCACGCAGGCGGCTTTAGCGTCTAAAGCATAAGAAATGAGAGAAGCGAAGAAGAGAAACAAAGAGACCAAGCGTTTAATGAGTTGCGCCAATGAAACTTATTCTGAAGAGTGGAGGAAAAAAACAACAAGCCGACGATGAATCAGATTCTTGGATGATTTCTTTGTCACCAATGATTCGAGCGACACTCCTCCATGGATATCAACATGGTATTCACCACGCCAACCGAGTTAATTAAAACTGAATCGACTAAAGACGCATTGCTCAACTATGCTTAGGTGCGCAAGATCTTTGTATTCGAAAAACCTCGGGATCCTCACTCGCATCTCAAGCCATTGTACTTGAAGCGATACATCAGCGGAAAGCCGATTTCAGGATGCTTGTTGACGGAGAACTCTTGTGAATTTAATGCCACTCACCACCGCAGGAAACTAGGAAAACCGATGAAGACACGATAAAGACGAATATGGTACTCAATGATTTCACAGAGACCCCCTTGAGGCAAAGGAGTAATGGTTCTGAATTAACCGTCGGTAGCAAAACCTTGCCGCCGCGTTTTTGTGATTGAAGCAAAGGAAACTATAGTGTGCTCCTTTGGCGCGATTGGATACCCCAATTGCTGCATACCATCGGCCGTGCATCATTTGCTAGTTGATGGAGCGGAGATGAAGTTGAGGTCGTCTCGGCCGACACGTCGGCCCATATTGCTATGGCTAGTTCGATCGCGAATTGGCCACATGAAGAAGCGGAGTGCATATCAGGCAAAGCTCTAGACGATTGTGATTTCATATGCATTGGGAAATCAGGTTTGATGCCGATCAGCGTGAAGCCAGGCACGTTTGATCGGGCAAGTGAAATTCTAAGGAGATGGAGTCAGAAATAATCCAAGCGTTACAGGACAGGGCAAGAAGCTATCGGCACAGAATAAACTCCTGCGAAGCCATCGAAGATTTCGGAGCGAGAATTGGGGCAAGGTTTCACTTCACGATATGCTTGAAGAAGTCGATATAGGAGAAGGTGACAGGAAAAGGCCAACTTTTGTAAGTGCAAACTTAGGACCAGAATACAAAAATAAGTTGGTCAAAATACTTAGAGAATACAGGATTGTTTACTTCAGGAATACTATGAGATGCAGTTAAGTTAACTGAGTTAGTAGAACATCGGCTACCTATCAAGCTGGGGTATCGGCCATATAAACAACCTCCCATGGCGTTGCAATCCGGAACTATACCGTGTGATAAAAGAAGAAATTGAGAGATTGTTGGAAGCCAAGTTTATAAGACCTTGCGAGTCTGTTGAATGGGTGTCAATATTGTTCTGTCTCAAAAAGAATGGTAAACTGTGGTATGTGTAGACTTGATTTGAATAAAACCACGCCAAAAGATGAGTATCCGATGCCTATAGCGATATGCTTATCGATGCTGCATCGAGTAATGAGATCATCGGTTTCCTTGCCAGGAATCTTTGGGTATAACCCGGATATTCATGGCGGAAGCCGATGTCCCTAAAATCCGCCTCGATGCCACAGTGCGATAGGGTTATCTGAATGGCGATGTGACATTCGCTTAAAGAATCTGGCGCCACTTATCAACGCGCCATGAATTTGATTTTCCACGATCTAATCGGCCACATCGTTGAAATTTACATTGACGACGTTGTGGTTAAGTCTAAGGAAGACTGGCAACACTTGGCCGATTTAGAAAAGGTATTCCAAAATACAAGAGCTCATGGGTTAAAAATGAACCCTTTGAAATGCGCATTTGGTGTATCGGCCAGCCGTTCTAGGGTTTATGGTTCACCAAGAGGATTGAAGTTAACCAAACAAGGGTTAAAGCCATAACCGATACAAAACCGCCAGCGTGTAGAATGAATTGCGAAGTGATCGGTAAAATTAATTACTTAAGGCGATTCATTTGAATCATGCGGTAGAATTCAAGCTTTTACGCCATTGTTGAAATTAAAAGATGACCGGAATTTTGTATGGGGAGCCGATCAGCAAAAAGCTTTCGACGATATAAAACAATATCTAGCGTCACCACCAGTCTTGGCCGCACCACAAAAGGGAATTCCCTTCAAGTTGTATATATCGGCTGAAAACGAGACTATCGGAGCTGTGTTGGCGCAAGAAGTCGATGGCAAAGAACGAGTAATATTTTATTTAAGTCGACGACTCCTGGAAGCCGAAACCAGGTACCCACCGGTAGAGAAATTGTGCTTATCCTTGTATTTTGCTTGTACAAAATTGAGGCATTATATACTAGCATCAACTTGCGTGGTAGTATGTAAAGCGATATCATCGGTATATCTTTATCGCACCAATCTTGAGAGGACGACTTGGGAAGTGGGCTTATGCTCTAACCGAGTTCGACCTACAGTACG
This sequence comes from Guadua angustifolia, assembly GCA_036346375.1. Lineage (NCBI taxonomy): Eukaryota > Viridiplantae > Streptophyta > Magnoliopsida > Poales > Poaceae > Guadua > Guadua angustifolia. The sequence continues at coordinate 21,005,476 of CM070509.1, forward strand.
AATCGGCCAAAGCCATTAAAGGCCAAGCAGTAGCCGATTTCATTACAGGATATGACACCTTGGCAGGAATGGTTGGAATAGCCCCATGGCAGTTATATTTCGATGGGTCGGTTTGCCAGGAAGGAAGTGGAATAGGTATCGTGCTGATATCGCCAAAGGGATATAGCATAGAATTTGCATATCGACTTAATATCCGATGTTCCAACAACCAAGCCGAACACGAAGCATTGCTCAAGGGACTTAGACTGTTAGAGAACATCGGAGTAAGCAATGTGGAGGCATTTGGCGATTCATTGTTAATCGTTCAACAAGTGAAAGGGGAGTTCCGATGCAACGACGAGGTATTATGCAAATACTTGTAACATTGCTATAGTACTATAGAGACATTCATCGCATTTTCTATCACCATGTACCGAGAGTTGAGCGATAGAGCTAATCGCGTTGGTCAAGCGACATCAAAGACTCTGAGAGGATAGCCGATGTGAAATATTGGATTCCATAGAAAGCAGATCTTTGTGTGTCAACACCACTGATTGGAGGACAGAGATAAAGGCCTACTTGGCGAACCCCTCTAGAACCACTGAGCGCAAAGTTCGCCAAAAAGCATTGAAATATGTCTTGCTGGGAGATGAGTTATATTATCGGACACTGGAGGGATTGCTTCTACGGTGTTTAGGCGATGAAGAAGCAAAAGTGGCTATGGGTGAAGTCCATGAAGGAATTTGCGGTGCGCATCAATCGGCCTACAAGATGAAGTGGATATTAAGGCGGACAGGATACTTTTGGCCGACGATGTTAGAAGATTGCTTCAAATATTACAAAGGATGCCAAAGTTGTCAAAAGTTTGGAAATGTGCAGCTTGCACCAGCATCGGCTTTACATCCGATTATTAAGCGAAGTGGCGTTCAGGATGGGGATAGGCGTGTCGGCCAAATATTCCCACATCAAGCAAAGGCCACAAGTTTGTCCTTGCGCCTGCTGCACTATTTTACAAAATAGGTAGAAGCCGTTTCACTCAAAAAGGTCACCGATGTGGAAGCTATCGGCTTTATTAATGAACACATCATCCATCGATTTGGTATTCCTCGGACTATCACAACCGATCAAGGAACCGTGTTCATGTCTACGATTTTAAAAGCTTTGCAGAGAGTCGGGCATCAGTTGCTTAACTCATCACCATATTATGCTCGGGCTAATGGACAAGCCGAGTCATCTAATAAAACTTTGATCAAGTTGATCAAAAGGAAAATTGATGAAAAGCCTCGAACTTGGCATACTACACTATCGAGTCTCTATGGGCTTATCGGCTAGCATTTCACGGATCGACTAAATTGTCACCATATCGGTTGGTATATGGTCAAGAAGTCATGTTCGAGAAATAAGCGTTGAGTCTATCACAGTGGCGAGACAAAAGCGGTTTATCTACCGATGAGTATAAAGAGTTGATGCTATATAATCTGGGCGATTTGGCGGAGTTAAGGTTAGTTACTCTAGATCGACTTAAAAAGAATAAGGAAAGAGTTGCAAGGGCTTATAACAAGAAAGTTGTGACGAAGTCCTTGAGAAGCCGATTTGGTTTGGAAAACAATATTGCCGATTGGTTCTAAAGACAATCGATTGACAAATGGTCACCTACAGGAAGGACCATATAAAGTAAATCGGCTTGTCGGTGGAAAGCGTATATACTTGAAAGCGCTTCAAGGGTTGGTGTTACCAAAGGCAATTAACGGAAAGTATCTAAAGCGGTACTACCTAGCGTTTAGATCGGTGCATAATCAAAATGCGGTACAAAGAGTGCGAAACAAAATCGGTTTAAACAAGCGATTAAGTAGATATAAATAAGCGGTTAAGCAACCGATTAAAACATGTAACAAGAGTACAGCAAAAACAACATTGTTTTAAACATTACAAGCGCCAGCGGAATTACGAGCCCGACCACGGAAGTCGGCACCTAAAGAAAGCAAGCTCACGGTGACTTAGCAAGTCTGGCTTAGACTCCATCAACAATCTTCTCGTCGGCTTGGGCACTCACCAGACACTGGAATTATCTTGTCGATTGCTCTTTAACTTGTGCCACGATTTGGCGATCCTCTGCTTCTAATCGGCCAAGGGAGGCGCCGTTCTTGACACTTGTGCTGTTCCTTGACCAACCGATCTTGGAGCTTGGCGGTTCTTCTTCAAGTTGTTTTGGCCGACTCGGTTGAACAATCTCGGCCTTGGTGGATTTCAAGAAAGCGGCATCTTTGTCAAACTGCCGCTTCATCTCTTTAGCCTCGATCACCGGCCGATCTAGCACTTGCGATCGAGTTTTTGTGCCTCTCGTTGAGCAATCTGGCAGCGGCAACCACCACCTCCTCTCTCTGCTCATCGGTGCCAGACTCGGGATCGCCCCATAGTCTTCGGAGGAAGATCGGCTTCTCGGCAGCCATGGCATCCCTCGGTGGTGAGTGTTAGCTAATATTTGCGCCGGTGGTGACCTCATTGAAGAGCCGATTCACTTATCTTGCATGGTTGGTTGAGCGGACAACCATCTCCGGCGCCTTCTTGGACACGTTGATAATATTACGGAGATCCGCAACATAGTCGTCAAGCCATCGCCGGGATCATCGAGATCGTCAAGCGAAGCCAAGCAAGTCCATGGGGTCGATTGATGCGCATCATAAGTGGGCACATTAGAGTCGGTCGAGGTGGCAAGGCTGCTTGGGTCTGGCGAGATCGGTTGGAGCGGCAAAGTGGCTTGGGGAGCAGCGGGGATCGATCGGGAGAAGGCAGAGGGGGATCGGCAGCAGACGTGCCCTGAAGGGTGGCCAAGATGCCAGCTACTTGAATCGATGTTGTCGGCTGAAGGAAAAACCGGGGGATTAGTATTGCCACATTTGAAAAAGTGCAAGAACGGCAAGATAGCAACTCACTTCAATAATGTCGGCTGGCGCGTGAGAGGAACTCTCAGCAGTTTTTTCTTTGCGTTTTGGGTTTTTCTTTGTGACCACCTTCGTGGATTTCGGTTTCTCTGAATCAGCAATAAAGGGTCAGGTAAAGACTTAAAGAAACAATTCCTATCAGACAAAGAACAGATACTCACTCGATTGCCGATCCTTCGTGAGCTCCTCCAGCGACGGGCTATTTACTCCGAGGTTGCCCGAAGTATAGCGATCAAACCGGACCGATGGTGCGGCCTTTTCCTTTGTCCGCTTCGATTGGCCATCGGCGGCCTTCTCGCGTGGTTGCAACTGCGCAGTTGTGGAGAGATTAGCGGCGGTAATGGGATTGAGCGATAAAAGCTACTTAGAAAAGCGATACCTCTCTGACTACCGATGAATCGGTATAACCCGAGAACTACTTTCGGCTTGCTTCTGCTCTTTCTTCGCTGGAGACTACCGTCGGCTCGTGGTAATCCGGTAAAAACTTTTCTATGATGGCCGACGGTTCACGGTCCAAATAAAGGGCCTCGGCTATCTGGGACCACCAAGCGATAAAATGGTGGCAAGCGAAATTGAAAGAAGCGGCGGGCAACAATCTGAAGCTCATCGGCAATTCTCAAAGCTCGTTGGCGATAAGCGCATCCCTTACCTTAGCTCGGGTTGTAGCCGATCAGCGAGGGCAATGAAGGAATCACTTGGCCAAAACGGTAGCTGACGGTAATAAATAGAAGGATGGTAAAACTTCGTATGAAGGTGGTGGGCGTTCGTTTCTAGAGTTCGAGCCGACATGAAGAATGCAAGAAGCGAAAATCCGATAGAACATCAATGTTAACTCGGCATCAAGGCTGTCGGCTTCGGTGTAGGAAAGAAGGCCATTGAAAATCGACCGCATCGTCATAAGAGAAGAAATCTTCTTTGAGTAAATATTACCTTGTCCAAACCAAGAAAAAAGCAAGATATTTATGCGAGACGGTAGGAGTAATCTTTGTGTAGCCACTTGAGCACATTATGAGCCTTTCACCATGCGATCGGCTTGCTCTAAATTGAGGAGTAGCATTCTCTGGATAGTCTTCTGAGGAAAGGCGGAATCTTCAATGGGTTCAGAGATAAGTTGTCGGCTAAAAATCCTATCTGACCCACGGCTGAATAAACCACAAGGGCCGCCAACATTACCAACAACGAACTCAGGCAAAGCCGAAAAAAAATCGACCGATGACAAACATCATCTGATAGAGCTGCTACCAAGAACATCTTCCCAAGAGCAAGCCGACGACCCTCCACAAGCTGCTCCGCTACCATTTGGTACACAGGTTGGTCCAAGGGATGCATACGAGAAAAAAAACCGTTCGAGCCAAAGGTTGAGAAAGGCTGCGTGCTCTTCGTCCGATCTGAGCCGTTTACTTTATTATTGTCTTGTATGTACCGACCATCCTTCACCCTTTGTATGGATCAGCAGGCGAGGTTTTGCCTTAGTCGATATTTGGTCTCCATCGGTAGTGAACAGAATACAATTCGGCCACATCCGGAAGGGTTGGGCCGATGGGACGAGAGCAAAAAGAAAGCGTTAAAGGTATCGGACCGAAAATAGCGCGTGGCCACTAAAGGCTCATTGGCTTCGGGCGAGCTAGGCTTAAAGGAAGACATTGGCTATGCCCATCCGCTCCCATTCGCTCTTTTACGAGCCGATACTCTAATATACCAACTTCTCCATCCTTTGGCGCCGTCGCTAAGCCCTAAAACTCTTGCCCGCTCTCTTTACGTTGTATCCATGAGCCGATAGAGAAGTCTGGGATCTCTACATTGATCATTGTATCGGCATCTATGTCTCCTACCGGTCCTAAGTATCTGATTATTACTTTACGGGATCGGGATGAGTACCTGAAGGGTCCATTCATTGCGTGAGGAAGATGAAAGATTGATCACCGGCCTGAGAAGCGATCGAGGGAGAAAAGCCGATTGCGAGGAGGTCGAGAGCGCGTGAAAATGACCGTGGGGTCCCGCATATATATATACGGTGAAAAGTGAAAAACGGCGAAACGATTATCGGCGACAGGAAATTACGATGCTTTAAGGTCCGTGACTGAGCAATTGTCTGGCGATCCTTTGGAACATTTCTCTGGCGGTAGAAAAGAACCGGATGGGAGAAGAAGCGAATGAATGAAGAGACAGATGAATTTTTGAAAGATAACAAGTTATCTTCCAAAAATGGGGGCATATGTTTGCACCAATTTTTGGAAACTACGAAAGGAATTGGCGAAGAACTTCGAGTTTGGATAAAGCATGAAGGCATTATTAGGAAATCCGGATGACGTCGGACAATATATGGAGCGAGTCAATAATGAAACTATAGCGATTCGGACTAGGCCAGCGTATTGTATCCGAACTCGGATCGGTGATGAGTATATAAAGGCGCTAAGGTGCTTAGGAGGGACATCCACAACAATCAACACATCTACGGTTTTAGCTTCCGTAGTTTTAGTCTTTTAGCATTGTAATCTTTCCTCTGTAAGTCGACATCGATCAAATAAAGTTCGCGTCGCCGATTGTTTGATCGTCATTGGCTTTTTCAGGTTTAATTTTTACGTCTTGTTGCGCATCGCCTTTTGAGAATCGATCTACCTTTTACCTCGGATTAGTCTTAATCGGCTAATCTAGTTACCATTCTAATCGGCTTTCGGCGATACTTGATTCTTAGCCGATTAAGCTTCTAGGATCGAAGCGATCGAATTTCACATTACTTCCTTATCGATTGCGAGGTCAAATCGATTGGCACGCTTCAGCGCAAAAGCGAGAACCCGGCGTTAATCTAGTGTGTTGTGGGCAGGAACCCTCTTCACGTTTTGGTGCCAACAATGATATATACGCTACGCACAACCAAGGAGGAAGATTGTAAATACACAATAGAATTAGCCAAGTGTTGTGACATTTGTTCATATTATCAAATGGATTCATTCTATCGGTACTCAATCTAAATCTTATGTTCCATATCTCGCACCAAACTCCTCATATTTTTAATTAATGTTACTCCATTGAGCTTTGAATCGGTGAGGTGTCTTAGCTACCATCTACCTTTCAAGATTTATTATGCCAACACAATAATTTTGCCTCTTTAGGATTTACAAACAAATGCTCCAAGCAGGGAATGATGTGCAAGTACCACAATACTGAGTGATGCTCTTGTCTTGTGGTACACCACAAACTAGACAAACATAAAATTCCTTATACGTTCACGGTATAAGATGCAATCATTCATACATGCATGTATCTTTTTCTATTTCCATTCCCATGAGGCGAGTATTTTCTTCGCTTCATAAATGTTTGTTGGCAAGTTGTTTCTCTCTGAAGCACATCGATAGAAGAACTAAAAGTGTATTGGAACTTGTATTTGTCTAACAATATTTTGCTTTTAGTTCGAACAATGCGAGCCCAAACCCAACTTGGTGTATTCCACTTTGCAACTTGAGTACAATAGTTTGGCATCGTCTTCTATCAAGCTTTTAAACTTTTCAAACTTTCTTTTCACGTAATTTTCCTCCATATCCATCAACATTTGCTCTAAATTGTCCTCTTCAAACATATCAGCGTAACTTATGATCGGGTTCCAACATGTCTTCGTTGTACCTTTGGATGAATACTACTTATGTCTCCATGATAGATCAAACACGTGTAATTCCTCATGAAGCCATGTCGAATCAAGTGGTCTTCAATTTGAACTGAGTTATTAAATCTCCACGAGATTGGTGCAATCAAAGCAAGGATAATACATGTCATTTACACCCCTCTTTTACTATGTCTTCTTACGTAATTTTTTGAACTCCTTAACACCCTCTGAAATTTAGTACTCACACGGTTGTTACGATACATCCATTCATCACAGTCTATCTGCAATTAAATTACACACACTAAATTAACAAAAAATAGGCGACAACTAGCTAGCTATTTCAAATATTGAGACATTATTTAATTACATTTGCAAAATAGAGAATGAGTTTCAAGATATATAATTTTACTCCGATTCCTTCTTCTCTAGTTAAGAGCTTTCAATTCCCCAGTTAGGAGATATACATTTAAAACATCAAATATGATATCAAATTACCTAATGTAGTAAGCTTGCAATTCTTTTGACTTCAATGAAATAAAATAAGGGTAGAAGCATTAACAAAGTTAAGGAATTGAATGATCTTAAAGAAATATCTATCTGTTGACCAACTAATTAAGTACCAACTATGACTCCAAATCTCTAATTAGATTAGGTCCTAATCCCATTCAAGGATATGTGGTTCAAGAAAGTTCTTAAGTTGTTGTACAATTCGTGAGAGCATCTCACCTTGCTCTCTAAATACATGTCTCGACAACAAGTCAAGAGGGTGTGTATCCGAGAACATTAGGGAGATGCTGCTGAAATTAATTTTCTAAGCAATTGTACAATAGCTAATTAGGAACTTTCTAGAACCACATATCCTGAAACTGTCTAAAAAAATGTGGACAATTCAGAGTGTTTTTTTTATAAATATGCATTTCAGCATATTTATAAACATGCACTCTCAAATGGGAGACGTAGGTTATACAACTTAAACTTTAACATTCATCATATACAACAACAATAATTCCAGATTAACATGAGAGTACTAAAAAGCAGATAAATGGATGTGTGTTTGTGAAATAAAAGGTATGGTATCTGATAGGATACACACAATTCCAGTGTAACGTAAACTCTCTTTGCGACATATCAAATTACCTAGTGTAAAATTGAAGGGATTTGAAAGAATGCTCATCTTTTGAAGAAAACCATAAATGAGAGAAAATTGAAGGGAAATCTTCCCAAGATAGAGCTTCAACTTTACCCTCTTAACACCCATCCTTAAGGATTTCATAATTTCTCACCTAAGTATTTATTCCAACCAACGTATGTTATTTTTTAGGTGGCAAGATTTTTTGCCTCTAGAACAACAACGAGGAGAGAGTTCACCCAAGGGTATATATAACCAAGCGAGATACATCACAATTAGTTCTAATATAAGATCGATTGTGATATGCCATCTACATTACAATCGGTTCTCGAGGTTAGAACCGATTGTGATGATTTCTTACCAATTATTAACACCCTCGTTGAATGATCTATCACAATCGGTTTTTTCACGAAAAGTTGAGAACCGACTCAAATGAAGCAATAGTGTTGTATTATTACGTATCGATTATCTTGCACATAAAAACAACCAATTAAAAGATATAGGCCTCCTTGAGGTACATGCCTTAAAAGATAATCGGATTATTTGCGAGCAGGAGTATTCTAGACAGTTTCTCCCACAATCGAAGTTGTCCTCTATATAAAATCAAAATCTATGTGCCATCGATTCTCCTTGTCTCGGTCCTCCACCTCCACATGCGATTGGCACAGTGCGATTCTCCCACAATCGGATGCACATTCCCGTAATCGAGAATCTGCACAATAAAAATTTGTCTTGAAAGGGGCCATAGTCAAGTGCTGTGCGTTTCAATGAAAATATATTTTTAACCAAATAATCAAATCATGCCATATATTCCCAAAAATAAAATTACACTCTTGAGTTGCCATATGGATGGAGAAGTGGCATGGGTAATGACTTAGCGAGATGGAGCGGGTGTGGGTGGAAAGAGAGAGAGACATAGTTGGTTTCTTTTTTATCCGTGTTTTATATATTGGCGTGTTGCTTTTCTTAGAGAGGAGGATATCTTGACAATAGAGATGACATAAATGTATCAATAAGTATTAATATGTTATTCATAGATGACACACACAACATTCTTGGGATATATTAATTCACGAGACATGTACTATTTAGAGCAACGAACAAAGATCAGGTGTAGTCCCTCGAGGATCACAACTTAGCAGGTTCAATAGGCGTGGTATGTCCGATCAAAGCATCGAATGGTCGGATGAGTCCTCGTGCTTTGCTATAGTGAATTGATACAGTAGCTGCTACGATGAGAAATTTTGATATAGTGTTTTTGTGCGAGTGCTCACGAGAAGATCTGGATTGTCGATTTTACATCGGATGGTCCCAAGGTTAACAAAATTAGAGTCTCCATGGAACTGTACCTAATCTCTATCCTGCATCAATACTTTGCCCAATTATGTGCCGACTTTGTTTTAAAATATGCTTAAACTAGATCTGAAGCGGGCGCCGAGTTGCCACGGGCACAAAGAATCATTGAGACAGGTAGTGATTTTAGCAGAGAGAGGGAATTTTTTTCGAGAATACCTTGGAAAAAAGGAAACAAAAAGCGTTGATCTGTATAAAAAATATCTCCTTGAATTTTTTTAAAAAATATTCTTGTAAAAAGATTTAAAAACACAGTAATCTAATTTTTTTCATGGTATTCAGGCATGCTCCTAGGACCCTTCAAATAAAATTTCAAAAATTTACAAATTTAGTAGCTCAACTAAATCGGTGAAGCTACTTTAAATGCATTAATAACTTTGTTATATTTTTCAAAAATTAAGTAAATTTGATTGTGACCTAAATTTTTTACATTTGTGTAGACATGCTCTCAGGGGCCTTCTAAAATTTTTCAAGAATTTGCAAATTTAGTAGCTCAATTAAATCAATAAAACTGTTTTAAACACATTAGCGACATTGTTAATTTTTTTTAAAAATTGCATAAATTTGATTATGACCTGAATTTTTTACAGTATCGTAGGAATGCTCTCAGAGCCCTTCTAAAAATTTTCTAGAATTTATAAATTTATTAGCTTAGTTAAAGTAGTGGCGTTGCTCTAAATGTATCGGTAGCATTGTCATATTTTCTAAAAACTACAGCAGTCTGATCATGATCTTAACTTTTTATGGTAGGTTAGGCATGCACTGAAGACCCTCCTCAAAAAATTTGAAAATTTTACAACATGATTTAATAGATCAGCTAAATTAGCAGGTTCGATGCAAAAAAGCCAAAAATCTAGAAAAAAAAAAATCCCTTTGGATGAGATTCGACCCGGAGACGTCACACAAGTGCAACAAAGGCTCCGCCAGCTGAGCCCAGTGATGTTTGTGAATCATGAAGCACAATAAAATTTTGAGGCTACCAAGAAGTCGTTTTAGAAACTATAGGAAATGATGCGACGTGATGGCGCGGGCAGGCGACAGCTGTACCTCTCCAAGAATGAGTGCCAAGGTGGGCCAGAAGGCAGAGAGTATGCGGGTTTTGCCCTAGTCATCTTAAAGACTTAACTTGCAAGCCTTTGACCCGAGTCAAATATGCAATCACATGTTTGAATGAAGCAGACTTAGCTAATTAATTTGCAATATCTTAGCTTCACTACACACGGTAGTGTTAGGTTTGACCTTTTATGAACCCACATGGCGTAAGAGGGGCCATGAGTGTGGTAACCCATCCTACGGTGTTGAAATCTTAGCGGTAGTATTGTTAAGACAAGAGCATTGTAAATATTTTATCATGTTTTCTATGACACACCAAAGGAAGCGCTAATGGCCACAAAACGGGATTATCATATCGTGGATAAAGCGCAATCCCTCTACAGTGTAAATCTATTCAATAGCCGTGCTCACGATATTGAATAATGCTTGGGAATTATAGTCAAGGGTTAGATTTTACAAAATGAAAACTTGGATTGGAAAAGGCGATACTATTGGAAGGTTTGGAACTTGACTTAAGGCTAGGTACCATGTTTATTTGAGAAATGTGAAAGTTATTATCTATTATTATTTGTTTTAATGTCTTTCAATTTCAGATTGTACTCATTTATAAATACTCCTTTACTACAAAATAACTATGTTGGCCATTTCTTTGGTATAAGTCTTGTATATATTATGTTAGAACTGCATTTGCACAACTTATTGAGTGCTTTAAGTACTCACCTTACTAACAACAATAAAATCACCAATTGAGGAAGAATCTACACAAGCTTGGGAGAAGAAGTATCAGAGGAGACGAATGTTTAGGGTGCGTGCCTTGTTAGTTGCTTGTGGTATTCTCAAGGGTTAAACTACATTTTCATTCCAATCGTAATTTAATTTGTTATTCTCAATTTAGCCTTGTATGGCCTATTCATGTAAGTTTGACCATAAGGTCATTCAATGTAATTATTTAATATATGATGTCTTTTAATATGTTTTCACTGTATAATTTGTGATATTCATCTCAACACTAGCGTGATCTCGGACTAGTGCGATACACAGAGAGTCCGAATTTTCTTATTCGGATCTCGATAACTGAGGGTGAAATTCTTCTCGTATGCATCCCATACCATGAACCCTCGCTCCATAATTTTACCAAATCCTCAATCGTTGTGCTAGGTCTACATCAACATCATTTTCTAGTTGTTTGTGTCCCGATATTAGTAACAACATCATGATTGTTTGCACCAATTTTGGAAACTACTAAAGGAATTGGCGAAGAACTCGAGTTTGGATAAAGCATGAAGGCATTATTAGGAAATCCAGATGACGACGGACAATATATGGAAGCAGAGTCCAATAAGGAAACTATAGCCATTCGGACTAGGCTAACGATTGTATCCGGACTCGATCGGCCGATGAGTATATAAGGCGCGCTTAAGGTCGCTGGGAGGACATCCACAACAATCAACACATCTACCGCCGCTCCCGTAGTTTTTAGTCTTTAGCATTGTAATCTTTCCTCCGTAAGTCGACATCGATCAAATAAAGTTATGACGCCGATTGTTTGATCGCATTGGCTTTTTCAGGTTTGATTTGTTCTGCCTTGTTGCGCACGCTTTTCGTAATCGATCTACCTTACCTGGATTAGTCTTAATCGCTAATCTAGTTACTATTCTAATCGCTTCTCGCCGATTCCTGATTCTAGCCGATTCGCTTAGGATCGGCTTGATCGAATTTCACATTTCTTTATCGATTGCGTGGTCAAATCGACATACGCCACAAGAAAATGTAACCCTGCTTCGCCTGTGTGTTGTGGGCCAGAACTCTTCACGCTTTTGGTGCCAATACATTTTGGCACGACGTGGGGACCCGATCGACAAGATGACCGCAGTAAATCTGTCCGCACCATCCGACGAACATCGGCTTACAATCGCCCCCACTTTGATTTATTTAACTCCGTAGCAGCCGCAAGGAGATCAAGATCTAAAGTCGCCCGGAGGAATTGATGTTGGTTGTTATCAAAAACCCGACGAGTCACGCAGAAGATGGCACTAACACCGAATCCGCTATGGTCAAGGCCACATCAACTCCGAAGTCGATACATGCCACCAAGTCGAAGTTATCCGCTATGATTGAACAATCAGCATGCATTATTAATCAATCATCGGCTTTGGTCACGACCTTGAAGCCGATGATAGAGAATAGCGTAAAACGATTGCACAAGAGTTGGCTACGCCCGGGATTGATGGACCCATTGCAACCACTTCCAACGCACTCAGATATTATGGGAGCTCAAACACCAACACGGTCAAAGCATCGCACAAAGACTCCTCACTAATGCCGACCCACCCAATGCGGTTGGCTCCACCAAATCCTCGCCGAGTCCGCCACTCATGTCCATGCATATACTAACGCCGCAGTTGATCCATCATGTGACTCAAGATTCACCGGCTTTCACCGATTGAATTAAATGGAAATTATAAACCTCAAGGGCTAACCTGTTAGAATCTGCCCATATAAGGTAGTCACCCACACAGAGCCGCTTGTTCCATTACCCGAGGGTCGACGCCAGAACCGATGGATACGAATCGTGGCAACAAAAGATTCCATGCTAGGGCAAGTCGATTTACTAGAAGTTTACACTCTAAAGGATACTACCCAAAGTAATTGGCCAAATCCTAGTGTTCCATCGCCAACAATATTAATTGGCTGATCAAATTTCCATAGTTTTAGAGATCAATTTGGCTTATGTTTCAAAGGGAAGACCATCGCTATAGAAAGCCGTACCTGCATTACATTGATCAGATGCCATATCCCCATAACTTCCGAATTTATTTTTGTAAATTTTCAGGGATGATTCACCACCACTTTAGAGCATGTTGAAGATTTATCGCCGGTGTGTGGCGGCTGGCCATGGGCTAAAGATTAGGCTTTTTCCTTGTCTTTATCAGAACCGCTTCACTGGTTTATTAACCGCCCAAATTCGGTCCATTTTGGAACAATTTGGAAAGTCGATTTCATGAATACTTTTTCTCCGGTAGCTTAGAGTTGAGAATTTCAGACTGAGTGTCATCTCACAAAATTTGGTGAGTCCTTCGATTACATTAGAGATTTAGGAAATACGAAACGCCGCTTAGTGTAGTATTGCCCGATAACCAACTAGCCGATTTAGCCTTTCAAGGGTTAATTTCCACTTAAAGAAAAACTGTCGACAGAGTTCACCGATTTATGTCACCCGCTTCATCGCTGCTCAAGACAAGAAAGCCGATATCGTAGTAAAGAATTCAAAGATAAAATTAGATTAAATGGCAATGGGAAAGATAAAGCTAAAATAAACATGGTCGAATATAGTTCGAGTGAAACTTCTGAAGATGAAGCAGATGTGAATATAGCCGAGTGGATAAAGGGTTCTAAAAAACCACTTGTCTGTTCATGGCTCAAGCCGACTAGGAGTAAGCTCTGAGGTTAAATATGCTTTTGATGTGTCCAAGTGTGACCGCATATTTGGCATGTCATATAAGAAAAATCGATACGCATTCTAAGGGCATACCATACCTTCAAAGATGAGATCAAGAAACGACGACATCGTAAGTGGCATCATTCTTTTTCCCACAACACTAACGATCGCAATATCTTTCTAAGAAGATACAGCCGCCATTGAAGATGGTCGGCCTCAAGTTTGCGTAAGAGCCGCCATGGAAGTCGATGTCAACCCTTTCCCAATTAACATGGTCCAAAGGTTCAAAGAAAGGGAAGTAGATTATCGACGAGAGTCCCAGAGTGGCCGGCAAGTCGACATAGAGTCAAGCTCACAAGGGAACATCGAAGATAACAATCGCTCACTACAAATTGAAGCCGACGAGACGAAAGAATTCTAGGATTGTGAAGCCAAAAGGGAACTACAAGTCGGACGATGGTACAAAGCGAAAGAACACCACCGCAAACCAGCGCAAGCCCAAGCCTACCTTCTCACAATTACTTGAGAAATATGAAAGGATGAGCTATCAAAAGCAACCGCTTCATCGACCGATAAATCACATCACCAAACACTATGTCTCGCCCGACATTGGTATCGCCGACAACGCGAAAAAGCTCACCGTAGATGTCCTTTGGCGTTCTGGGAAAGGGTATGGCACTACCATCTCAAGGTCATGCCCTATGGATCATTACCGCAAAAGGATTCCGAAACGGTGAAAGAACGCTGCTCAGCCGATGTTGGACTAAAACGAACCGCTTATAGAAGGCCGATAAAAGAAAGATCGGGCACACCAGAAGCAAGACAAGGAAAAGAGCCAATAGAAAACTTGGTCGCAAAACCGAAGCCATTGGAACCTAAACCTGTGGTGCCCGATCGACTTAGCCGATCCCAACGCAGACGGCTTTAACGCCTAAGAACGCAAGAAATGAGAGAAGCCAAGAAGAGAAACAAAGAGACCAAGCGCTAATGAGTTATGCCAATGAAACTTGTTACGAAGGAGTGGAGGAAAACAAATGCCGATTTGAATCGATTCTTCGATGATTTGTCGTCACCAATGATTCGAGATCTACACTCCTCCCATGGATATCAACATGGTATTCACCCCGCCAAATGAGTTCGTATTAAAACCGAATCGACTAAAGACGATTTGCTCAACTATGCTTAGGTGCGCAAGATGCATTCGAAAAGCCTCAGATCCTCATCGCATCTCAAGCCATTGTACTTGAAACGATACATCAACGAAAGCCGATTTCCGTGATGCTTGTTGACCCGAGGGGCTACCGAATTTAATGCCACTCACCACCCGTGAAACTAGGAAAACCGATGAAGACCGATAAAGACGTAATATGGTACTCAATGATTTCACAGAGACCCCACCGAGGCAAAGGGAGTAATGGTTACAGAATTAACCGCCGGTAGCAAAACCTTGCCGCTAATTGCTGTGTGATTGAAGCAAAGGGAAACTATAGTGTGCTCTTGGACGCGATTGATACACGCCAATTGCTGCATACCATCGACGCAGCATCACCGCTAGTCGCGGAACGGAGATGAAGTTGAGGTCGCCTCTCAATTTACACGCCGCCCATATTGCTATGGCTAGTTCCGGCGCGGCCACATGAAGAAGCGGAGTGCATATCGTGCAAAGCTCTAGACGAGGATTTCATATGCATTGGGAAATCAGTTTGATGCCGATCACGGAAGCCTGCACGCTTGATCTGCAAGTGAAATTCTAAGGAGATGGAGTCGTAAATAATCCAAGCGTTACAGAGGCAAGAAGCTATCGGCATGCATAAACTCCTAAGCCATCAAGATTTCGTGAGGAGAAATTGGGGCAAGGTTTCACTGCCGATATGCTTGAAGAAGTCGATATAGAGAAGGTGACAGAAAAGGCCAACTTTTGTAAGTGCAAACTTAGGACCGTAATACAAAAATAAGTTGGTCAAAATACTTAGAGAATACAGGATTGTTTCACCGGGAATACTATGAGATGCTCAAGGTTTACGCTAGTAGAACATCTGCCACCTATCGCTTCGCATCGCCATATAAACAACCTCCACAAGGTAATCCGGAACTATACCGTGTGATAAAAGAAGAAATTGAGAGATTGTTGGAAGCTGTTTATAAGACCTGCTTGCAGACGTCAATGGGTGTCCAATATTGTTCCGCCTCAAAAAGAATGGTAAACTGTGGTATGTAGACGAGATTTGAATAAAACCACGCCTAAAGATGAGTATCCGGCCTATAGCCGATATGCTTATCGATGTGCATCGTAATGAGATCATCGGGCTTCTTGATCGAATGTGGGTATAACCAGATATTCATGGCGGAAGCCGATGTCCCTAAATCGCCCAGATGCCTGTGCGATAGGGTTATACTTAATGGCCAAGAATGACATTCGCTTAAAGAATGCAGCGCCACTTATCAACGCCATGAATTTGATTTTCCACGATCTAATCGGCCACATCGCTGAAATTTACATTGACGACGCTAGGTTAAGTCTAAGGAAGACCGCAACACTTGGCCGATGAAAAGGTATTCCAAAAATACAAGAGCTCATGGGTTAAAATGAACCCTTTGAAATGCGATTTGGTGTATCACCGCCGCCTTAGGGTTTATGGTTCACCAAAGAGGGATTGAAGTTAACCAAACAAGGGTTAAAGCCATAACCGATACAAAACCGCCAACGGTAAGAATGAATTGCGGTTTGATCGGTAAAATTATTACTTAAGACGATTCATTTCGAATCATTCGTAGAATTCAAGCTTTACGCCATTGTTGAAATTAAAAGATGACCGAATTTTGTATGAGCCGATCAGCAAAAAGCTAACGATAAAACAATATCTAGCGCCACCACCGCCTTGGTCGCACCACAAAGGGAATTCCTTCAAGTTGTATATATCTAATAAAACGAGACTATCGGAGTGTTGGCGCAAGAAGTCGAAAGAACGAGTAATATTTTATTTAAGTTGATTTAATTTCGAAGCCGAAACCAGTACCCAACGTAGAGAAATTGTGCTTATCTTGTATTTTGCTTGTACAAAATTGAGGCATTATATACTAGCATCAACTTGCGTGGTAGTATGTAGAAACGATATCATCGTATATGTCAGTTCGCACCAATCTTGAGAGGACGACTTGGGAAGTGGGCTTATGCTCAACCGAAGTTCGAATTTACAAGATTTAATCGCCAAAGCCATTAAAGGCCAAGCAAGAGCTTCGATTTCATTACAGATATGACACCTTGGCAGAATGGTTGAATAGCCCCATGGCGCTTATATTTCATGGGTCGGTTTGCCAGAAGGAAGTGGAATAGGTATCGTGTCGATATCGCCAAAGGATATAGCATAGAATTTGCATATCGACTTAATATCCGATGTTCCAACAACCATGCCGAACACGAAGCATTGCTCAAGGGACTTAGACTGTTAGAGAACATCGGAGTAAGCAATGTGGAGGCATTTGGCGATTCATTGTTAATCGTTCAACAAGTGAAAGGGGAGTTCCGATGCAACGACGAGGTATTATGCAAATACTTGTAACATTGCTATAGTACTATAGAGACATTCACTGCATTTTCTATCAGCCATGTACCCCGAGAGTTGAACGATAGAGCTAATGCGTTGGCCCAAGCAGCATCAGGCTACAGAGAGGATAGCCGATGTGAAATATTGATTCCATAGAGAAAACAGTCTGTGTGTCAACACCACCGATTGAGGAAGAGAAAGGCCTACTTACGAACCCTCTAGAACCATCAAGAAGTTCGCCAAAAGCATTGAAATATGTCTTGTGGGAGATGAGTTATATTATCTGGATCGGAGGGATTGCTTTTCACGGTGTTTAGGCGATGAAGAAGCAAAAGTGGCTATGGGTGAAGTCCATGAAGGAATTTATGCGATCAATCCTACAAGATGAAGTGGATATTACATGATGATACTTTTGGCCGATTTATGTTAGAAGATTGCTTCAAATATTACAAAGGATGCCAAAGTTGTCAAAGTTTGGAAATGCAAATAGCACCAAAGATCGCTTTACATCCCATTAAACCGTAATGCTCCGGGATGGGGGATAGACGAATCGCCAAATATTCCCAGATCGCAAAGGCCACAAGTTTGTCTCTGCAGCCACGCACTATTTTACAAAATAGGTAGAAGCCGCTTCACCCAAAAAAGGTCACCAAAGGTGGAAGCTATCGGCTTTATTAATGAACACATCATCCATCGATTTGGTATTCCTCGACTATCACAACCGATCAAGGAACCGTGTTCATGTCTAACGATTTTAAAAGCTTTTGCAGAGAGTCTGGCATCGATTGCTTAACCATCACCATATTATGCTCAAAGCATGGACAAGCCGAGTCATCTAATAAAACTTTGATCAAGTTGATCAAAAGGAAAATTGATGAAAAGCCTCGAACTTGGCATACTACACTATCGTGAGTTCTATGGGCTTATTAGCATTTCACGGACGACTAAATTGTCACCATATCACGGTATATGGTCAAGAAGTCGATTGTTCGTGAGAGAAATAAACGCTGAGTCTATGCGCAGTGGCGAGACAAAATTTATCGGTCCGATGAGTATAAAGAGTTGATGCTATATAATCTGGACGATGCGGAGTTAAGGTTAGTTACTCTAGATCAGCTTAAAAAGAATAAGGAAAGAGTTGCAAGGGCTTATAACAAGAAAGTTGTGACGTAAGTCCTTCAGAGAAGCCGATTTGGTTTGAAAACAATATTGCCGATTGGTTCTAAAGACAATCGATTCGCAAATGGTCACCTACCGGGAAGGACCATATAAAGTAAATCGGCTTTCGTGGAAACGCGATATACTTGAAACGCTTCAAGGGTTGGTGTTACCAAAGGCAATTAACTGAAAGTATCTAAAGCGGTACTACTCTAGCGCTTAGATCTGCATAATCAAAGCACGGTACAAAGAGTGCAGAAACAAAATCGGTTTAAACAAAACGTAGATATAAATAAGCGTTAAACACCAAAACATGTAACAAGAGTAAGCAAAAACAACATTGTTTTAAACATTACAACGCCTAACGGAATTACAGTTCGACTCGAAGTCCGCACCTAAAGTCGACGCCATTCTCGCTGCCTTTGCGCAAATTAGACTCCATCAACAATCTTCTCGGCTTTTGGCACTACCGGAATCGAATTATCTTGTCGATTGTTTTAACTTGTGCCACGATTTGGCCGATCCTCCTCGCTCTAATCAGCAAGGAGGCCGCCGCTGTTTACACTTGTGCCTGCTCTTGACCAACCGATCTTGAGCTTGGCCGCTTTTCTTCGTTGTTTTTGGCCGACTCAGCTTGAACAATCTCGCCTTGGTGGATTTCAAGAAAGCGGCATCTTTGTCAAACCGCCGCTTCATCTCTTTGGCCTCACCACCAAACCGATCTAGCACTTGACGCATTTGTGTGCTCAGCAACATACGCCGCGAGCAGCCACCACCTCCTCTCTCTCGCCATCCGTGACAGATCTTCAGATCGCCCCATAGTCTCTCGAGGAAGATCGCTTTACGGCAGCCTATGGCATCCTCGCCGCCGAAAGTGTTAGCTAATATTTGCGCTGCCGACCGACTCATTGAAGAGCCGATTCATTTTATCTTGCATGGTTGGTTCGAGCGGACAACCATCTCCGACGCTTTCTGGACACGCTGATAATATTACGGAGATCCGCAACATAGTCGCTCAAGCCATCACTTCGGGATCATCGAGATCGCCCAAACCGGCCAAGCAAGTCCATGGGGTCGGGCTTGATGCATCGCGGGCACATTGGGAGTCGATCGAGGTGGCAAGACCGCTAAAAGTGCGTAGATCGGCTGGAGCGCAAAGTGGTGGGAGCAGCGGGGATCGATCGAGAAGGCAGAGGGGATCGGAAGCAGACGTGTTCTCAAGGGTGGCCAAGATGCCACTACTTGAATCGATGTTGTCGGTCAAGGAAAACTGGGGATTAGTATTGCCACATTTGAAAAAGTGCAAACCAAGAAGATAGCAACTCACTTCAATAATGTTTACCGGGCGCGTGAGAGGAACTCTCAGCAGTTTTTTTTGCTTTGGGTTTTGTGACCACCTTCGTGATTTCTGCCTCGAATCAGCAATAAAGGGTCGTAAAGACTTAAAGAAACAATTCCTATCGACAAAGAATGATACTCACCGACACGATCCTTCTCGGAGTTCTCCAATGACGGGCTATTTACTCCGAGGTTGCCCGGCGATAGCTACCGCCGACCGACCGGTGCGGCCTTTTTCCTTTGTCCCGCTTCCGACACATCGACGCTTTCGCGCTGGTTGCAACCTCGCGCAGATTGTGGAGAGATTAGCCAACAGTAATGGGATTGAAAGCAAGAAAGCTACGAAAAGCCGATATTTCATACCACCGATGAATCAGATAACCCGAGAACTACTTGCCGTCATTGCCGAGACCATCACGCTGGTAATCCGGTAAACTTTTCTATGATGGCCGACGGTTCACGGTCCAAATAAAGGGCCTCACTATACGGACCACCAAGCAAAGAATGGCGGCCTGACGAGAATTTAAAGAAGCGCGGCAGGCAACAACTGCTCATCGGCAATTCTCAAAGCTACGATAGCGCATCCCTTACCTTGCTCGGGTTGTAGCCGATCACAGGCAATGAAGGAATCACTTGGCCAAAACCGAAATGGTAATAAATAGAAGGATGGTAAAACTCGATGAAGGTCGAACGCTCGCTTTCTAGAGTTCAGCCGATATGAAGAATGCAAGGGAAACGAAAATCCGATAGAACATCAATGTTAACTCGCATCAAGGAACCGCCGCCTGTAGGAAAGAAGGCCATTGAAAATCGATCGATCGTCATAAGAGAAGAAATCTTGCCGAGTAAATATTAATCGCCAAAACCCAAGAAAAAAGCAAGATATTTATGCATCAATGAGTAATCTTTTGTGTCGCCACTTGAGCACATTATGAGCCTTTCACCATGCGACGGCTTGCTCTAAATTGAGGAGTAGCATTCTCTCGGATAGTCTTTACGAGGAAAGGCGAATCTTCAATGGGTTCAGAGATAAGTTGTCGGCTAAAAATCCTATATACCACAAAATAAACCACAAGGGCCAACATTACCAACAACTAACTCAAAGAAAGCGTAAAAAGTCGGCTTCGATGACAAACATCATCCGTAGATCGCGCCAAGAACATCTTCCCAAGAGCAAGCCGACGACCTCAAAAGCCTCCGCTACCAACCGGTACACTGGTTGGTCCAAGGGATGCGCCACGTAAAAGAAACCGCTCGAGCCAAAGGTTGAGGAAAGCTGCGTTTTTTCGTCCGATACGAGTTCGCCATTTTATTATTGTATCGTATGTACTTCACCATCCTTCACCCTTTGTATGGATCGTTTGAACCGAGGTTTTGCAACGGTCGATAGCCGGTCTCCATCAGTCAGTAGGCAATACACCGCCACATCCGTAGGGTTGGGCCGATGACCGGGCAAACAGTTAAAGGTATCGGACCGTAAATAGCACGCCGTGGCCACTAAAGGCTCATTGGCTTCGCAAAGCTAGGAAGGAAGACATATCTGCATGCCCATCCGCTCCCATTCGCTTCTTTTCGAGCCGATACTCTAATATACCAACTTCTCCATCCTTTGAGCGCTGGGTAAGCCCTAAAACTCTTGCCCCACTCTTTACGCTGTATCCATGAGCCGATAGAGGAAGTCTCGATCTCTACATTGATCATTGTATCGGCATCTATGTCTCCTACCGGTCCTAAGTAATAACCGATTATTACTTCGGGATCGGATGAGTACCTTTGAAGGGTCCATTCATGATCGAGGAAGATGAAAGATTGATCACCAAAGACAGAGAAGCCGATCGAGGAGAAAAGCCGACAGGAGGTCCGAGAGCAGAAAGCGAAAATGACCGGGGGGTCCTGATATATATAGCACGTGAAAAGTGAAAAACGGCGGAACAGTTATCGAGGCGACACGGGAAATTACGATGCTTTAAGGTCCGTGACAGAGCAATTAATACTAAGTACCATCGAACATTTTCTAGCCAGAAGAAAGAACCGCGGGAGAAGGCCATTTAATGAAGAGACCGATGAATTTTTGAAAGATAACAGTTATCTTCCAAAAATGGGGGCATATGTTTGCACCAATTTTTGGAAACTACGAAGGAATTGGCGTAAGAACTCGAGTTTGGATAAAGCATGAAGGCATTATTAGGAAATCCGTGATGACGCACGGACAATATATGGAAGCAGAGTCCAATAAGGAAACTATAGCCATTCGGACTAGGCTAACGATATCCGAACTCGGATCGGCCGATGAGTATATAAGGCGCTAAGGCTGCTTAGAGGACATCCACAACAATCAACACATCTACCGCCGCCTTTAGTTTTTAGTCTTTTAGCATTGTAATCTTTCCTCCGTAAGTCGACATCGATCAAATAAAGGCGATCGCCATTGTTTGATCGTCATTGGCTTTTTCAGGTTTAATTTGTTTCATTTGTTGCGCATCGCTTTTCGAATCGATCTACCTTTTACCCGGATTAGTCTTAATCGCTAATCTAGTTACCATTCTAATCGGCCGCCGATATTTGATTCTTAGCCGATTCGCTTCTAGGATCGGCTTGATCAATTACATTACTTCCTTATCGACAGGGTCAAATCGATTGGCACGCCAAGAAAAATGTAACCCGGCGCTCGCTAGTGTGTTGTGGGCCGAACCCTCTTCACGCTTTTTGGTGCCAATAATGATATACTGCTTTACAAACCAAGGAGGAAGATTGTAAATACACAATAGAATTAGCCAGTGTTGTGACGACTGCTCATATTATCAAATGGATTCATTCTATCAGACTCAATCTAAATCTTATGTTCCATATCTCGCACCAAACTCCTCATATTTTTAATTAATGTTACTCCATTGAGCTGAATCGCGAGGTGTCTTAGCTACCATCTACCTTTCAAGATTTATTATGCCAACACAATAATTTTTCTTTAGGATTTACAAACAAATGCTCCAAACAGTGAATGATGTGCAAGTACCACAATACCGAGCCGATGTTTTGTACTCGTGGTACACCACAAACTAGACAAACATAAAATTCCTTATGCACGCATTAGTATAAGATGCAATCATTCACATGCATGTATCTTTTCTATTTCCATTCCCATGAGATGAGTATTTTCTTCGCTTCATAAATGTTTGTTGGCAAGTTGTTTCTCTCGAAGCACATCCGATAGAAGAACTAAAAGTGTATTGGAACTTGTATTTGTCTAACAATATTTTGCTTTTAGTTCTAACAATGCCGTGCCCAAACCCAACTTGGTGTATTCCACTTTGCAACCCGAGTACAATAGTTTGGCATCGCTTCTATCAAGCTTTTAAACTTTTCAAACTTTCTTTTCACGTAATTTTCCTCCATATCCATCAACATTTGCTCTAAATTGTCCTCTTCAAACATATCAACAGAACTTATGATCGGGTTCCAACATGTCTTCGCTGTACATCGGATGAATACTACTTATGTCTCCATGATAGATCAAACACGTAATTCCTCATGAAGCCATGTCGAATCAAGTGGTCTTCAATTTGAACTGAGTTATTAAATCTCCGAGATTGGTGCAATCAAAGCAAGGATAATACATGTCATTTACACCTCTTTACTATGTCTTCTTCGTAATTTTTTGAACTCCTTAACACCCTCTGAAATTTAGTACACACTGCTGTTCCGATACATCCATTCATCACAGTCTATCTGCAATTAAATTACACACACTAAATTAACAAAAAATAGAGCGACAACTAGCTAGCTATTTCAAATATTGAGACATTATTTAATTACATTTGCAAAATAGAGAATGAGTTTCAAGATATATAATTTTACTCCGATTCCTTCTTCTCTAGTTAAGAGCTTTCAATTCCCCGCTAGGAGATATACATTTAAAACATCAAATATGATATCAAATTACCTAATGTAGTAAGCTTGCAATTCTTTTGACTTCAATGAAATAAAATAAGGGTAGAAGCATTAACAAAGTTAAGGAATTGAATGATCTTAAAGAAATATCTATCTGTTGACCAACTAATTAAGTACCAACTATGACTCCAAATCTCTAATTAGATTAGGTCCTAATCCCATTCAAGGATATGTGGTTCAAGAAAGTTCTGTTGTTGTACACCTTCAGGAGCATCTCACCATCGCTCTCTAAATACATGTCTCGACAACAAGTCAAGAGGGTGTGTATCCGAGAACATTAGGGAGATGTCATGAAATTAATTTTCTAAGCAATTGTACAATAGCTAATTAGGAACTTTCTAGAACCACATATCCTCAAACTGTCTAAAAAATGTGGACAATTCAGTGTTTTTTTATAAATATGCATTTCAGCATATTTATAAACATGCACTCTCAAATGGGAGACGAGGTTATACAACTTAAACTTTAACATTCATCATATACAACAACAATAATTCAGATTAACATGAGAGTACTAAAAAGGAGATAAATGGATGTGTGTTTGTGAAATAAAAGGTATGGTATCTCGATAGGATACACACAACCAAAGTAACGAACTCTCTTTATGCATATATCAAATTACCTAGTGTAAAATTGAAGGATTTGAAAGAATGCTCATCTTTTGAAAACCATAAATGAGAGAAAATTGAAGGAAATCTTCCCAAGATAGAGCTTCAACTTTACCCTCTTAACACCCATCCTAAGGATTTCATAATTTCTCACCTAAGTATTTATTCCAACCAACGATGTTATTTTTTTAGGTCGACAAACATTTTTTTTGCCTCTAGAACAACAACAGAGGAGAGTTCACCCAAGGGTATATATAACAAGCGAGATACATCACAATTAGTTCTAATATAAGATCCGATTGTGATATGCCATACACATTACAATCTCGTTAGAACCGACAGATGATTTCTTACCAATTATTAACACCCTCGTTGAATGATCTATCACAATCGGTTTTTTCCTGAAAAGTTGAGAACCGACTCAAATGAAGCAATAGTGTTGTATTATTCTGTATCAGTATACTGCACATCGAAAACAACCAATTAAAAAGATATAGGCCTCCTTCAGACGCTTCCTTAAAAGATAATCGGATTATTTGTTTAACGGAGTATTCTAGATTTCCCACAATCAAGTTGTCCTCTATATAAAATCAAAATCTATGTGCCATTCGATTTCATCATTTGTCCTCCACCTCCACATGCGCTATTCGGTCCGATTCTCCCACAATCGATGCACATTCCCCGTAATCCGAATCGCACAATAAAAAGCTGTCTTGAAAGGGGCCATAGTCAAGTGCTCGTATGCTTTCAATGAAAATATATTTTTAACCAAATAATCAAATCATGCCATATATTCCCAAAAATAAAATTGCACTCTTGAGTTGCCATATGGATGGAGAAGTGGCATGGGTAATGACTTAGCCGATGGAGCGGGTGTGGGTGGAAAGAGAGAGAGACATAGTTGGTTTTTTTTTATCCCGTGTTTTATATATTGACGTTGCTTTTCTTAGAGAGGAGGATATATTACAATAGAGATGACAAATGTATCAATAAGTATTAATATGTTATTCATAGATGACACACACAACATTATGGGATATATTAATTCACGAGACATGTACTATTTAGAGCAACGAACAAAGATCAGGTGTAGTCCCTACGAGGATCACAACTTAAGCAGCCCAATAGGCGTGGTATGTCCGATCAAAGCATCGAATGGTCCGGATGAGTCCTCGTGCTTTGCTATAGTGAATTGATACAGCTGCTACGATGAGAAATTTTGATATAGTGTTTTTGTGCAGTGCTCGAGAAGATCCGGATTGTCGATTTTACATCGGATGGTCCCGCAGGGACCGCTTAAATTAGAGTCTCCATGGAACTGTACCTAATCTCTATCCTGCATCAATACTTTGCCCAATTATGTGCCGACTTTGTTTTAAAATATGCTTAAACTAGATGCTATGGCTACGAGTTGCCACGGCACAAAGAATCATTGAGACAGGTAGTGATTTTAGCAGAGAGGGAATTTTTTTCGAATACCTAGTGGTTAAATTAGTGTGTGTGTGGATAAAACCCGTTATAAAGTTAGGTTGTAGGTTAGCCCATGTATAAGTGAGGGAGTGGATCTCAGTCCATGATGAGGCTTCTTGAGGGCCAAGTTGTCATCTAAGGGTGGAGGTTGCTCCTAATGTGCTATAAATAGAGGGGGGAGAGGGATGTCTCTCCCTTGAAGGTTTTAGTGCTCATTTGAGTTTTGTCCACTTTGTTGTGAGATTTTGTAAACCTTCCTTCTAACAAATAAAAGTTTCATTTCCTTCTTCTGCATTTACTTTTAGCATTTATATTATACTATAAATTTAACACTTAAATTCAGTATTTACATTTAGCAATTTAAATTCTTGCAATTTACTTTCCACACATTTGGATTTGCATCCCCTCTTTCTAAATGCTCTACAACATCTTCTTTTCAGTTTTTGCAAGATATCGATCTTTGTGCTCGATAGGAGAAAAATTGTTGTAGATCGCATTCTTGTTTAAAGGGTTGTTCATTGGTGTTCTTATTTGCTGTGATATATAGAAGGTCACCTAAGATTATCTTAATCATCAGTTTCCCACGAGCAAGCTAAGAGTGAAGTTTTTTGTTTGACCCAGTTTTGGTGCAACATTCGTTACAATTGAAGGTTGGAATAGGTTCCTAACATCAATAGGAAGGTGTACACAAAGTTTCACAGATTTTGAATCAACGATCAAAAGTTACATCGTTTCTTATTTTTGAGATCATGCTGGTTTTTACTATTCACCATAACATTGTTCATCTGACCAAGGTCTTTGTCGATAGGGCGTAATCGTTCATCGACAATCGCTCCTGCTCATCTGATCAGTTTGCTATTTACTACTCGTCTGACTAGTGCATTTTTCTTTGTTTATCTGTTCATCTGACCTCCTAGTTGGGGTATTGTTCATCCGACCACCTGTTTGTATTGTATAGTCATTCAATCTAATCTCTTGGTGGTTTCATTTTTAGGGGAAAAATTTTATTTGTGATTATTCACCTCTGTCGGCGTATTTCGCCTGACAAGATTCTGCTAACGGGGTGTTTACTCCCTGGACGAAAAATATGGTTCGGTAGAGGGCATCTTCGTGGCTGGAAACCTTAATGTCTCTCGACGATGGATTTCGGGGATCAGCAAGCTGGTGGACACGACGGTTTACCCAGGTTCAGACCCCCGGTGTGGGTAATAGCCCTACGTCCTGCTGGTTCTTTGTTGAGAAAATGGAGAAGTGTTTACAAGGGCGTTCTTCAGTGTCTGCTTCTCTATGCTTTCTGTTCTAGCCGATCGGCCCCCTCCCTCATGCATCAAGGCGCCCTTATATAGACGGGCCACGCCGGGCAGGAGAGAAGAGGGTGCTATACTTATCTACAACACATTAATTACACCCATCATTCCAGCTTCCACGTCGACCCACAACTCATTTATTAAGCACGCCTCCGTGGCCTTGTCCTTCGAACTTCATTTAATGTCGGTGAGAGGCCTTGCCCGGTCCGCCCGGGACAGGACGCCCCTACGACGGGTTGGTAAGAGGCGTCAGAGGGATGAGCCATCGTCGTGTCGAAAGCTAAATCCTTCACAATTAATGGCCCTGACACGAGGTGTCAGGGGAGGGAAACTACGAGGCGAAGCCTCCCCCTCATTCTTTTGGTTGCCTCCGTGGTCTGACAACGGGTGCCCAAGCGCCCGCCCACTCGTCAGGCCGCCACGCAGGCCACCCGGCCGGCGAGTAGGGTGTGATCGCCAGGCTGCTCGCCAGGGGGCCACGTGGGCTCTTCACGGCGGGCGGCGTCTTCGCCGCTTGCCGCCAGACGCCACGCGGGCCGCATCGCCGCGCGAAAGCGTGATCGCTAGAACCGCTTCGCCGAAGGCCACGTGGGCGCCACGCCGGCAGGCGGCGTCTCGCCACCAACCCGCCAGATGCCACGCGGGCCGCCGCCCGCCAGCGGCGTGATCACCAAACCGCTTGCGAGGGCCACATGGGCTCTTCGCCGCCTGCTTGAGACGCCCACGCTGGCGCCGCCTGGTGAAAGCAGCGTGATCGCCAAACCGCTCACCAGGGGGCCACGTGGGCTCTAAACTGGGCCAAGCCACTCCTTGGGCCTATTACTTCTACGGCGGAGAGGGTACCCCGGTGCAAAGTACACCGACAACCTCCCTCTAATCACCATTTCGGTTCTTCATCTATCTGTGCATCCCTATCAAATCAAAGTTGCCCTAATTAACAACAATATAAATGTTGCAAGGGATCCTGCAACTGAATAGTAGAACTCTTCAAGAGAAGTCCAGCTTCTTCTCCAAATTAAACCCAACATATATAAAATTATTTTATTTAACATGCCAACATCAACGATGTATTGAAACAACCTAGAAATTTAATAGTGCAAAAGAGATCATCAACGAAATTAATAGCGCATATAACTAAAGCATTTAAGTATTGAACAAAGATTGATCATTATTTTTATTCGTTAATAAATGTCATACAATAATCATATCGATTATAGTGTACACGAATATCAAATTACATCAAAAGGAAAATTACAGGAATATTCAACTGCCCTAGAAACTAAGCTTCTGTGATCTTCAGCTTCAAGTCCTTGGAATTGTTAGTCATTCACATATATAATCAAAAGGGAAATAAAGTAAAACTTAAAAGATAAATAGTTGCCGTTAGACCCATATGAGATTGGTATTGCTCATTGAGATACAAGACTATTTGGGCCAGTCGGCACCTCTTGCTAGTTAAGGTTTCATCATCTAGCAAACAAACCTAGTTTCATCGGGTAACCATAGCCATGCTTAAATAGTGCCCAAAAATATCACATGGTAAAAAGGTAAAGCCTCCTATAGTAAAAAGGTAAAAGTCCCGCGATTAAAAGGATGGAACCAATTCACACCCAGCCAAACCCAGCTCGTTTTACCCCATGCCCAAACCAACGAACCAAGCAAGAAGGCCACAAGGAGCCTTGGCCAGAAGGCTAAAGTAACCAAGAGGCAACCAGGAAGAGGAGGTTCAAGCCAAGGAGGTCAGGAGCAAGAAGGCCACAAGGAGCCTTGGCCAGAAGGCTAAAGTAACCAAGAGGCAACCAGGAAGAGGAGGATCAAGCCAAGGAGGTCAGGAGCAAGAAGGCCAAAGAGCAAGCTGTCTCACCATCAACCTCCCAGACAAGCCTCATCAACCCACCCCACCATCTCAATCCTAGTTAAGCAACCATCCATTAGCCATTAGTATCAACATAGGATGTAGAGAACAAGTATAGACATTAGTAACTGTTGAAGCTAGTAGTGGTCTTAGTGGGAATGGTAGTTGTAGTGGTGGCACTGTGCACGCCAGTCAACCCCTGCATACTCCCTAGCATACGAGAGGCCATGGGTGTCATCACTGCACCGCCAAACCCAAGCATCAACCCAAGACTCATCATCAACCTATTCATCAAACTTAATATGTAAAATCATATAACATCACATACTAGAAGTAAGAAGAAATCAGTAGCAAAATAGGGAAAAAGGAGTAGCAACCGTAGAGGCTGGCAGGGGGCTTGGTGTGGCACAGGCTAAGGAGGAGGCCGGAGAGAGGCATGGCCAGTGCAAGCAGACGAAGAGGCTCATGGGGGCGAGGGGCATAGCTAGCACGGGTCAAGGAGGAGGATCACAATGTGGCTGGACATGGCCAGTACAGGTCAATGAGGAGCCTAACAAGGCAAGGCATGGCTAGCATAGGCCAAGGAGGAGGGCCATGGCGGTGCCTAGGAGAAAGCAAGCGATAGGAAAAGGATGACGGTGGTCGATGGCGGCATAGAGGCCGGTGGTGGCTTGTGTGGTGGCCGAGAGTAGGGTGCCCAGGAGAAGAATCGAGCTCGGTGCAATGAGGAAACAAGGGAGAGAGAAAAGGAATAGAGAAGATAGGAGGACTTGGGGATAAGGATGACCAGGTGAAAAAGGGGGAAATAATTACTAATAGTAGGTTATGGGTTGAAATGAGAGAGTAATTAAATAATAAATTAAAATAAATTGCTAGCAGCCACCTCAATAATTAAAATATAAAAGACATTTCTAGGTCAAGGAATGACCCAAATTAAAATAAAACAAAATAAAAAAATTCAAGTCAAAAGTAACCCCAATTCAAAATAAGCTAAATTAAAATACGCCAAATAAATATATCCCAAGTTAATTCAAGCATTATATAATTATTCAACTAACAAGAATTAGGGAGAGGTTGGACATTACAGAAACTGTCACAAATTGACAGCCATCTGAAAATAATCTTTTCTAATTTCAAGAAATAAATCAAATCAAATTGGTGATCACCTTCAACAACCATGCGAGGACGCATATTTTCACTCAAATTCAGGCAAGCAATCTCTTGATCATATTTGAATAATTTTAATCAAATATATTTGACTATATGTGATATCACCCATGCATTGGAAAAATCCATTTTAAGAAAACCCTAAAGCTGATGCAGATGGAAAGATGGTTTGATGATGGACTACTGACAAAGTAATGGTTATTGATGTGTTGAATTAATATGGACTATTGAGGCAGTATTTGAAATATTGATATGTTGAAATGGCATGTCTAACGAATGGAGCCGGTGATGTATATATATAGGGTGGGTAGAGTGTGTTATGGATATGGATATTGGCCGGTGGAGCCCTCTACATAGGCTAGTATATAAGGATAAACCACTACACTTGGGCAATGAGCCATATTTTTGTATCAACTATAGTGTGTGAAATTGACTAGAAAAGGTTATCCTACAAGGGTGTTATGATCTCCATATTGGGTATGAGTAGATAACTAAGAGTGAGAAGCTAGGTATATCGGTAGGCCCGGTGAGGGGGACTGTTTTGGATATTTAGCTGCGATTGATGGTTCCAAGACGATATATTTAAACGCCATAAGATGAATACCACCAATGTGCATTGAAGTTGAGGTACAACAGGTGTGTTGTGAGTGGGTGGGGAACGTTAGTGAAGGACACTATGACTTGCCAGCTACTAGGGTTGGGATCTTAATATTTGAGTAGTGATAAACATTCTGGGTTCTTGTCGGTGTACTTTGCACCGGGGTACCCTCTCCGCCATAGAAGTAATAGGCCCAAGGAGTGGCTTAGCCCAGTTTAGAGCCCACGTGGCCCCCTAGCGGCGATCAAGCGACACGCCTGCGTCTGGCAAGGCAATGAAACAGCACGCCCGCCACGGCGAAAGCCCCGTGGCCCCACGAGAGCGGTTTGGCGATCACGCATACCTTTCATGGGCGGCGGTTCAGCGGGCGTCCTAGCGGGCGGGCGGCGGCACGCCTTGCCGCCGGGTGTGGCGCCCACGGCCCTCGGCAGCAGGCATTATGCAAAAAGTAGACAAACAAAGTCTCAAGTTTCTGCGTAAGGGTGTCACTGACTCCCGTCCTTTTGGGACTTACATTCCTGTGATCTCTTGGAACCTGACCGCAGCGTTGCGCAACAAGGAGGTGAGCTTACAGGAGCGGTATCGGGCTTGTGGTGCTCGCGGAGACAACCAGCGGGACTGCACAGAGTTAACCCGAGTGTATGAGCCGCGTTTGAGTCACCGTGCCACACTCGCACTCCTAGTCACGCATCCTTGCGATACAAACGCTGGGTATTTCCGTTTATCAGCAAGGAGCCATTAGGTTATAAGAGCCAGTGATAACCACGCATACTTTTACCCATTAGGGTACAAGTGTGAAAAAATAAATTGGTACTGTTAAAGCAAATAACTTATCTTTGCCATAGGCCATTGGGCGACCAGCTCCTTGACTGGTCACGATGGCCAATGCTTTGGCGAGCAGGGCGTGGTCGCCTACCTGCTCACCAGGCGGGCAGAGCGTGGTCGCCTAACTGCCCGCCAAACCTTCACGTGGGCTTATCGCTAGGCGAGCAGGGTTTGATCGTTTGCCCATTTGCACAGGGGCCACGTGGTCGCTCACTGGCAGGCGGGGGCGTGATCGCCCACTGCTCGCCCACCGCCGCGGGTTACCTCGACTACGAGATTCTGGTAGCGCTAGCACTTCATCTGCATGATTCATGCATAGCCTTTGAAAGCACAAACAGGCATTGCACAAAACATGCAGAAAACATATTAAGGGACGTAAGGTCTTGCGCGGGTATGTCGTGGTCCCTTGTTTGGAAACTTAGGCTCATGTGATTCAAAATTAGCCCACGGCTCTGCGTGATATGGGAGCAAGTTCCCAGGAGGGGTATTGGGCTTATGCGGTGCTCGCGGAGACAGCCGTCGGTGCTTCGTTGAGCTGAACCGAGGTGTGCGGGCTGCGTTTGAGCCACCATGCCAGGTTCGCGCTCCTGGTCGCCCATCCGGGCACGACGTGAAGGCCGGGTGTCACCACGGATCAGCAAAGAGCGACCAAATCATCAGGACACTTGATATTTCTGTGCAAGCTTTCCCACCAGGGGACAAACAAAGGAAATTATGCAAAAGCTCTTAAGGTAAACAACTTTGCTAATAACCAACAGCCGCTGACCAGCCAGGGGAAAGTTCACCCGTGCACTATCAAAAGCGTAACCATGGGAACTTTGACTTTATAGGGATAAAACTTTCACAACAACTTCACATTGAAGGAGTTGGCCAGCTCTTGATCATCCTCAGTAGCCAACCGGATCACCCCGGGTCGAGATACTGAGACCACCTTAAAGGGGCCCTCCCATCGGGGAGACAGTTTGTGGAACCCGGCATGCGTCTGGACTCTATGCAAAACCAGGTCGCCAACTGCCAGTGTTCTCTTAGAGACCCGGGCGGCATGGTACCGCCTGAGGCTTTGTTGGTATCGGGCGACGCTGCCTTTGCCCGATGACCTCCTCCAGAAGGTTGACGTCTTCCCCACGGTGGTCTTCTTGTCCTTCCTCGCTGAACGCCGAGACACACGGCGATCCGAATGATAAATCAGATAGGAGGACAACTTCGGCGCCGTAGACCAGGAAGAAGGGCGTTTCACCAGTCGCCCAACTAGGTGTGGTTCGAAGCGACCACAACACAGCCAAGAGCTCTTCCGTCCACCGCGCCCCTCGCTTATGAAGCCGGTCAAATGCTCTAGTCTTTAAGCCTCTCAATATCAGCGCGTTGGCATGCTCAGCTTGGCCATTGCTCTTGGGATGGGCCACCGAAGCGAAGCACACCTTGGTACCCATCTCTTCGCAGAACTCCAAGAAAGCCACGCTGGTGAACTGAGTGCCGTTGTCGATGATGATACGATTGGCGACTCCAAAGCGGGTGAAGATCCTGTGGATGAACTTGATGGCAGCGGAAGCTGAGATGGCACGCACTGCTTCGGCTTCGACCCACTTGGTGAACTCGTCGATGGCGACGAATAGGTGGGTGAAGCCCACTGTGGCCCGCGGGAACGGATCCAGGATATCCAGCTGCTAGACCGCGAATGGCCAAGAGAGCGGAACGGTTTGCAGAGCTTGGGCTGGTTGAGTGGATTTGCTCGGCGAAGAATTAGCATGCCGCACCTCTTCACCCAGCGCATAAGCATCCTAGAGGCGATGAGCCAATAAAACCCTTGGCGGAACGCTTTGCCGACAAGCGTCCGGCCAGACATATGGCTCCCGCACATGCCTCCATGGATATCAGAGAGCAGGGTGCTCCCCTCCTCCCGAGTGACGCACTTTAGGAGAATTCCATTTCTTCTTCGACGGTATAGGTCCCCATCCACCAGGGTGTAGCACCTGGCCTTTCGTGCTATCCTTTCAGCAAAAGCATCATCGTCGGGGACCTCTCGGTCTCGCAGGAAGGCTAGGATGGGCTCCATCCACTGGCCTTCCCGGCCAAGAGTGGCGATCACACGGTGATCGCCCAGGTACTAAGTTGGGCCAGGCTTTTCCCCAGGTGCCGCATCGGCGGCACCGCCATCCTCCCCGCGTAGAGCGGGGGCAACAACAGCTAGGCCGTCCTCCCCGCATGGAGCGGGGGCAACGATGGACGGTCGAGAGAGTCTTTCTTCAAAGACTCCGATCGGAGCTGAGGCTCTTGAGGATGCGAGCTGTGAAAGCTCGTCCGCCAGATGATTGTCACGTCGGGGGATATGGATATATCCCAGTCCTTCGAAGTGGCACTCCATTGTCCTGACCTCCGCCAAGTAGGCGGCCATGGTAGGATCAGAGCATTGAAACTCCTTCCGTGCTTGGTTGATGACCAGCAGGGAGTCGCCTTTAACTTGGGCGTCGGACGCCCTAATCTTTGAAGCGACAGCCTGCCAAGATGGGCCTTCATATTCAGCAATGTTGTTGGTGGCCTTGAAGTCGAGGGTGACCATGTACTGGAGGATGTCACCGATCAGAGAGACCAGGACTAGTCGCCCAAAGATTGAGTTGAAGCAAGCATACCTAAAATGCGAATAGATGAACATATCCAGGTGAAACCAAAATATGCCAACTTCATTACAATTGCTAATATTGTTCTGGCATACAAAAACAGGAACAAACAAGAAAACAAAAAAAAGGCGGCCCAGGCCATCAGTCGCCGTTGACGACTTCGATGCCCCCGTCGTCGTCTCCGGCCTCCGGCTCCACTACCGCCGCGCCTAAGTCCGGGGCTTCCGCCGTCACCATGCTGACGACGCGTTCATGACCTCCTGCAGACGCACGCCGCACTTTGAGCCTCGTCTCCCTCAATGCCGTCTACGATGGTCATTGGGTTGAAGGCGGCGTCGCGGCTGGCGTAGCACGCAATCACGAAGGTTGCAGTGACCCTGGCGACTTGCTGCCCATCCTGGATGGAGCGGGCGGCCGTGGCGGCTGGCAGGCCGGAGAGCGCATCGGTGACCCGGGTGGTGCAGTGGGCGTATTGTATCGCCGTGGGCTCCAGCGGCTCACGAAGGTCCACCCCCAACGGCGCCAGGACCCGCACCATGCGCCGGTATGATGATCGGAGCATGGTCGCAATGTTGTGCAGTGCTCGCCACTGCTCCTCCGGGCCGCATCCTCCGTCTTTGCCTCGGCCTCCTGCGCCGGGCGAGTAAGGTCGCCGGTGGCCCTCTCTTGGGCCAGCTCGCTCTGCCCTCTCCGGCCCCCGTGGCGCCACCGCCGGTCATGTGGACTTCGCGTTGGGAGGCATGTCGTGGAGGGTGGTCGCATTGTGAGCGCCGCCAATCTCGGTATCTGGCGTATGTAGGTCGGCGGTCGGCGGCGGCGAAGGCGTCGAGCGGGTGGAAGCGAAGCGTTGGCCCTGGCGACATCGAACTGGCGGCGAGCCAGACCGAGATTTGTGCTGGTTCCGCCGCGCCCATTGGTGTTGCGGATGTCTGCACAGGCTGGGCACTTTGGCGATCCGCCCTCGAAGGCGATTTGAAGCCAAAGGAGGTGGTTGCCACCGCAAATCCGCTCGGGCGGGTACCAGCGGTGGTCAAACTCGGCGCCGGTGGAATTGACGCCGATGGAGACGGCACCGCCGGAGTTGGAGTCGGTGTCAGTGTAGCCGACTCCAAAGGAGGGGCGGCAGGCGTCGCTAACCCAGAAGAAGCCATCGCCGCTTCAGACGCGCTCGACGGAGTCGTAGAGGCGGCAGCGGCAGAAGATGGGTCCTCGGTGCAAACCCTCTTGGGGTCCGCGCCAGGGGCGTCCGGAGTGATAGGCCGTTTGCCTGCGCTCCGGTCGGTGGCCCGGGGCTGGCCCCTGATTGTCAAGGGGCCACGGGCCGGCACCACGGCGGGACCAGTGGAGTCCATCGCCGGGAAGGATTGAACGATCTAGAGGCGCTCTGCGAACTCCAAATCACGTAGTTGTCAAGGCGTCGGCGAAACTCCAGCCACTCGGCACCGATGGGATCAACACGGATATGGCCCGGGAGAGGTGGCATCGCGAGTTTCCTTCACCTGGCGCCAAAAGAAGACAGGAGCATTGGATAACAAAAGCCACGGAGAAAAATATGCATTCAAGAAGAAGGGTAAGAAGACTTACTACCGAATGCGTCGCATCATGATCATGCGTCCCACGTGTCTTGCCATCTGTATGGGCGTGGCGGCGACGGGGGCTGATCCTCCGAGACACAAAGTCTCAAACTACCAGCGCCCCAATCAAGCCGGCGCCCCGCAACCGATCGATGTGGGCCACCATTGCCAGGAGCTCCGCCGTCTCCTCGACGGACGAGCTCCAACTCTCGCGGGCTACCGCCCGCGTGCAGGGTACTCCAAGAAGGTGACCCGCTGTCGTCGCCGACGTAGAGCTAGTCGCCCCGCCAGTTCTTCCAGTTGGAGCGTGGCAGAAAAGGAATGTATCGGGGGGCCAACCCATCGTCAAGATGGAAGTGGCAGCTTCCTGCGACCCCATTGTCGGGGGTAATACGGCAGGTGAAAAAGTAGCGAAAGAGGGTGAGATTGGGCATTACCCCCACAAACATCTCGCAGAGGAAAGCGAAGGTGGAAAGGAGGACGATGGAGTTGGGGGAGAGATGAAGATGGTGAATCTCGTAGAAATGAAGGACGGTGAGGAAGAACTCAGAGAATGGCGGCACTAGGCCCGCCATAAGCCCCCAGGTGAAGACAACAATCTCCCCTGGCTCGCAATTTGGCACGGCGGTCCCCTGGCGAGGGTGAAGGGAACCCCCAAGTGCCATCCCAGTGGCGAAGTCCATCTGACGTTGGCTGGTAGTGGAAGGAAGAAGGGACTTCGCCATTGTGGCAGAGGCGAAGTTCTTCAGGCAAAGAAGGCGAAAGGGCAAAGAGCAAAGTGTGAAGGAAGCTAGAAGGCGTGAACTGTTGCGTGGGGGTGTGCACATATATAGACCCCCCGCGAAGACGGTTCGCGTCCAGGCGAAAGGCACGACGTTTCGGGTCCCAAGAAAAATTGGCGGAAGTGGAAAGGACCGAAGCGGTTGCGTCTTGCAGTATGGTGGGCCCATCCAGAACGCGGCCGCATTAAATAAGGTGCGAAAAGTGGCAGCACGTGTTCGGGGCGGCCGGGGGCTCTTGTCGGTGCACTTTGCACGGGTACCTTCTCCGTCAGAGAAGTAATAGGCCCAAGGAGTGGCTTGGCCTGGTTTAGAGCCCACGTGTTTCTGGCGAAGCGGTTCGCGAATATGCCTCGCTTTCGTGGGTGGCTCCAGGTGGGCGTCTGGCGGCACGGCAGTGAGCACGCCGCCTGCCGTCGGCGAAGAGCCCACGTGGCCTTTAGCGGCGATTTTGCGATCACGCCTGCCGCTGGCGGCGGCAACGGTGGCGTCTGGCGAACAAGCGTGGCGCCACGGGCTTCTAGCGGCGATTTGGCGATCACGCCTGCTTGCGTCGAAGCGCCCACGTGGACGTCTGGCGGCAATGGGCGACCGCATACGCCTCGCTAGGCGTGGTGCCCACGTGGCCTTTCGGGCGAAGCGGTTCGGCGATTATTCCTACTGGCTGGCGAGTGGCCAGCGCGGCGTCATGGCGAACAGCCGGACGAAGCACGCTCGCCTGCCGGGCGAAAAGCCCCGTGGCCTCGGGCGGCGACCTAGCGATCACGCCCTACCGTGGTCGGGTGGCGCGTGGCGGCTGACGAGTGGGCAGCGCTGGCCCACCTTGTCGCCACGGAGGCAAAAAAGAATGAGGGGAGGCTTCGCCGAAAGTTTCCCCGGCACCTCGTGTCGGGGCCATTAATGTGAAGGATT
Organism: Guadua angustifolia; assembly: GCA_036346375.1. NCBI lineage: Eukaryota > Viridiplantae > Streptophyta > Magnoliopsida > Poales > Poaceae > Guadua > Guadua angustifolia. The sequence goes on from CM070509.1 coordinate 21,042,671, forward strand.
TAGCTTTCAACACGACGACGGCTCATCCCTCTGACGCCTCTTACCAACCCGTCGTAGGGGCGTCCTGTCCCGGGCGGACCGGGCGAGGCCTCTCACCGACATTAAATGAAGTTCAAAGGACAAGGCCACGGAGGCGTGCTTAATAAATGAGTCGTGGGTCGACGTGGAAGCTGGAATGATGGGTGTAATTAATGTGTTGTAGATAAGTATAGCGCCCTCTTCTCTCCTGCCCGGGGTGGCCCGTCTATATAAGGGCGCCTTGGTGCATGAGGGGACGAGGCCGATCGGCTAGAAACGAGTAAAGCATAGAGAAGCGGAATCAAGAACGCCCTTGTAAACACTTCCCCATTTTCTCAACAAAGAACCAGCAGGACGTAGGGCTATTATCCACACCGGGGACCTGAACCTGGGTAAACCATCGGGTCCACCAGCTTGCTGATCCCTGGAATCCATCGTCGAGAGACATTAGGGTTTCCAGCCACGAAGATGCCCTCTACCGAACCATATTTTCCATCCAGGGAGTAAACACCCCGTTAGCGGAATCTTGTCAGGCGAAATACGTCGATAGTTCTCAACTAGGTTAGGTTCACTAAGGGTAAAGTGGTACAAATCTATGAAGGGTCAAATCATGAATTCATGTATGTCTTCTGGATTGATGGTTATGTAAGTTAAGTCTGCCTCATATACGGGTGCTAGTAGCAATTTTAATAATTAAAATTAGAACTCCACGTTTTCCTAATGAAACCCTATTTTCCTAAGAAAATGGATTTGAGGGAAAGATGTACATGAGTTGGATGATGGAAAAATTCACATGATGCATTTGTTATTAATGCTTGCTGAGTACGTTGTACTCACCCTTTCTAAACTCCCTATTTGCTTAGAAGCTACACATTATGGATTCGCCTGTGAGGCGTGGGTTGAGGATCACCCACAGGGTTAGGTTGACGAGGTGGAGGAGTAATACTGTGGTGACCCGCATAATTAGCCCAAGGTAATAACAGTAATACCGCTATTACTCTGAGTTAATTATACTAATCTCAACATATTTGTTAATAAAATATTGAGCACATCTGACATTTTATTAGTTAATATATCATATTCAAAGGGTTTTAACAAAACAATAATTAGAGACTAAAATGGAAGCTTATTACAATCCATTGTCACGCTGGCTGCATGTCCATCATTATCAAGCTCTTACTTATTACATATAGTACATTCATAAATAATTTACATAAATGCTAAGTACCTAATGGATCGACGGTCTCCAGCGTACAGTCCACTAATCCACCCAGTCTTCCTGGTAGTCCTCTACTGCATCATCACCCTGACCCTACAGGTTTATCCTCAGCCCATGCCTCGCAGGCTAATCCATAGTCCTCAGCTTCTAAACAAAGAGGGAGTTAAGAAAGGGTACTCCAAAAGTACTCATCAAGCATTAATAAGAAAATGCATTATATGAATTTTCCCATCATCCATCTTATGCCCATATTCCTATCAAAACCATTTTCTTAGAACATAGGGTTTTATTAGGAAAACATGGGTTTCCAATTTTAATTATTGAAATTGCTACTAGCACTTGTATATGAGGCAGACTTAGATTTTTTAGCCTCCAATCCAGAAGATAGGTATGAATTCATGATTTTACCCTACATAGGTTTATACCACTTTACCTATAGTGAACCTAATCTCAGTTGGGAATCCAAAATATTTATCACTAATAAGGTATTAGATCTCCAACCCAGGCATAATTGCCAGTTGTGCTTCGAATAACAACAACAATACTCAACCCAAATGTTTAAAAATAGAACCAAAATGAATCAACTACAGTTGATGTTTATGTCCTTTACTGGGACTCCCAACGTACCCAGCTTCATACTCCTAATTATCTACTCTTACCAAATGTGGAGATCATAACACCATCATAGGACAACTTTTCTTGTTATTTCCACACATCATAGTTGATATGAAACATACGGCTCATTATTCAAATGTAGTGGTTCATCTTTATATTCTAGCCTATGTAGAGGGGGCCCACCGGTAATGATCATCATCTATGGCACCCTATACCCACTATACATAAATATGCATCACTGGCTCCTTTCGTTGGATGAGCCATTTCAACACATCAACAATTCACACGCTACCTCAATAGTCATAATCAATTCCACATATCCATAACCAACCACTGACGCAACAGTTAATCATCGTAACCATCTTTCTAATAGTATCTGATTTAGGTTTTTCTTAAAAATCATTTCCCATACATTAGTGATATCACATATAAGTAAATATGATTGATTAAAAATATTTAAATATGATCAAGAAAATGCTTGCTTGGATTTTGGTAAGCGATATTCCGATTACGATTCTTGTCAAGATGGGCACAGTTGGATTGATTTAATTTTAAATTACATAATACCACATCTTAGGTGGCTATTAGATTTTTGCATATTTTATGGTGTCCAACTTGCTCTTAAAATTTTTATTATATAATATACATATAATGTCTCTTTTAACATTCTGGATATTTTTTAATTTACGTCTTTTATTTAAATGCTAGATAGTTTAGATTATTTAATTTATCTAATTTTTAAATAGGCATAACTAATTTGGAAGATGCACTGGATTAAACAAAAATATTTCTACCATTTTCTTTTTTGCTTCTTTCTTTTTCTCCTCTTTTCTTTTGTTTTTTCCTTTCTTTTCTTTTCCCACCCGGCCCAAGCCTTATCCTCTCTTATGTTCTTCTTTTCCCCTAACTCTCTCTGTTGGGGTGATACCTACAGTTCTACTGCACGCTAGGGAGTGTGAGGCGGTCCATGGGAACGCGCAAGGCTACCCTTACAGTGACTACTCTACTAAGACTACTGGGTAATCTCCACTCCATCTACTATCTATTTTAGTTCTTGACTATGAGTACTCTATGTTGTTAGCATGGTTCAAGAATGGCAGTGTAATTACTTGGAATATGGAGGGGGAAGGTTCAGGGATGGTGTTGCTTGATGGTGTGGATGTGGTGGTGTGGCCTTGTGCTTGAGCCTCCTGGCTATTCTCTTGGCCCTGGCTTGTGGCTTTGCCTCCTGGCTTCCTCCTTGCTATGTTCTTTGGTGAGATGGAGGTCCCCTTACTTGCTTGGTTGCTTTGGTGGTTTGGCTACTTAGGGGAAATGTGGGTGTGGGGGGATGGAATGAAGGGTGAGCTCTAGCTGGTTGGTGTCCTTACTCCTTTACTTAGGCTCTTGCTTTGGGGGTTTACTCGACTTGGAGAAAGATTGAGCTGGGGAAGGCTCTGGCTTCCATCCTTTTTTACAGAGGCTTGGAGGCCATGGGTCATCTAGAGAGAAATTTTTTTAAATAATACATTTTTTATTCAAATTGCAAAAATATACCTCGAATAAAAAAAACTGCAAAATTATACCTCTGTCACCATATGGTTGGGCGACAAGAGTGCAAAACACAGAAAAATTGAGTCAGCACTAATGTGGACTCTCTATCGCCAAATAAAATGGTGATAAGACTCTGTTGCCAAACCATTTAGCGACAGAAATATGTCGCCATTTCATTTGGCGACAAAGTGTTGTCACTAAATGGTTGGGCTTCAGAGAACTGAAACCAAATAAATTATAAAAATCATGAAATTTTTTGGAGAAAATTAATTTATGAGGAACATTTTTGCATTGATTTCATTTGAAAATTCACTGTAACTTGTAAGCATTAATTATTAAAAGTCAGTATTATTTTGACAATTCATAGAATTTTAAAGTTCAAACCAAGGTGCAATAAATTGAGAAAAATTTATACTTGTCGCTGATAATTCATGTAGTATTTTAAAAAATTATTTGTTAGTTACTTTTGTTTGACAAAAAATTCAAATTTTGTTGTTCCAGTTCTCTTTCGTTGTGCAACAAATTTGATGATAAATCAATGTTTTAATAAAACCTGACATTGATATTATAAAGTGCAGTAAGTACAACAACTACAATATCATGTCATGTGAACAACACCTAAGATATAGAAGGAATTCATAAAACTGGGATACAACATAGGTACATGTCTCTGGTGAAGGATTAAGTCACAAAACCATACGTTCTATGGCCATGGTTGTCGGAATAGGTCGCTACTATAAAAATTATAATAGTTATCTATTTGTTCCTAACGAGGTATTACGTTCGGATACCTGATAGGGCTTAATGTAATAACATCGTCAGGATTTGGAGGACTCCGAGGATGCAAGGTTCGTGGCCTAGGTGGCATGAAATCATCATCGTCATCGTCATTTGTATGGTTAGGAGCTAACCCTCCTTTAGTGTTGGTTGAACGTCCTCTTGTATTGTTGCTTGAATAGCTTGTTGTAGTAGTGCTTGAATGACCTGTTGTGATAGTGCTTGAATGTCGAGGTCTAGGTGACATGAAATCGTCATCATCATCGTCATCGTCATTGGTAAAATTAGGAGCAATCCCTCCTTTGGTGGTGGTTGTACGTCCTCTTGAACTTTCTACTGCAACAGTACTGGGTGGACCTCTACCCCTCCAGTTAGATCCTCTTCTGTGTCTTCTACATGAACCAGACATCACACCCCTGCTAGAGAGCATACACATCGCTATGAATTCTAAGATATCTTTGTTCAGCAACTCTTTATCCTCCGGGAATGACTAACACACAAGACGAGCATACGAATTGCTGAACTTATGGATAACGCTAAAAAGATTAATAGGGTGAACAAATAGAAAATAACTAACCTTAATATACTCGCATCGATCGGGCGACATCGGTACCTATAAAGTCTCGTGAGAGAAACCTCAGAGCGTAAGGGTGGTCGGCTAGTTCGCACACCTTGAAATACCTTTGACGCCACCCTTGCAGGTACGCCTTGAGGTCGTTGGAGGTCACAAGGTTCAGGCTAGAGGTTGTTATGTTATGCCTCAATAATATCTGATGCCACTATTACAATTTGGACATCAATTTACTTAGGTTCTCCTCCTTGAACGGATCATCATTTCCATTACATGTAACCTTCAACATGTAATGAAAGGCTACGCTGCTCATATTAGGTGTCCACGAGAATGCTCTACTAGAGGATCCAGCCATGGTGAAGTGTGAGTAGGAGCTGTGTATGTGTGCTTGCGGTTTGTCCTTTTATAGTCTTGAAGGGATGGTGTATGGACTAAGTGTTGGAAGGTAAGATTCAATCGTGCAAACGGATAAAAAAACCAGAGTGTGTAGTCAAGTCGAGCTGAAAAGGCAATCATGCATGCAAGGTGTCAGTACTGACAAATATATTGTACAATAAGTGGTCACTTCAGAGTTAAAAGTAGGCAATGAGTGGTCACTTCGGACTGTGCAGTGTGCAGTTAAAAGTACAGCTGTTGACCATTAGAAGAAGAAAATATCTATTAATGACAGCGTGTGATCAAATTGGCCTAACAAGGTTGATGATAGAGTGTTGTCAAATCAGCTTGAAAAAGTTTAAAGCATTGGGTAGAGTGCAAAAGGTGATGGATGCTTTCTTTTTTGACAACTCATCGTGACAAAACTACTACCTGTGACTTGTCTAATCGGCCTGACAGAGCTACACTCCTGTGAGTTGTCTAATCGCCCTAAAAAAGCTGTTGCACGGGAGTTGTCAATTCAGTCTGAGAAAGCAACAATTATCATGTTGTTACGTTGCTCTGAGAAAGTGCGAGAATCACATAGTCTCGGAGCCTTTTTTAGGAAGATGTGAGAAAAAGAAAGAAAAAATATGCAGCATGCCAGGGCCAAGAAATACACGAGTGAGGGGGCCAAATGTGCAATTTTATCTTAACAGAGGCTATTTTTGAAAAATAAAAAAACACAATAGGCTAAAACTACATGGTTACATGATGATTCTTGCATTGCGAATACTTTGGTTAAAGGCTTTTAAACTCAACTATTCCTACAACGTGGCAGCAACCTTATCATTTAGGGTATTAGTGTTAATGGAATATATATGATAAGCAAGTTATAAATAAGATATTTTTCAATAATATGGTTGTCCATATACTAAAGTGTGTTCCTGGACTGATCCCTCCAAAATTTGTGTTTAGACGAGTTTTAAATAGGATATTTTTCTAGATTATGGTATATATATGAAAGGGTGTTTCTGGGCCATATGACATCGACTGTCGATCCACTAAGTACCACTACTACAAAAGGGGTTATATTAAACATGTCATCACTGGTGGTTTTTTTATAAAACCGTCTGTGATCTGTTTTGGGCACATCGTAGATGGTTTGTGGCTAAAACCGTTGTGATGTCTGATTATCACAGACGGTTTCATCCACAAACTAATGAGGACCCAACCTGCTGTTGAGTGAATGGTGGCCCGATCTTTCACGGTATGACGATGATAGCTTCGTGGTACTCGCACTTGAACAGCAAGAGAGCCGATCAAGAAGCAAGAAACCGATCACACAAACCATGATCAACACAAGAACGTGAATTGAGTGGAAGAATCATATAGATTCCATGGACAATCACAAGAACAGGACATTCTTGACTTGCACCAACACTAACAAACCCAAGAACGGGAAGAACTTGTCAAGAACACATGGTATTTGCGCCACAAACAACCATGGCTTATACTGTATATTTCTGATAATCAAAAGTCTTCAAAAACTCCTTAACAGATGGGATACATAGATATTTATACTAGGAACATCCCTCCTAGCTTAGGTGTGAAACTAAACAAAAAACTAAAGGGATTTTCTTGGGTAGATAAAAGGTTCAAGGTCTTGGAAGTTGAGTAGCAATAGCAGATCTCGCGCAGCTCTTGATAGCCTGTGCAACTCCCACCAAAATAGGCTTAACTCCTTGCTCGGAAGTTGAAAAGTTGCACCGTTTGAAATGCTAGAAGCTAGACTTAATTATCTTTCCACTGATGTGGCCTAAGACCATGTTTATGGTCATGATTAGCACCAGAATCACAATCAAAATGATGGACAGATTTGAGTGGGCCACCCTTGCACATGTATCTCTCCTTCCATGCTAACTGATCAATGCCAATAATACCAACAAATATGGATCCAATTAGAATTCCCTCCTGAGGTGGCATATCTCCAAATGAAATGGATTTTACTCCTTGTGGATGCATACCCATGTCACCTTTCTTCTCTTCAACATCTGTATTGCAATTCTCGGCCTGTAGCACATCATCAACACAACTTGCATTAGCCTTGTCATCCCCTTGAGCTATGGCAAAAACAAAACAAGTAGTGTGATCATTTGGTGACTTGGAGTCATGACATGATACATCAATAGAGGATATGACCACATCACAAACCGTCTATGATGAGAGAAATATCACAGACGGTTTTATCCACAAACCGACTGTGATGATAGGTATAACTTCACAGACGGTTTGTGAATAAAAAAGTATGTGATATTTCTCTCATCACAGACATTTTTATCCATAAACCGTCTGTGATAATCAATTGAAAACAGTAAACGCATGAAACATACCTTACAAAAGACTACCAGATTAATATGAGAAGTAGATTGTTGTTTATATACAAGCTTCTTGTTGGATACAAAAGTTTAAGTAGTTTGTTGCTAGATACAAAAAATTAACTGCAAAAGACTACAAAAGTTTAAAAAAGACTACTTAATTAGTCGACTTGTCATCGCTGGAGTCGTCATCGGAGTCGAAGTCGTTGCTCCGACCGTCTGGGTCCTCGCTCGACCCGGCTCTGTCGGGGTCATCCTCTAGCTCCCAACCATCACGATAGCCCTCCGATGAGTTGTAGCTATCGTCATCGTCGTCGGAGGAGGCCGGCGGCGGACGCTTCTACCTAACGACGATGCTTGAGGCGGAGGCGACCGGAGGGGTGCTACCCGACGCGGCTGGAGGCGGACGCGACAGGTAATGGGCGGCCGAAGGATTCATGGATATGGCGCCGGTGTGGCACCGCAGCCATTCCCGCAGGGGTCACAGGGGTCTCAGAGGTGGCGGAGGCAGAGGGTTTGCCGGAGGAGAAGGCGGTGGCGGTGGTGGAGCCTTCGTCGGAGGCACAGCGCGGCCAACAGAGGAGGCATCGGAGGGGCTCTTTCGGTTGCTCATGGCGGCGTTGGATCAGAGGGGATTTCTTTGTTTTGATGATCGATCGAGTATAGAGGCGGCCGATCAGACTCTCTCCTCTTATAGCTGCGGAATTTCAATTAACGATTTGCATTGGGGAAACAAAATGCCGCTTGGAACACGGTCTTCCAAGTAGAATTTGAACAGATAGTTTTAATTCTCTCGGAAGACGAAACAATCAACTCGAAACACTGTGCGCGTTTGCATTGGGAAGACGATGGAACATCATAGACGGTTTGTAGATAAAACTGTCTATGATGATATAATCGCAGACGGTTTTATCTAAAAATCATCTGTGATGTTAGGTGACATTGAAGACGGTTTTGTGTAAAAACTGTCTGCAAAGTCACCTGACATCACAGACGGTTTTTGGATAAAACCGTCTGCGATTAGATCATCATAGACGGTTTTATCCACAAATCGTTAGTGATGATCAATTCTGTTTTCTATAAAAGAACAGAGAGCTTTAACTATCTCTATATTTTTAGAGTTTCCTAGATATATCTGAGGTGGCTGCGATTGAGAGGTGTTCTAGTGATAGAGACCTAGATTTGAAGTAGTAATTGTAGATCCTCGTGCTCTAGGTCATCTAAGGTTAGTAATTGTTTCAAATTTGCATTACATTTTAGATCTAGCTTGGGAGAAATGAATCTATGTTCTACATCTATCTTGTTGTAGATCCATTTGTTCTTTGTGATGTAAAGTAGTAATTGGTTCAAATTTGCATTATATTTAATATCTACCTTGGTGAAGAGGGAAATGAAGCTAGTTAATTTGTTCTATGTGATGTAAAGTAGATACATTTACTATAATTTTATGCAAATCCATTTATACTTTTTGATCTAAATTAGTAATTAGTTCTTACATGCATCATTTAACACCTATTGTTACATATGTAGTGTAGATGGACCAAAACTGGATATACCCTAAGAACTGTGCGAGTGTCGAGTACATTAATGGTGTCTCCACTTTTAGAAGAGCTATAGACCAAGATATGTTGAACAAGGGGGTGGAATTTATACCTTGTCCATACATTGACTGTAAGAAACTACGGATGTTTCGAAGCCTAGCGTAGATAGAAGCACACTTGATTCTATGGGGTTTCAAAGGGGGATATACATGTTGGATCAATTACGGTGAAGAGCAGATTACACAGAGACCAAGTAGTACTACCATCGTTGATGAAGTCGACAATACTTTGGATATCGTCAATGATACTCCAGACAATATCAACTGTACTTTGGATGACAATCTGGATCAGATGCTATGGGATGCAGAAGGGAGCCGTCATGAGCGGGAGTACGTAAAATTCTGGGGCTTGATGGACGACTCAGAGAAACCTTTATTCCCAGGTTGCAAGTCCAAATATACAAGGTTGTTGTCCGTGCTGGAACTACTAAAATTAAAGGCAAGCAATGGTTGGTCCGACAAGAGTTTCACGGCGCTGTTAGGTCTGTTAGCAGATTTGCTTCTCGAGGGAAATGAGTTGCTGACAACCATCTACAAAGCCAAAAAGGTTCTTTGTCCCTTCTGAATGGAAGTAGAAAGAATACATGCTCGTCCAATGATCAGATCTGTCATAAGCAAGACACAAACTTACATGTATGTCCGGTGTGCAATGCATCCCAGTACAAGCGTAAAGATAGATCGGATGATGACGAGGAGGGCATGGAGGTGAAGAAAAGACCTCCCACTAAGGTGGCATGGTATCTGCCTATAATTTCCCGTTTGAAGCGTTTGTTTCCAAACCCAAAAAAGGCAAAATTGCTTCGATGGCGCTCGAATGAACGTAAGAATGATGGAATGATTAGGTACCCTGCTGATTCGACGCAGTGGAGAAAAATCAATAGGAGATTTGAAGAATTCATAGTAGATCCAAGGAATATAAGGTTTGGATTGAGTACAGATGGAATAAAATCTTTTCGGTAACATAAGCAGCCACCATAGCACTTGGCCCGTAAATCTCTGTGTGTACAACCTTCCTCCTTGGTTGTCTATGAAGCGAAAGTACATATTGATGTCTATACTCATCCAAGGCCTGAAGCAACCTGGGAATGATATTGATGTGTACTAGCACCATTGGTGGAAGATCTGAACATATTGTGAGCTCCTGGGTGTAGGTACGGGATGCTCACAAACGAGAGTATTTTATTTTGCGCTGCCTGTTGTTCTGCACCATAAATGATTATTCTACCCTTGCTAATCTGTCGGGGCAGAGTACAAAAGGAGCCAAAGCATGTACTCATTGTTTGGATGACACCGAGAGTGTCTGGCTAAATCACTCATGCAAAACCGTGTACATGCGTCACTGTAGGTTCCTTCGGAGGAATCACCCATACCGCAAGATGAAGAATCAATGCGACGGCATGACCGAAGACGCTTCAGCTCCAAAGCCTTTAAGTGGGATAGACATTCATGATATGGTTAAGAAGTTGGATGTTGCGCTAGGAAAGGGATGTAAATCGAGGACCCGTGAGAAGAGCATGTGAAAGAAGAGATCAATATTTTAGGACCTACCTTGTTGGGAGCACTTAGAAGTTCGGCATTGCATCGACGTGATGTACGTAGAGAAGAATATCTGTGATAGCTTGATTGGGCTCTTACTAAATATTAAGGGTAAAACAAAGGACAATATGAATGCATAGCTTGACTTGGTCGATATGGGCATTAGACTTGAGTTAGCACCGAAAGAAACCGATAAAGGCCGAACATACTACGAACCTGCTTGCTACACTCTGTCCAAGGCCGAGAGAACCAAACTGTGCTAGTGCTTGTATTGTGTGAAAGTTCCATCTAGTTACTCGTCTAACATGAAGAGACTTGTTTCGATGCACGATTTGAGTTTAACTGGTATGAAGTCCCATGATTGCCATGTGCTTATGACATAGATGCTCCCTGTGGCAATTAGAATTATTTTACCGACCAAGGTTCGGGAGACAATCACAAGAATGTGTTATTTCTTTAACACAATTGCTCAGAAGATCATCGATCTCGAAGGACTAGATGCTCTACAAGCCAAGGTGGTAATGACTCTATGTAATCTTGAGATGTATTTCCCTTCGTTGTTTTTTGATATCATAGTTCATCTCATTGTTCACCTTGTGGGGGAGATAAAGATGTGTGGGCCTGTGTTCCTATGTAGCATCTACCCATTCGAGAGGTACATGGGAATTCTCAAGTCCTACGTACGGAATCGATCTCGACCGGAGGGTGGCATTATCGAAGGTTATGCAATCGACAAGATAGTCGAATTCTGTGTGGATTATAGGGCACAGGTCGAACCGATAGGTGTGCCTTGATCCTGCCATGAGGGGAGGCTCCAGGGCATTGGGACCATTGAAAGGAAAGCAATCAAGCCTGATCTAGTTACATGCTTGAAAGCCCATTTCACAGTTTTGCAACACATGGCTGTTGTAGCCCCGTATATCAATGAGCACAAGAATTGGCTACAGCAAGAGAATCCGACGCGGCAGGAGTACTGGATCATCAGACAGCATAACCCGCAGTTCAACAGATGGTTCAAGGAGAGACAACCCATTACTAGAAGCACGTCAGGTGATACGCTGACATGGTTGGCAAAAGGGCCAGCTTTTACGGTTGTAACATGGAAAGGATATGACCAAAATAGGTACATATTTTACACGAGAGATCAGGACATGAAGAGCACAAACCAGAACAGCGGTGTTCACATCCATGCACTGAATACCGTTGGATCGATGAGGAGCTCGTACTATGGGTTCATTAAGAAATTTTGGGAGCTCGACTATGTACTATTCAAGATCTCCTTATTTTGGTACCGTTGGGCTAACCTACAGCATGTGTAGGTTGACAAGTATGGCGTCACAACTGTGGACCTCGAACGTGTTGGATACCAAGACGAACCATTCGTTCTCGCCAACCAAGTTGTTCAAGTTTCTATGTAACTGACCCGTCCAACAAGCAGTGCCACGTTGTTCTTCAGGGAAAAAGGAGGATTGTCGGAGTCGAGAATGTGGTAGATGAGGAAGAATACAATCAGTTCGATGAGTTGCCTCCTATTGGTACCGGTGTCACAATCCAGCAAGACCAACCTGAGGAAGCTAGCTACACACGTGTTGATCATCGTGAAGGGCTAATTTTTGTACAAAAGGATAAGCAAGTGGAGTTGTCATGAGGTATTCATGTATATACCAAGTGTTCCTGTATTATAATTAATGAGATGTGCATTAATTATAATTACTGAGATGTACTGATTAAAATTAATCAGGTGTATATATTATGATTAATTTTAAAACATGACATATATGTTTGTATGGTACTGATTAAAATTAATCAGGTGTATGTATTATGATTAATTTTAAAACATGACATATATGTTTGTATGGTAAAAAAATAATAAAATGGCCCATCCCAGATGGTTCTGGGCTTGAACCATCTGAATGACTTTATCCCATCCTGCATTTCGCTCGATTGAACTGCTTGGGATAAAGTCATCCTGCATTTTGTCTAGCCCAAAACCGCTCGATGATTTTATCCTGCATTTATTCAATCTTAGAACCGTCTAGGATGGTCTTCCCGCATCATTCAATAAGTCTCATGCTTGCCATTCACCAAGTCCCGCGCACACTTAATTTATTGCAATGTTAGCTATTGCGAGCCCTCTCCCTCGGTTGCGCCCTCCCCCCTCGGCCGTGCCCTCCCCCCTCGGTGGCACCCTTCCCACTCGGCCGTGCCCTCGTCCTAACTCGGTGGTGCTCTCCTCCCTCGGTGGTGTTCTCCCCCCTCAGTGGCATCCTCCCCCCTTGGCGATGACTCCTGGCAGCGCCCTCCCCCTCGATGGTGTCTCTCCTTCCCCTCGGTGGTGTCTCCCCTCTCCCTGGTGCCCTCCTCCTCCCGTGCCCTCTCCTCGGCTTAAACGCTGATTAGATTATATCTGGCTAATTACTTGTTCTTGACTGATATTACCTTTCTGTCAGCACTTCATTATGTATACTAGCTGCTGGTTTAATCTTGATTGTGCTATCGATCACAGCATTCTGGTTTAATTTCTTATCTATGCGGAGATTGAGATTGTTATATCAGTACATGTGCTATTTAGATGCTTAGCTAAATACACTTTATTATCTTAACTATTACTGGTGTGCTTAAAGCTTGACTGAGTGGATCAATTTTAGTGCTGTTGTACTGCTTTAGAATCATCTTGTTCAAATGCTGAACTGGTAGTCTATTGTTGATTCAGTTAGTAAGTGCTTAATGTGAATATTAAGGTGGTAAGGGTTCAAGACCTTATTCACTGAATTAATTGTTAGCCCATTCGTGATTGCAATTGAAGGTTCAAAATCTTCAACCAACCCTTATCTGAGAGCAATATAATACAATCTTCATTCAATTTGTGATAGAAGACATGATTCGTTGTATGAATGACATAAAATTCATTTTATGCATCAGTAAATTTAGCCAGCATTAAAATATTTTACCATTCGTGATTGCGAATGAAGATTCAAAAATTTGCCTCTCTTAGCCTTGCATGTGCAAAATAACTCTTAACTTACCTTCTCTTAAATTTGCCTCTCTTAACTTACCTACTCTTAACCTTGCATCATACAAGATGGTGTCCCCTCAATCCTCGCCGCCGAAGTGATCTGATAACGCATCCAACGTAGAAGAAAATAGGCGTGGTACAAGAGAGCTTAGTAAAAGGCCTCAAAACCGATACACCATCATAGAGATCGATCCACATGATGGGGCCCCTTCCGCACCTCCAAAGGCTGCAGCAGCTTTTCGGACCATGTGCGGGATTGTTGGGCATGAAAGGGTCCCCATCACCTATCAATCCTGGAAGATGCTGACAGATGAGGAGCACGATAACCTGGTGACAGAAATATTCATGTTGTTCGAGCTTTCACAAGACGCCATGCTTGCACTGCGACGGTACGCGTTGCTAGTGGCGGGAAAGGCGTGGAAGAACTTCAAGAGCATCCTTGTTGCTAATTACGTCAATAAGGAAATGACTTCATTCCAGAAGTACGGGTTCATCTCTGAAGATATTTGGAGACAATTTGTTGAATTGAAGATGATGGAAGAGTTCATGCTTCAAAGTGCAGCTCACAAGACTGTCCAGTCAAAAAACACACACCCACACAGACTCGGCTCAACTGGGTACGCTGGTAAGATAGTGCAATGGACGAGGAAGGATGACGAGGTAGTCCAGAAGGAGGTCGCGCTGTCAATTGCCTCAATTGTAGACCTGTGTGCCCGAAACTGGGTAAGAGCGAGGTCACGTCACACTTCTTCGGGCGGTGTGTCCTTTGCAAATCCGGCTAATGAGGAAGTGTCCCAACGCCTAATATCGTTGAGCACGGAATCTTCCCAGAGCTCTTTCACTTCGAACAGAGAGAAAGACAAACTCTCTACGGCCTTGGGAAACAAGGAGCACCTGGGTCACACCAGAGGCCTAGGTGTTTTCGTTCCTTGAAAATTAGGATTCCCACAGGACTCGGCCACATACCGGAGTAGGAAGAGAAGTAGAGCCGAGTGTGAGGAATAGTTAGTAGTCCTAATTGAGGAAAGAGTTGAGGAAAGGTTTAGAGTGCAGTTCGATAGTCAGCTACGAAGTCTCAAGGAAAGGATGGAGTAAAGGGTGGCTGAGGAGAGGAAAGCACAGAACGTGTAAGCCCAAGAAGCACAGGTGCAGTTCAGCCCAACCAACCATCGGAGCAGCTACGCATCCGCCCCTGAGAAGACGTGGATGAAGCCAGATTTCCTCCTGATGACACCCGGGTAACATGTCTACAATACTCCTTACATAGACTTTAATGTTGGACATGTTAGCTAATTACTTATGTACCCTTATGTAGGTGGTTACGCCGTGCAATCTGCAAGTGAGGCTTGTCAATGGCTCCGTTCCCCTATAGGCTACTTGGGGACAAGCGTATGCATCTGGTGTAGGGGCATTAGTGCACGGTCGTACTGTAGAGCCGGGCTACAAGAAGGTCTATGTCGATAGTGTACATGAAATTTTCAAGGCCATCACATTGGACATGCCCCCAAACGACGAGATCGTCACACTAGGGGATGCCATTAACACATTCATCTAGTAGCCCAAAAAGGACATCTTCTTCGATGCCCGCCCAACAGCACCGAAGCTACAAGCAGTCCTACAGGTACCACATGATGCGCCGGAGCGACCAGCACTACCAGAGCCATGCCACGCACCACAAGAGCCCGCCAAATCGCCATCAGGTTCCGTCCGTGCGCATCGTTATCGCAAAGAAGGGCCGAGTCGTCTCCTATGAAGATAAAGTTTGGTAGAAGAGGACGCTGAGACAAGGGCAAATCGAAATGGACCACGTTAGCCCGTGACTTTTCATTTTCCCAACTAGTGCAGCAATTCAAGCTGGGGCAACTGTTCGTACCGGATGAGCGCAAGGAGACGCTTTCATTAGCCTGCATTCGATTGCAAAAATGGTACATGCAACAATCCAATAAGCTGGTGGTACAACGGACAACGAGTATCTCGGTGAGCTTCAAGGAGGAGTATTTCTTACACTGGTATTTAGATGGCGCCTTCGTGGTTGGCTTCACCGACTTGTTCGATCTATACAACCTCAAAGCGCTCGACGCCTCACTCATAAGATGCCGGATAATGTAAGTGTCGGTGCTTGGGGAACAGGCCCCTCGCCGAGCTTACTTGTTGATTAAGGGATCAACCGAGCCCCTTTTTCTGTGGAGGGTCAGCGTCCGAAGAAGGCCGTGCAAGGAGGTCGAGCTACTGAAGAGGGAGGCAAACAAGAGGATTTTTATACTGGTTCGGGCCTCTCACGATCGAGATAACAAGCCTACGTCCAGTGTTCCTTTGCTAGTTATCTGGATGCTTACAAGGGCCTAGCAAGGCTTAGCTTTACATATGCCCGATTACAAAAGAGAGTGGATGTTTCTAGGCTTGTACATGCTCTTTCTGATCTAGCGTGCGTGCTCTCTGTCTTCTGTCTGTGTTTTTGGCGTGTTCTGAAGAGGTATTTATAGGTGTTTAACGATGGCTATATCCGAATGTCACACCCTTACGTGTCCTCGCGTGGCAGCAACTATCTCTTAACTCTCGCCATGCGGCGTCGTGGATGTGATGGCCTCGAATCGTGGTGTAATGGCCATCGTAGTAGCCGCCACGTCGCCTTTATAACCTGAGCATGACCTTCAGGGCATGCTTGGGGATCTTCCTTGGTCTCGCCGACCCGGCAAACGGCGAGCAACCATGCTCTAAGGCTACAAAGATGCTCGTGGATGGGTATGGTCGTGACACGATCCGCTCAAGGATCTTCCTTTGGGACGACATCAAAGGGAAGCATAGTCGGCTGAAGAAGGGCTGTCGGGGCTCGATGGCCCTTATGGTAATTTATCCAATCCCCGACAGCTAGCCCTCGAGGCTCAAGTGGAAAAACTACTTGCTAAGGGTCTTCCTCTTGAGCCTTTAGACCCGAAGGAGGGATTGGGATCCCGTGGCGAAAAACTACCTTGACGTAATGAGATATCAGACGAAGCTCTTCAGAGCATCCGAGTAATCCTTGCTCGAGAACGGAGTTGGAATCCCGTAGCGAAGCGCTACTGTAACACCCGAGCGACCCTTGCTCTCAAGCGACCATGCTCTGGTGGGGCCGAGCATCTTACTTCAGGCTTGACCAAAGTGGGGCTTAGGAATGGAAGCGAAAGGTCGCAACGGCTCCTTCCCCGTGAAGCTTCGTGAGTACAGTTCTGATAGTTTTTGGAAAGCGTGCCCTTATTGGATAGTTTTGGAAACCGCGCCGCCGCGCGTCGGTTCACGAACGGACGGGAGCAGTTTTTGTTCGTTAGATTCCTCCACCTATTAATACCTGGCGGGAATAGTATGGAGAGTTTCCTCTGTGTCTTGGAATCAAATTCCTTCCATCTTCCGAGTTTTTTTCTTTTTTGCCCTTGCGCCCTTTCTCCAAACCCTTCCCATGGCGAAGACAACCGTTTGGCGCCATCGCCCTCGCCTGTCCGGCCCTTGAAGGCGCAGGCAGCGTTAGCCAAGGAGCCTCCGAACCGGCTTTTGGGGTATGCCGATGGAGTGGAGGTGAACGACCTGAAGATCTGGTTGGAGGAGTACGGCCAGAAAAACTTGAGGCAGCTTGCAGAAGAGGCGAGGCTGGCCGAGGAGGTGAAGGCTGCGGAGCACAAGGCACTGGAAGATGAGGTCGCCGAGTTCCGAGCCAAGCTAGGTAGAGCCGCCTCAGGTTCTCAGATGAGAGAGCCCGAGGAAGGAGATGAAGACGCGGCGCCCTATATCCTAAGGCGTCGGAGCCCAAAGGACACGTCGGAGGAAGTCGACACGGATGGCTCCGACCCCTCAATGGATGAGGGTGCCGAGGACGAGGGATTTGACTATGGCAAGCTCTTACTATTCCCATTTTTCTTTTATGCTCCTTGTTTTACTTGCCCTTACCCGAGCCAACCCCACTCTGCTGACGCGGGCATGATAGCCCCTTGGGGCTCCCCCAATAGCTGATGAGGTCCCTGATCATGTCTTAGAGAAGGAGCCCGCTCTCCTTGCCGATCGCGCGATGATCGAGGAGCCCCGAGCGTCTGCAAGATGCTCGGAGGAGGCGTGTCGCCTCGAGCGACTCGATGCTCGGGCGGATGTCAGCCTTTGTCCTCGAGCGAATTGCACGCTCGGGCGGACAGCGAGAAGACCCCGAGTGGACTAATCGCTTGGGAGGGAGGCACGACGTCCCCGGGCAAACTACATGCCTGGGGGGATAGCAAGGGAGTCCCGGGCGAGTTCCCTGTCTAGGCGGAAGGCCAAGTCCCCCCGCCAAAGTCGCCCAAAGGGAGCCTTGCGGATCTTCGGGGCCAGACATCGCCAAGGTTTTTCGAGACAACCTTTGCGTTCATCTTGGCCGGGATGACACGCTTTCCTCCTTGTTGTGGCGATTTCTTCTTTGGGGTCCTAGGGGATGTCTGAGGCCTTTCTGTCTACAGGTCCTTCAAGAGACCATGAAGGACTTCGGCTCGGCGACGGCTTCGCCGAGGTCTTGGTCAAGTCAAGATGTTTAACCATGACGCCAGTGGCCGAGCTTGAATAGCAGATAGACGTCCTTGAAGCCAGAGGTTTGCTGATTATGGAGAGATGCCGCCGGGCCGAGGAAGACATTACCACGAAGCAGGAGAAGTTTAGCAAGCTCGAGCAATGAAACAACACTCCCGAAGTTCTTCATCAAGGCGGCGGAGCGGGCTTGCCACACAGAGGTCGCCGAAGCTTCTTGACATGGTAAGGAGGAGGCAAGAGCAGCTCCGCCAGAAGCTCATGAAGGGACGGAAGCTCGGCGGAAGGTGCTCGACCTTGAGGTTAGGCTTGATGAAACAAGGCAGAAACTCTCCGTAGCGCTAAGAGGAGCAAGGCCCGGGGGGTAGGCAACTTTTCTTCCTCTCTTTTGTATGGCCTGATGTTGTGAGTGAAGCATAGTTTCCCCTCCCCCCAAGACTCCGTCTCTTGGCCTGTGCCTTTGCTATTTTTACATCTTTCCTCTAGTTGCCTGCGAATAACGAACGCAAAACGATCATACAAAAGATAAGCAAGTAGGAATATAAGCTAGAACGGAGATGGGCGATATAAGCCCGAAAGGTAGACAAAGTAGAATCGCGAGCAGCATAAGGCACTACAGGTCACGAGTGAACTCGTACAACCTCATCCCGAGTATGGATTAGATGCCCAGCAGAAAGATAACTAGCAGTTTGTGAACGAAACCACACCGCCGCATCCCAGGCATTGATCAAATGCATAGGGAAACTAGACATGGATTGGATGCCTAGCAGAAAGGTAACGAGCAAATTGTGGATGAAACCACACCGCCGCATCCCATGCATTGATCAAATGCATAGGGAAACTAGACATAGATTAGATGTCTAGGTATTGATTGGTCATGAGAGGACTCATGCCATCACGTCCTGAGCATGGATCAAATGCTCGAGGAACTGACAGTCGAGGCATGCTTGAACTGCTGCATCCTAAACATGGATCAGACGTCCAAGGAAACTAGACATGGGGGCTATGGGAGGACTCACGTCATCACATACTGGCAAACCTTGGCGTGGAATAGCATAAGTACTCAAACGTAATGCCTGCTCGTGGATTTTTAAACGTAACCCCGAGCAAAGAACATGCTTGAAAATGTGAATAATCTTCGAGCGAAACGTTTGATCGGCACAAAACCGAGCGGAACGCTTGATCGGCACAAAATCAAGCGGAACGCTTGACCAGGTAAAAGAATGGAACTTGTGTCCGGACGTGCTCGACGCGAAATGGAAACGATTCCCAAAAGCACAATAATGAATGCAAGACGATCGCACAAAATAGAATCATAAGTTAGAACGAGACATCAGCGACACAGGCCTTTTTGAGGAAAAAGCGTTAGTTCGGTAGCTCATTCCTACTAATCCCTCACTGCGAACGAAGGTCGTGCACCTAAGTTGCGAGCACGAGCTCGTTCGCAGGAGAGTAAAAAATACACGCAACGAGCAAGCACAAGAGAACCGGCTCTGAACTGGCCAAGAGGGCGTCTACTTGCAACCGTGGTCATGCAGCGAAGAGCTACTGCGGATGGTAATTGGTTTACAAAGACGGATACCTCTGGCGGCAAGACCGGTGACCGGGTGCTTGCTGTGGCGCTTTGAGCGTTCTTGCGCATGCCAGGTAAACTTTTGGAAGTAAATGTTCCTGCCCGACGTGCTCGTCCCATCACCAAGATCGTGAGAAAAAAGTATGCCCTTGTGCGAGACTGAGTCGGCTTATCAATAGGCAGTGACCTTGAAAACATTCACAAAATCTTTAGGGTGACGGACTTCGCGTGAGCGAAGGAACCGAGTTTTTACAGGAAAGATAGCTGAGCAAGCACGAAACATAAAGGTAAACACATATTTAGACAAAACATTTGTGTTGCTGGTCGATATTCCAGGAGCTCGTGAGCACCCGACCATCCTCCATTGCCAAGCGGACAGCCGCCGGGCGCGCCATCGAGACGACCGTGAAAGGACCTTCTTACCTGGGGGAGAGCTTGTTAGTCTTTGACGTGTCTTGAATTCGACATAGGACGAGGTCGCTGACTTGCAAGGTCCTTGGCTGAATTGACTTAGCCGCATGCCTACGAAGAGCTTGTAGGTAGACGGCAGATTGCAGTAGCGCTTCTTCGCGTGTCTCTTCAGCAAGGTCGAGGTCGAGGAGACGCTCGAGCTCTTGGTCGATGTCGTCGACCAGGTGCACTCTTTGGGAACCCAGCACAATCTCGGTGGTAGAATGGCCTCTGCACTATAGACAGTGGAAGGGCGCCTCGCCAGAGTCTGCCATCAGTAGTCGAATCGACCAAAGGACGGAAGGGAGCTCGTCCACCCAAGACTTGCCATGCCGGGCGAGGTCTTTGAAGACCCTCTTCGTGATCCCCTGAAGGATTTGGCCGTTTGCTCGCTCAGCCACTCCGTTGCTCTGCAGATGAGCCACAGAGGCGAAGCAGACCTCTGTCCCGATATCTTCGCAATAGGCCTGGAACAGTTCACTAGTGAATTGAGTGCCGTTATCCGTGATGAGGCAATTGGGGACCCCGAAACGCGTCACCACGTTGCTGCGGAAAAACCTCCTGGCCACTTGGGCCGAAATAATTGATACGGGCTCGGCCTCTATCCACTTAGTGAAAGTGTCGATGGCCACAAGCAAGAATTTGCAACCCCTTCGACCTCGAGGGAAAGGTCCGAGTATATCGGCTCCCCAGGTTGAGAACAGCCATGAGAGTGGGATAGTTTGGAGCATGTACGCTGGCTGGTGTGCCTTGCGGTCATGGAATTGGCATGCCCGGCAAGTCGCCACGATCGCCCGAGCGTCGGCTAAGGCCGTCGGCCAATAATATCCCAATCGGAAGGCTTTGCTCATGAGCGTCCTGAAGGACAGGTGAGATCCGCACACTCCCTCATGGATATCTCTGAGAAGGAAATTACCTTCTTCCCGAGATATGCACTTGGAGAGGACTCCAAGTGCCCCTTTGTGGTATAAGGCGCCCTCGATCAATTTGTACGGAGAGGACCGCCTTATAAGCCGGGAACGCTCGGCTTCTTCCTCGGGCAGTGTCCCATGCATGAGATACCGGATGAACGGCGTCATCCAATTCGCACCATGCTCGAGGAGGGAGACGTCACCGCTCATCTCCAATGCTTCTTCTACAGAGGGAATAGAGGGCTTGAATATATGCTCGACGATCGCCCCAGGCGGGGCGGGCATCTGAGAGGAACCGACCTTGGATAAATGGTCGGCCAGGGAATTGTCCTTCCTAGGAATGTAGAGCACTTCAAAATTTCTAAAGTATCGCTCCATCTTCCTCACCTCAACCAAGTAAAACGCCGTTGAGCTATCAGAACACTGATACTCCTTATTAACCTAGTTGATGACCAACTGCGAATCACCTCTAACTAGGGGTGCAAACGGATCGGACATTTGACGGATTTCACTCATTCTCAGATCCTATTCTAAATTTTTTCTGATATAATCGATCTGAGGCGGTGCAGATTCGATACTGAACACGGATTACTTTTGCCGCAAATACAGAGCTTAATACGATCGCTTCTTGATACGGTTAGTCTTGGTCATGAATAGTTAGTCGGATAATGCGTGAAAACAGAAACCATATATGTCATGCATATTAGAATTGATCAACCATATTCAAAACTTTACTAGAACCTTCAAGACATATAAGTGTTTCAAATTCAATAATAGGTGTCTTCCCTACGTAAAAATAATATACAGAAGTATAATTTCGATCAACATATGAACTTATATGATGTATATTGTTTATGTTTATCGGATCTGTTATCGGATATCTATTTCACTAATTTACACTAATATTTTTCGGATATCTCGGATATGCGGGTACGGATCGGATATGAATCGGATATTTCTCTTTTCATATCTTAACCCATATTTTTTTCGGATAGGCGGATTCGAATCCGGATCGAATTCGGATATAACCGGATATCATTTTTTCGGATTCGAATCGGGTTTTAAACGAATTTGGGCTCAGATCAGTCGGAAATTATCCGTTCCGTTTACACCCCTACCTCTAACAGTCAGTCATTGGACCCCGAGTGCCTTGCACGCCGCAATTTCTAGCCAAGAGGTTTTCATATTCGCCGTTGTTGGTCACGGCGGCGCAATTGGATAACGATCGAGCTGGTCCCCGAGGAATACTAACACGACACCAAATTTCGAGCGTTCATAAGCTCGAGATCTATCAAAGTACATGGTCCAACGATCTGTTTCGGATTCCTTGGGCTCGCCAATGGTCGGGTCTGGATTCGTCCATTCGGCCACAAAATCGGCCAAAACCTGAGACTTAATCGCCGTGCGAGCCGAGAAGTGAATATCAAACTCGGTGAGTTCCACAGCCCATTTTGCTATGCGGCTACCAGCATCTTGGTTTCTTAGGATCTCCCTAAGCGGAAAATTGGTCGGAACCATGACCTTATGAGCTTGGAAATAGTGGCGTAGCTTCCTAGAAGCCACGAGTAATGAGTATAGCAGCTTTTGGACCTCGGAGTACCGCTCCTTTGGTCCGTGCAAGACTTCACTGACGTAATAAATTGGCCGCTGAACTCCATCTCTTTTGGCCATTAGCACGGCGCTCACAACTTGCGGGGTCGCTGCCAAATACAAAAGCAGGTCCTCCCCCGACCTTGGTGTGGTTAAGATGGACGAGCTGGATAGGTACTGCTTCAGCTCTTCGAAGGATTGATTTGCTTCATCGGTCCATGCGAATCCATTGTGCTTGCAGAGCGCCTTGAAGAAAGGCAGCCCGCGCTCGCATAACCGAGAGATGAAACGACTTAGAGCCGCCATGCGTTCGGTTAAAGTCTGAACCTCCTTGATGCTACTGGGTGGTCGCATTTTCTCAATAGCTTCTATCTTCTCTAGGTTCACCCCGACGCCTTGCGGGCCGATCATGTAGCCAAGCACCTTGCCCACTTTTACCCCAAAGACACATTTTTCTGGATTAAGCTTTATTTGATGCTTGTTGAGGTTACAAAAGGTCTCTTCGAGGTCGGACACATGACCTAAGGCAAGTCTGCTTTTGACCACAATGTTGTCTACATAAACTTCCAGATTTCGCCCTATCTGGTCTACGAAGGTCTTCTGCATCAAACGTTGGAAGGTCACTCCAGCATTCCTAAGACCGAAAGACATGGTCGTGTAGCAGAACGTGCCGAACGGGGTAATGAAGGAAGTCTTCTCTTCATCCCCGAGTGATATGCCGATCTGGTGATAGCCTGAATAGGCATCCAGGAAACTCACCACTTGGGATTCCGTTGTCGCTATTTAATCAGCTTGGTCTATTCGAGGCAGCGGAAATTATCCTTAGGACAGTTAAATTCAAAGTTCGGTAATTGACTTTATGCGCCCACTTGCCACCTTTTTTCTTGACGATGACTGGGTTTGCCAGCCATTCCGAATGCTCAACTTCTCGAATAAAGCCAGCCTTGAGAAGTTTGTCGAGTTCATCCTAGATGATTGCTTGTTTCTCCAGGGAAAAATGCCTAAGCTTCGGCGACAAAGCTTTTTATTAGGCGAATCAGTTTAGTCAGGCTCAATCACTTCCCTTGGGACTTCGGGCATGTCGGACGGTTCCCAGGCAAACACCCCCGTGCTCCTCTAGAGGAAAGTGATGAGCTCGAGTTCCTATTTGGGGTCTAAAGAAGATCCCAAATGCACGACCTTGGTCGGGTCCTAGGCCGCTAGCTGCACGCCTTAGTCTCTCCCCCTGGTTGGAGGAAAACTTTCGGACAGGACTTCTGCGGTCCTTGGTCGTGACCCCTCTAAGGCAGTTGCCTGACCATGTCGAGCGATATCTCGTCACAACTCAAGGCCGCCTTCGGGTTCCATCTTATGGTAATTACGCCCTTGGGGCCGGGGACCTTCAGACACTGGTATGCATAGTGCGTGGCGGCCATGAACTTGGTGAGGGCTGGCCTGCCGAGGATGGCATTGTAGGCCAACTCGAGGTCGACTACATCGAAAGTGATCATCTCCGTCAAAGTTGCTCAGTTCTAACGTAACTGCAAGACGATCCGCCGAGGGTTTGACTGAAGTGCCCGGACAATCTCGAAGAAGGGGACTGCGATGCTCTTGATCTTGGACTGAGGCACCTGTATCTCGTCCAAGACCTTAGCGGCTATGAGATTCAAGGAGCTCCCACCGTCGATGAGGACTCACCCCACCATCGTGTTACTAATGGTCGGGTTTACGACCAGAGGGAGCCTTTGAGGCTTGGTCATTCCAAGGGGACAATCATCCTTGGAGAAGTTAATAGGCAGCTCGGACCACCTAAGCTGCTGGATGGGCGGCTTGCCCTGCGCGACATGGTGCACCTCCCGCGTCGCCTCCTTCAAATCCCTGCGAGACTTGTAGTCGGAGGAGCCCCCGAATATAACTGCAATATGATTGCGAGGCTCCGAGTACTCCATATCTTCATGTCTCCGACTGCGGGCGCTTTTCCCTTTGCATTACCGCCCTCCCCTTGCTCTGGGAACTTGGGCATAGGGCCCTTACTGCTGTAGAACTGCTCCAGGCGGAACGCCCAAGTCCTACAATTGCAAAGGTCGTGCCCGTGCGCCTGATGAAGCGGGCAGAAATGGTCACTTGGCAGCGTATCTTGGTTGCTACGACCTTGGTCGGCGCGCTTGTGCTCGCCATTGTGCCGAGGCGAGGGCGCCCGCCTCCCAAGGCCAGGTGGCTCTGGGCCTGTGGCGGGTGATGCTCGATCGCCGCCACCATGCTCGGCGCGGAGGGCCTTTTCTTCTTCTTGAACTTCTTCCTCTCTATGGAGTCTTGGTTCTTCTTGCCCGTGGGACCCTCTAGGCCCAGCTGAGGCGGGAGTTTCCCTTCATCCAGCATCTTCTTCCATTGGACCGCCTCGTCGCATTAGGCGTACGGCCGGCCATGTGGAACGACTCGCTACGATAGGTCAGGGTGAATCTCCAGGTCCTGAGTGAAGCGGACGTCCCGAACTCCGAACTTGAAAGCTCGGACGATCGCCTCGTCTGAAATATTGGGTATGGAATTTCTCACCTTAATGAACCTTTGAACAAAGTGCCGTAGAGGCTCGCCTTCGGTCCCGATCAAACGCCGAGGTCGCGCTTTTGCTCGGGCGAGTATAACAGCCCCAAAGTTTGCCCAAGCGCCAATCGAGTGATGCCAAGATCGGATCGACCCTTCTTTTTGGTTGAACAGCCATGTTCTTGCGGCCCCATCAAGGATTGTGGGGAGGAAGTTAGCCATCACGCCTTCGTCCCCCCCCCCCCGGCAGCTAGGATGGTGGTGGTGTATATTGAAAGGAACTCGTCCGGATTCTGGGTGCCGTTGAACCTTTCGATGTGGCCGGGCTTCAATTTGCTTGGCCATGAGATATTACGGAGGGATGCTGAGAAAGCCCGGCATCCGAAAGCCGGGCTATTGCGATGACTTCTCTGGGCAAGCCGACCATACTGGTCGTCACCGTGACGTCCTCTGATACGGGGGCCGAGACGAGTAAATACTTCCCTATGTCGGCGCAACGGAGACCGCTCCGAGGTCGAGAACTCGGGGTGCCCACGGCTGGATGGGGCGATTCTCGACCCTTAATGGCAGTTCGAATTGCTTCGTATCATCGCGGTACTGCCATACTTCTGCGCCCTCTCGAGTGGAAATCTGAGGGCCGCCATGCCTGGGGCGGACAGGAATATAGGGTTTGACGTCCCGGGAAATACTCCAGGTGCCTTTGCTGCTTGGGGACTCCGGAAGCTTTATGTCGGCGGTGAGCTTCTCTAGATTCTTGGCTACGGCCGCACCCATAGCTTCCAAATCCACCGACCGAAAGTCTCGAGGTCGCGACGATCAAGCTATAGCCTACAACCGCTCAACACTGTGGAACGGGATGGGCGATCTTGCTCGACGCCACGCCAGATGCTCTGGGGAGTGGAGCCTATGAGGACTTCCGAGGTTTGAGGATCCGGCCCCAGCGCCCGCCTCTCGAGCTTGACGATGGATACTCGCCAGGTTCTATCGAGGACGCCAAGATGGCTCTTGGCGCCTCATAGCGGCGATGACGAGCAGCCCCCGAGGATTCATCCTCAGGGATTTCCGCCTCTCCCGCCATATTGACGTTGCGAGAGCACGGAGACCGTGAAGGCGACATCATGGGGTCTTCTCGTGATGATGTTTCGTAATCGGGCTCGAGATGATCGGGGATATCGAGACCGTCATAGAGGCTATTATCTTCCTCGACACCCGCGAGGGTAACTTGCTGCGTGCGGAGGAAACGCTCTCACGCTGCAGCGATCGGGGAAAAACTCCCAGCGACCGAGGGAAGACTCCTGCCCGGTCGCCTCCGGATCAGCCATACCGCCATGCCCCCATCGGCATAATACGTATCATTGTCTTCTACGTCATCAAAGACGCAAAGGTCTTGACCATCTTGAGAATTCGGCATCTTCAGGGATTCTCCACGAAAAGGATTCTTCTGGGCGGTCCTGACGACGGCGCCATTTGCCGGCGCTAGAACATGCCCTCGTCGAGCTTACTTGTTGATTGAGGGATCAACCGAGCCCCTTTTTCCACGGAGGACCAGCGTCCGAAGAAAGCCGTGCAAGGAGGTCGAGCTACCGAAGAGGAAGGCGAACAAGAGGATTTTTATACTGGTTTGGGCCTCTCACGATCGAGATAACAACCCTACATCCAGTGTTCCTTTGCTAGTTATCTGGATGCTTACAAGGGCCTAGTAAGGCTTAGCTTTACATATGCTCGATTACAAAAGAGAGCGGATGTTTCTATGCTTGTACATGCTCTTTCTGATCTAGCGTGTGTGCTCTCTGTCTTCTGTCCGTGTTTTTGGCGTGTTTTGAAGAGGTATTTATAGGTGTTTAACGATGGCTATATCCGAATGTCACGCCCTTACGTGTCCTCGCGTGGCAGCAACTATCTTTTAACTCTCGCCACGCGGCATCGTGGATGTGATGGGCCCGAATCGTGGCGTAACGCCATCGCGCAGCCGCCACGTCGCCTTTATACCCGAGCATGACCTTCGGGCATGCTCGGGATCTTCTTGGTCCTCGCCGACTGCCGCAGCACTCGAAAGCAACCATGCTCTAAGACTAACAAAGATGCTCGTGGATGGGTATGGTCAGCAGCCGATCCATTCAAGGATCTTCCTTTGGGACGACATCAAAGGGAAGCATGGTCGGCTGAAGAAGGGCTACCGGGGCTCGATGGTCCTTATGGTAATTTATCCAATCCCCGATAGTAAGTGTATGCAATCACTGTCTACGTACCTTTCTGATGCACTGGTAAATGTCATATATATATATATATCATCCTTGATTTGTATATGTAGATACATGATCCTAGAAGCAATAGTAAGGAAACAACCGGTGGGTTTCACCGATCCACACATGGTGTCCAAACAAACCATGGATGAAAATAAAGAAGTCATCCACGAGTATATGGAAAAAGTACTGTTGGCTCATTGGGACAAAAAATTCATACTTTTACCCAACAATCCAGGATAAGTGCTTCGTCCAGAAGCTATACTCATTGAAGTTAGGTTCAGTGACCATGACGACATACCTGTGTAAGTATCACTGGGTTCTACTCGTAATTATACCGAGATAGAACCGGGTAATTTACCTTAATTCCAAAAAGGGTGGCACCCACAATTTGAAGCCTATCAGATATTTTCTCGACATGTTGTTCAGTGTCTACAAATCAAGGGGAGGGCCACACAAGAAGAGCCCAGCCACTCTAATGCATACTTTTAAGATTCTGGTATCCGATAGTACGCAATAATCCTCACGCTCCATAATAATACCTTCGAAACTAATTAACCTATTATGTTTTGGTAGTGCCACCAACAGTTAAAGGGTACTGACCTATGTAGATTCTATGTTTGCCACAACATGGCACTCCTCGTTGGTTCCCAGCAGACCAATGTCATACAAGTCTATCAATTTTGCAACAATTGTCTCCACTTATTAATTTATATACACGTGAGACTTTACTCTTCTCATCATCAAGCTTGGCAATGCGCTGAATCTGTGTTGGAATAGGCTAGCCTGCTAACTATTAGAGGACAGTTCTGTGCCTTCTTGCTGCATGAGGTCTTAAATCCAAAGGGCAGATGCTACTCAGGGCTCAACGAATCATGAGTTGTGAATTTGTTACTTACCATATATTCAGATTAATTTGTGAACCTTGTGCTGTGAATTTGTCATTTCTACTTTTGAATCCAATTGGTTAGTACACATGTGAGTTGATTTCTGAAATGGATGCGCTGTACATATGTTATAATGTGCGATCTGAGTTGATTTATGAAATGGATGCGCTGTATATTGTGTAACATGTGATTAGAGTATATTTTTTAAATTTATGTCATAATAATATGCTGGTCATGTTGTGTATTATCTTTTGTTTCAGAGGGCATGGCTAGTAATTCCTGAGGCTAGCCAATAAATTAAAATTTAGTAAAAAATAGAAAATCAATATCACAGATAGTTCTAACAAAGAATCATCTGTGAAGGGGCATAAATCATAGACGGTTCTATTGCCGCATTGTCTGTGATGAGGGCATCATCACAGACAGTTTCAAATTGGAACTGTCTGAGATGATACAACATCACAAACGGTTTTAGTTTGAAATCGTCTGTGATGAGTTTTTTCACAGACAGTTGGAAAACCGTCTGCAATGACTCTTTGTCATCACTGACACTTGCTTATAGACGATTCACAAAACTGTCTGTGATGTGATTTATGAACCTCTGTGATGACCTGTTGTGCAGTAGTGTACTTTAGTGTATATGTATATTAACTTTTGTTATACTGGGTATTAGTATGAAACTGTACTAATGGACTTGTAGTACTGTGTGGCAATGGATTGTAATAAGTTTTCATTTCAATTCCTAATTATTGTTCTGCTGAAACACTATAAAAAAAGTGTATTAATTGATAAAGCATTAGGTGCGCCGGTATTTTGTTAGTTAATATATCGGGATCAGTGTAATTACCTCAAAGCAATGGTAGTGTTACTGCCATTACTCGAGTTAATTATGCAGGTCATCATATGTACAAAAAGAGGGGAGCTTGAAGGGGCTAGAATTCCGACTCCGACTGTCACGTACATGGTATACCTTAGTTATGTAGCTTTTTTTTAAGTATTCTTCAAGGCGACACACCGATCGCATACCATGGACACAAAAGAAGACACTAACATTGGACACCCCTCCGTTGTTTCTTGCGTACGCCACTTGTGAACACATATATTATTGGTAGTCTAGAGAAAGAACAAATTAAACATTGTTCTCCTAACTATAGTTCTGGTACTATACTGTGGATTTGGTTTCCATCAATCTTTCCATCAACGTGGATGACTCCACGGCGCGGCCGCTTGCCGCGTGCCCATGCATGCATGCACGTCCCCTTCAGGCCAGTCACACCGTCACACACTTTGTTTAGTGGTCACACCGTCACACACTTTGTTTAATACCCAAATAATTGGTTTGCGATTTGCAAAGTGTCTAGTGTCCCTTTAGTGGTCGGCATTAACCTAGCATCAAACTAAGAAAATTAAAACTAACAAAAAGTTGCAATTAAGCATCGACCTATTCGTTTTAGACCTAGATTGGCATCTAGTCTACGTGTTAGCTAGCTCAGCACAAACACACAATATATACAGATTCCAAAACAGTAACATGATGACTAAATACACATCACCACCCCATAGTGCTAGCTAGCTAATTGTCTGACTAGACAAAACTAGTTAATTAGGGTCTGATTGTTCATATATTAAGGTTGCTATACTTTGCTATAGTTTTTTTTACCAAACTTTGCTTAAGATTAGGTTATAAAAATTGAAACCATACTTTTTGAGTTAATGACAAGTAGAACCTGGATAGCAAGAAAAATTTTTGCCACAAATATGACATGAACTAAACGGATGCCTAACTCGGTTAAATTTGTATAACTTGATGTGTGGTAAAGTGTGGCTATGAACCAACAAATAGCCCCGGTGTTGAACTGTTTAGGTGCAGTGCGCATCCATGACCACCAATAATGCACGCTAACTATGTAGCTAGCGTGATTGTACATGAATCTGACTAGTTCGACAAGGTCGAGAGTAGCTAGATTACTAGAAGGAAATCACTGTATATAAATTTGCAAAAGAGTATTTTTAAAAAATAAAAATATTTTGTCATGGCTATAGCAAATAAACTGCGTGTTTTGGTTTGCATTTTGGCAGACTACAGTTCGACAAATTAAACATTTCAATAAACTCCACATTTGTCTAATAATCTCGTTAAATGTGACAGAATATAACTAGCTAGCTAGCGGGACTCAGATCACCTGTTAGTGCAACTAACGTGTGCGACCTACTTGTCAGTGCCTCAGTGGTACACCTTTCTTCTCCTCTCTTTTGCTCTCTTCTTATTTCCCTGTCTGTTGCCGCCGCTTGTCTAAGGACTTGAGGAGTGGGTCCCCCACGACAATTATATTGACAAGTGGGTCCTAGCAGTCAGATTTTTCTGTCACATGTAAAGGCATTATATATAGAGAGAGAGAGTATTGAATTTATTGATTTTTTTTTGGCCAAATTATCATACTTTACCGATATGAATGCTTAGTCGTTGTTAGTTTTGACATGCTACGTACGTATAGTTTTGCGAAATTTACCCTATACGAAAGCAACAACATTAGCTTGTATATACTACGTACTGAGCGCATACCGCTTGATTATGATGCAGGAAATCCTCCTGTGCCTGAACCTGACCAGCAAGCAGTTTTCTTCACGATATATAAAATAGTTAGCAGTTTTAGATCGATATCATAAATTAGGGGGCTTATCCTCAAGGGGATTAATTAATTGACTGGTTGTTGATAGATGCAATGTTCAGAAGTTCATCAGCTATAACTGCTCTCACCACTCTATAAACTATTACGTGAGTCAAATAGAATTAATTCACGAGTTAATTACTTATATGGCAGACAAGAGTTAATTACTTTATATGGCAGACAAGACCCAGTTTTGTTCGGCGCCGTGCATGATTGATTCTGACGGGGACCGATCATTAGATTAAATGTTAGTTTAAAAGGTAGAAGCATATACTAATCTAATCTATAACATCGATAATTTATCGTAGATTCTTGGAACAAATGTCAAACGGCAAGAGCATTTCGTTCTGATACCTATCCTTCTGCACGCACGCACGCACGCATCAAGGTAGAGTAGTTAACTAAGATCATAAGGCACCGGCTTTTCTAGACAAGAATGATTATTTGTGCAATGCTAGCTTAGCTTCTCTTTTTGTCTCTCGTCTCCATAAAAGTAGTGCCTAGCTAGCTACTTACTGCCTTGTGGCCTTTCAGTCTTTCTTGCAACTTTTGGGCAGGTAAATAAGACCTTATATTAGTTAGCTTTTGTGTGCATGAAGCATTGTCTAATGGTGTACCTGCTGTGTGCTCGGTCTTGCGATGCACCGGTGCTTTCTATAGTGAGAAATAAGTGTCATTGTCTGATCAAACTATGTTAACATTGGCTAGCATAATTGAATTAATATATTATTAATAGTATATATATGTATAAAACAATATAAGTATATTTCTTTCAAAAAATTCTTTTATAACATTATAATATTATTAGGTTCTATAAATATATTATAATATATTATAGTTATTGAAACTGTCTTTACAGACACAGACACCAATTAACTATCGGGTGTCTACCGGAACCTCGTGGATAATTGGGTGCAACCTAATTAAGTAGTACTAGGTTCTTGACCTCGTGCGCCGTGCACTTAGGTCATGAACACAACTAGCTAGCTTTTAGTCAATTCTAAGTCATGCGTGAACACGTGACCACATATCAAAGATAGTGATGTTAGACTTTACAGGCATTGTGATTCGTAAAGCTAGCGTTCATCTGTATACACATAACAGTGCTCTTAAACGAAGCTGGTCGTCGTTGATCAAAGTTGCATATTATTGGAGGCCATATCAAAGTTTCAAACGACGTCTATTTAGGAATTGAATGACTGAAGCTACTGCTGACGTAGAGATGCCCAATGACCTGATGTTGCTTAATCTCAATTATTTTCTACCTTGAAAAACAAAACCTCGAATTTTTTTTTTTTTTTTTGCCGAACTGTAAAAATGAGACCAGCAAAGAGCATGCACTATTAAAGACAAAAATGCGACTAAAGGGGAGCAAATAGAAGCCAAATAAAATTTAGCCAAACAAAAATTTTCCCTCAAATAAACCAACCAAAACTCTCTAGGTCAAAGAATTGCAAAAAATAAATTTTCTAAGAAATTCACATCTGAGGTGGCACTACTGTAGTTAAATAGGCGATAGTGCTGGAGTGAACCGTAAAATTGGCACTATCATGCTCCAGTACCCATAATACCATGAACAGTAAAATCGCACGACTTCAAAACTGAAAATTGATATATCTTTTGATCGGCTGATTGAAAACTTGTAAAACTTTGTATGGATCTTCCTATGTATATTAGGTACTTATTCTAACCTTCAATCATAAGGATTGACATCAAAGTTCCAACCTTTTTAAGTTTACCGAAGGTTGAAAAAAAGGTCAAATAGAAAATCTTCACCCTAAGTTTGCTTATGGGGTTTTGATGATCAAAATGATATTAAATTACCTCCCACATATCCTAACAAGTAAGAACACCAAATAAATTGTTCTCAAACGTGCGAGATTAAAATCTATCTCAAATCCTTCCTTCTCAAGCCAAGAACCGATTTCTTGAGAAATCGCTTGACGATCATGTGAGAGATTGCCTAGATGATTGAATATGATCCATAGAGGATTCACCCATCAATCATTCACTCTTGGCAACACAATATCAAGAGAACAAGAAATCACCAAGAAAGATCAAAAACTCAAGAAGAGAGGGGATTAAAACAAGAGGCAAAACTTGTACATAAATTTTGATTTCATTTCAGAGCAAGATGGTTGTTTACAAAGTTTCTCACCTGAAGACATGAGTTCCCAAAGAGAATTCACACACATAAGAAACCATAATATTGTGGAAACCCTAATCTACTCTAAAGTTCACTCAAAGGGTTTAAGGCTTTTCTTCCCCCGACATCTCCTTATCTAGTGAGGCAACTCTTACCCTAAACCTAGACACACATGTAGATACCACTGATATTTACATAGGCTAACCCGATAACCAACACTCTTAACGGGTTTTACACCCACACAAGCATGCTTCTCAAATCGGCCTTCACCATGACACCCAATTCGCTCCATGAACTTGAATTTGCGTGAAGCTCCACTTTGACTAACCTAAACCACATAAGCCACCGTTGTGGTTTTCTAAATTTCCTCAGTCACTGGTATTGGACAAATTACTAATTTGCCCCCAATGACCAGTCTTCTTCCTTCTCCTCGAAGCATCGTCCATGCTTCGTCGCTTTTCACGTAATCCCAATGACTTGCCACTAAGCCTCTTATACGTCTGGCCTCCCCCGAACCATCCTCGCTTGCAAACAGGTCCAAGTCACTTGACGCGCGCGTGTCCTTAACCGCTTCACCATGGCGACACCGACTTTTTTGACCGTTCTGGACCTTAACTCCTCCCTAAGTCTAGTTCCAGTCCATGTCATTGCTCGTCATGTCCATCATCATTGCTTCAGACTCCAGTTTCTTGTCTTCTCGGCTTGCAACCACTTCTTGCTCTCAGTCATCTTCCGACATCTCTTGACCGTTCTGGACCTCAACTCTCTTAGCCTGGTTTCGGTCTCCTCCGCCTTACTATAACCTAACTTCGAAGTCTTGCAACCAATAGAGACAAGTAAACCATCACATAGCATTGTTCACAATATATACAATAATCATCATAAAATTCAAACATTAACTTCCAACACGCTGGGAAATCGGTACTGCCGCCACCCAGGGCTAGTAGCATCGCTCCTGCTGAACAACCCTGAAAGACACCACTTTGAAAAATAACCAATGCCACCTAGGGCCGGTAGTACTGCTCTTACCCAACCCAGAAAACCACCTCTCTGTAAAAATACTACTCATATGCTCGTTAGCTCATAAAAATCAAGCACTACCACCAACCTAGGCTGGTAGTGCCACTACAAGACCGGTAGTGCCATTTTGACCTAACAGCCCTCAAATTGCTTCAAATTCACAATTGAATTAAAAAACAAACTCAAACTTGAGTACCACATGTTTAACCAATGTCAATAACTTATCACAAATATGGATAGACCTCCACATATTCTTTCACACTATATACAATTAATGCTATTTTTAAATCAAGAAGAAAAGATAATCTGATTTGGTAGAGCAATGAGCTTGAATCCATACATAATATACATGTAGTTTGTGTAAACTTGTAGGAACATGGCCACCAAAAGTGGAATTTTTTAAATATAATATTATTTTATTTAGAAATTACGACATTAATACACGGATTAAAAAAATTACAGAAATAATATATCTTCACCAAACCGTTTGACGAAAATAGTATTTTCGCCAAACAATTCGGCGAAAATACTATTTTCGCCAAACCGTTTGGCGAAAACTATCTTCGCCAAACCATTTGGCGAAAATAGGCGAATAGTTATCGGTAGAATCGGCCAAAGTGAATTTAGTCGAAAAAAAAAAAGAAAGAAAATGGCTTTCGGGCGAGAGAAAAGAAAGGAGAGGAGAGAGGAGAGGGAGAGGAGAGAGAGAGAGGGAGGGAGAGAGAGGAGAGGCAGAGAGAGAGGAGAGGAGAGTGCTCGGGAGAGGAGGGAGAGAGAGAGAGGAAGAGGAGAGAGAGAGAAGGGAGAGAGGAGGGAGGAAGAAGGAAGGAGGGAAAAAAAGAAAAAAGGTAATTTTTTAAATTTTGTTATTAATTTTTTATAGTGAAAATTAATTTAGAGATTTTAGATATTGATGCAATATTAGAGATTTTAGATATTTTAGATATTGATGCAATATCGATGTTTATGCAATATTAGAGATTTTAGATATTGATGCAATATCGATATTAGAGATTTTAGATATTGATGCAATATTAGAGATTTTAGATATTGATGCAATATAAGCTTTTAGATATTGATGCAATTGGCGATACTAGATATTGAGGCAATATTGGCGATACTAGATATTGATGTAATATTAGCGATATTAGATGTATACTATACTTAGTGATATAGTTAGCTTATATTTTATTTGTGCAATTTGTAGTCACTTGTATAAATCTTATATTATTAAATATTTTGACATGTTGTGAAATATTATGATATTATTCTTGTATTAATGCTAAAAAGAACTGTATGGTCTAAACTCAAGTAGTAAGAATATATTCATACTTGATTGTTCATAGGAAATGCCGGAATGATAATTTTCTCATTCAGGAGGGAATCGTTGTTATATTAACACTTTTGTTTTCAAGATTTGTAAACTCAATTTATATAAAAATTAATTTTGTTTAGTTAGTGATATTAAACGTTAGTGGTGATCTAAAAATCAATTTTGTTTATGTCGTCAGCGAGAATGTCGAATCCAAAGTGAAATTTAGGGTATATTATGGCGAAGGTGAAATAAAAACTGGGCAGAATGGTGTTGATTTGAGCAGTTTTGCAGTCACCATGGTGGAACACTTATTCCCCGATAGAGTTAGCATCTGTGATATAAAGTTTTGATTGACCCAATATTTTTCCCTGGATCCAAGTGTTTACTCTGTTACCATTCAAATCTTATTCACGCGTAGTAAGGGTTACCTGGCTCTGTGGGAGTTGAAGAAAGTAGATCGGACGTACTTGTGGCAGAAATGGTTAAGGTGGTGCAAGGGATCTAGCCTTGAATGTGTAATACTGGTGCATGCGTGCCCTAGAGAAGAGGTGAATATTAGCGGTGTGGGTGAAAGCAGTACGTCGGCTACAGCTGAACAAGTTCAGGAAGTGGTGCCGTTTGAGGTAGCAGCGGAGGATGATAACAGGGATGCAACAAACGCGAAAGGTTGGGCAGATGAAGGGGAGGAAATCGAGCAACTTGTTGATCAATTGGAGTTGGTGGACCATATGGCGATGCAAGATGAAGCTGAAATGTTGGAGTATGATGATGACATCGACGAAGATGAGGAGGGGGGAGAAGCCGATGATGATGAAATGCATGGTAATCTTGGGCAGCGGATGTACCCATCACCGCGAGTGGAACAGAAAAACAAAGCTGGTATGGAAGTTTTGTGGGGGCATGAGTTGCGTTGGGAGTATGGTAGCAATGACGTTTGGTGAATCAAATTTTCACAAACAATTTCGAGTTGAAGTTGGCGGTGAAAGGTGGGCACTATCGCGCAGAGAGAGTTCGAGTTGTTACATCCGACCCAGATAGATACAGTGAAGTGCAGAACCGAAGGATGTGAATTCAGTACATGCATACAAACCAAAGTGCAAGACATTTTGGATTGCATCACAAGTAGATGGGCACACATGCGGACTAGAAAATGTTACGGTGAAACACCGCAACTTGAATGTGGTCAGAATCGCTAACGTGATGTTCAATGAGATCATCGAGAAGGTGACATTGAGTGTTCTTATATTCGTAAATCAATCTTGAGAACATTTAAGTACGGATAAGTTACTCGATGGCTTCGGTGTGCGAAGCTAAAAGCCATTAGAGAAGAGGTTTGGCACATACGAGGCTTCAGATTGTAACCTACCTCGTGTGCTTGATGTCTTGAAGGAAACCAACCTCGCACGCACACGCTTTTGAAGAAAGTGAAGCGGATGGTAATGTGATCTCGATATTTCATCGTACTTTTTTTTCATTGGGTCCTTGCATTGCGTTATTCAGTCATCGCTTAGTCAATTCTCGCTTGCGTCGATGGTACATTCCTGACTAGGAAATACAAGGGGTAGATTCTAACGGCCATTGCAGTTGATGCGAACAACCACATACTTCCATTGGCCTTTGCATTTGTTGAGGGTGAGAACCGGGATAGCTAGCTGTGGTTTTTCAGACATTTGAAGTTCGGGGTAGTTCGTGATCGGCCCAACATGTGCATCATCCATGATCGTCATAAAGATATCATTTCGGCAATTAAGACTTTACAGGAGGACCTTGATGAGCCTTTTCCATGGCGTGACATGCAGAACAGGTGGTGCATGAGACATTTGGGAGCAAATTTTTTCAGGCAGTTCAAGAATAAGAAACTGATGAACCTATTTAAGAGGTTATGCAAGCAGAACCAGGCACGTAAGTTCAACGCGATATTGGCTGAGTTGGATAAGCACACTACCGCACATATTGAAGAGCTGAAGAAACAACCATCAACGCCGAACAATTGCCCACCCAAAAGGCTATCACCCCTTGGAGCGCTCGATCCTCCAAATCTGAGGAGACGATAGTCAAGAAACATTAAGTGTTTCTCGCACTGGATAGAGGCGGAGCCGTTGGAGAAGTGGGCATTGCTCCATGACACTAGAGGCGCCAGCTTAGTATACTAAATTAACATAGCTACCACGATTGAACAATTAGAGTTATTGTGCTAACTGATATATTTGAACAGGTTTGGTGTCATGACAATGAATATAACCGAGGTTTACAATTGGGTCATCAGAGGCCTGCGTCCGCTACCACTTGTGGCCATCCTGGAAGGCATGTTGCACGGCATCGTTGGCTACTTCGTAAAAGGCATGCGGAGGTCAGATTATGCCACAACATTGCAAACGCCGTACTGTGTGCGAATGATGGCCTACATGGAGGAATGAACCAGTAAAGCTCAGCTGCATATGGTGCATAGCTTCGGAATCACTGAGTACCGCTTCTAAGTGACTCTCCGGTGTAAAGGGGGATTGGGAACCGACACAGCGGTTATTACACACGAGGTTAACCTAGGCCAAGGGGCCACTGGATGGTGTGAATGCACTTGCAACAAGCCAAGACTTCTTCATATTCTCTGCTCGCATGTGATCGCAGCTTGTGGGCAAATTGGGATGAACACGTCGTAATACGTGTCCCCTTTCTACTTGAAGGATCATGCTGTCAATACCTGGTCCGATGAGTTCCGTGGTTTCTGTGCACATGGTGATTTCACTGCCATTAACAGGGATGTGCGCATATGTCTACCGGATGCAAACTTGCGGAGGTGTGCGGAAGGACAGACTAGTCGTCCACAGTCTAGGCACATTCGCAATGACATGGATGAATCTGAAGTGGGTGGCCCTGTTAGGAGGTGTTCTCAGTGCGGTGAGTACGGGCACAAGGCAACGCAATGCCCGTAGTGTTATGTATTGAATTATCTAATGTGTATTGAATTGTGTAATATGTATCATTTTATCCTATGTTAGGTATTTGCGGGTATATTGGACCTTTTGTCATGTTTATATGCTGAATTATGTAGTTTGTATTGAATTGTGTAATATGTATCATTTTATCCTATGTTAGGTATTTGCGGGTATATTGGACCTTTTGCCATGTTTATGTATTGAATTCTGTAATTTGTATTGAATTGTGTAATATGTATGTCATTTGTTTATTTATGTTGAACTCTTCAGTCTTTTGTTTTACATTACTAACCCTACTGTCTTCCTGTTTACTTGTAGGGATGGAGCACCCTGAGTCACTTCTTAACTCTTCCTTGGACCGACGGCACCGCGCGTTCGTCCACACCACAGAGGGCCTTGAGAGGGTGCCTCTGCTGCGGATCCATGTGCCTAATAAGGCATGGCGGATCCATCCAGGCTTCTACACCAGGTGAGTTGCACTATATTTACATGTTTCATTGCTCGCACAATTGCATTTCGCACCACTTTTTCAGATCGACTCGACAACACACTGCAGCCCGTTTTTCCAGACCGAAACGACAACACGCTTAGACAACGACGATGCACACAATAGCTTTCTCGAGCGAGGCAACAGCACGCTGCTATCAGCTTTCTCAGAAAGCGAAGTGACAACGTCATTACACCCATCGTTTTTTAGGACTGAAATGACAACACAACACGCTGCAGCTTACCTTTTCAGAGCAACGGTGATAGCGGCCCTATATAAGGGCGATAATTGCCCTTTATAACACCCGCTTGCCTTCTTTCCCACAGAGCGAGACCACGAGGAAAGGGTG
Organism: Guadua angustifolia; assembly: GCA_036346375.1. Lineage (NCBI taxonomy): Eukaryota > Viridiplantae > Streptophyta > Magnoliopsida > Poales > Poaceae > Guadua > Guadua angustifolia. The sequence continues at coordinate 21,081,899 of CM070509.1, forward strand.
AACCGAGAGAAGAGAGAAAAGAAGTAGAGGATCAGCCGAACATGCCGAGGCGTGCAAGTGGAAAGGGAAAGGGGAAGGCGAAGGCGAAGGAAGAGGCAGGCGTTTCGGCGTGGCCGCGCAACATTGTGTACCAGGACCTCTTTGTACCTTTCGGGTTGTCCCACCGATGTGTCTGTGCTGAGATCCTTGCAGGCCTGTCCACTCTTGGGAAATTCCGACTTGGAAGAGGAGGTATTGGATGTGTCGCAACTACGCCTTCGACCTGCTGGAGAAGAGCCTCAGGACTCAGCAGCTGGTAACAATCATACGTGTTTCGTAATATTTGTACATAAAACTTTGTTAATTTAAGTTTCATGCAGTCGCCTCCGCCACTGTGTGAATTTGAGCAGTGGTTCGACATGGAAATCAACCCCAAAGACCAAAGGCTCCTGGATCAAGCCAACCGGGATGACGAGTTCAAAGGCAGCTTCAATAAAGAAGCGTGACGCTGCGACGCGAGGAGGTGCGTAGGAAGGAAGCGGAAGAGAAGGAGGCCGAAAGAGAGAGGAAGCGAGAGAGGGCACGTCGTGCCAGAGAAGCCCCACCGGAGGCATGGGCGAAAGGGAAATGGCCTCGATCCACTCAATAGACATTAAGTTATGCCCCTCCTAATTTTAAGTTGTAATAAAGAGTGTGGACTATATTATTTTCCGCCGTAACATCTTATTTCCGTAGTATTATGTAACTTATTTTGGTAGTATCATTTTATCATATGTTATGTACTTGCGGGTATATTGGACCTTTATCATATTTATGCAATGTGGTTTGTCGAATTATTTATGGTCTGTCGTTTCTGTATCCTTCGTGTTGTTCACATACTTATTACGCTTTGTAATATAAATGATTTATTCATTGTTTTAATATAATTCCTCGTGAAATTTGTCATCAAAGATAATGAAGAACAACGAAATTTGCATTATTCATTAGCCCAAATTTTGACCAATAATTAGTTAAATTATGTGCATGTTTAATTTACAAAAGATGCACAATTGATTCATATTTCACTGATCTTTCAATTATTGTTTGTTTCGTAACAATTCATAATATATTATAATATAAATTAACGGCCAAAATTTACTTCAAAAGACTATTTCGAATTCTAATACGCCTATATTTTCGAACGGAGGAGTACATGACTTATCCTCAAGATTTATTTAAAGGGCCATGGTGGTCGCACCATATCCTAAATGAAAGTCATGTGAGTTGCGATCGCTTTTTACAGAGCTAGAGAGGGTAGTTTTTCATCGAGGCGCTACATAGCGCATAAGCTTAGCACGGAGGCAATAAGATGGTATATTTTTCAAATTTTACAAAATTGTTGTACTAAAAAATTTAGTTAACGCTCAAGGTTAACACAAATTTGTGAATGAAATTAATGTACAACATATCTGCCTTAATATTATTTTTTTAATATTTTACATATTTTATATGTTTTAATATTACACAGAAAATTAAACACCTATTTTCGCCAAAAGTATTTTCGCCACACCGTTTGGCGAAAATAGTCTTCGCCAAACGGTCTGGTGAAAATAGGCTGATCTCAGTGTTAAGGGTTCAAAATGAGTATTAACGTTGGATTAGCCTATTTTATTTAACGGTTTGGAAATACTATTTTCACTTTTAACGGTTTGGCTTAAAATACTATTTTGCTTAACTGTTTGGCGAAGAGATATTATTTCTGCAATTTTTTTAATCCGAGTATTAATATCGCAATTTCTAAATAAAATAATATTATTTTAAAAAAATTCCCAAAAGTACGTTTATCTTACGTCGCCGGCATCCTTTTCTTTTTTTTTCTAAAAATTGACGACGCTGATGGAGAGAACATGAGCAACATCATCATATCAGAGACCAATTAGGCCAACAAAAATAAATTAGTTCGATTAGTTGCTTTAGATGCATGCATTAGTCGGCAGGATGCATGTTCGTAATCAATTCGTGTTTAGGTTTTGCCTTACACGGAGGCGCCGGCGTACTTTGGTTGTCAAAGGGCAACGCGTCACCTTCACGAAGGTCGCCATTCTAATTTATTTTAGTTTATGAAAAACTTGTAAAACTCACGCCATCCAAGATGCCGAACATTGGAAAAGGAGAACCGAATGCGAAGGAAAGGGAAAGGATCGGACGTGCCTAGACCGTCGATAGCAAATGATGAGAAGGGATCAAACACTTTCTTTCAAAAGAATGGAACACACCAAAAAGCCCGTCGAGCTGTAATTTCTACAGCAGAAAAAGGACGCATGGCGTAAGCTACTCAGGGTTAGAAATCTTGGTAAGATTTCACGGTATCTCATCGAGATGTCGTTCTTCGGATCCAGACGAAATTTATATTATTGGCCGAATTTGAAAATTTTAAAAAATTATATTGCTACAGTAATCTCTTTTTTCGGTATCTCGGGTTTTAGAAACCGGAATTTGACTTTTTATACCCGGATTTGACCGAATTTAGCTCAATTACCCTAGAAAAAGTGATATTCTATGATAATTTGTTGAAAAACCATTTTTTTGAGACATATTAAAATTTCAGCAGAAATAATGTCAGATTTTTATAAAATTGTAGAAACATTGTCATGCTAATAAAAAATTATGGCACCATCCTAACAAATGTAAGATCACCCAAAAAAAATTTCAAAATATTTTAACTTGATTTTTTATATTTAAAAAATAAAAAACAGAATGAGCATAATGAGGTAGTAACCGTGTTAGAATTTTATAAATATTTTCCTGTTTGATAATGACCTAAAATTTTAGAAGAGCTTAAGAATTTCCTAATAACATTTTTATAAATTTTTCCAAAAATTTGACTCTATTTTGGTTGGGCAATGAAAAATTGTAAACTCTACCAGCACGTGCGCTAAAGTCCGAAAAGTGTAAAGTAGCACTATCACATTTTTGGAAATTTTGTAGATTCGATCATGATTTAAAAAATTTATGAGAATATTATGGATGCTTCATGACTGTCTACAAGAATTTTTAAAATTTTTGCATCCTTAAAACTATGCCAAAAAATTTTAGAAAAAACATTATGGAGGAGACTCGAACTCAAGATCTCCTCTTCCATCGTTTGTGACCTTACCACTAGGCTAATGCTGATGTTGCTTAACAATACTGAGGATCAATGGTATTTGTATATGTCAGGCAATCCTATTTACTTTAGTCACTGGCTCACTCTAATCATTCATCACTGCAACCATTTATTCACTTTACCCATTCGCGTGAACCAGCTGAAGCCTCGGCTCTGCATCTCCTTCCTCGTTGCCGATCCATTCCGGCGCATCTCCAGCCAACTCTGGCGATTCTCCAGCCATCTCCAGTGGTAGAGAGGGCAATCTCGGCCGGAGAAACCGAGATCTCGGCCCAATATTTCGATATTTCGTCCGGTATAGAAAATTTCGAGGTGATTAAAAAATCTTTTCCAAACTGATTATTGTATGTATTTTGAGTGATATCTCAGTATGTATTGCCATATTAGTGTATATATTTATCGGATATGTGTATTTCTAGGCTGGATTAGTAAGCAATTGTATCTTGTTAGCTTAGTCAGTACGCGTGGATGCATCTTGTTAGATTAGTGAGCAATTGCATCTTGTTAGATTAGTGAGCAACTGCATTTATATTTGTTGAAACTGGCATTGCGATAATAATTTAATGTGCACGTAATTTGGGTGCTTTCATGTACTGTTAGGAGATAGATCCCACGAATTTAAGAAGATATCATACTTAAATGCTAGTATGCTAGGTTTATTTTGCTCTCTCTTTAGCTATTTTAGATCAACTAAAATTTATACTAAATTCAAGTTAACCTTTCTCAGTTATTTTTTGTCTCGTTGTAGTTTCTCCCGATGGCAGATCGTGCGGGTACCGTATGGGAACATGGGGAGTTTTGTTTAAAATAATATATATGTAATGAAAAATTACAGAAATAATATGCCGAAAATAAAAATGACAGTTCTACACACCTGTCGCAATTTGAAATTGCGACAGAGAGCCTGTCGCTAATCGTTGGGGCGAGATACAATGCGTTTCCAATTATGCATATAGCCTCTCTCATAATTTGAAATTTGCATAAAGAGTTTATCGTAACGTTAATTTGGAATTGCGATAGGTGTGCAGATCTGTCATTTTTATTTTCGGTATATTATTTCTGTAATTTTTTATTAAATATATATTATTTTAAACAAAAACTCCCATGGGGAGCATGTCGGATCGGCTAGGTCAAAGTGCAACTACTGTAGGCATGTCATGAAGGGTGGAGGGGTGACCTGTCTGAAGGAACATCTAGCTGGCCACGCCGGCGATGTGAAGGCATGCCCAAACGTGCTTAAAGTGGTTAGGTAGGCCATGCTAACTGACCTCCATGGAGGTCAAGAGAAGAAGAAGGAGAAGGAGGTAGTGTGCCTCCATCAGAGCAGGCTTACGACGAGTGGGCCACCTTGGCCACAGATTACCGTACCGAGCAGGAGCAGTTCAAGATGGCCACAAGCGTACTACTACTCGTAGGTACATGATGCACATAGATATTGATTTTATTATTATGCAAATATGGGATAAATTGTCATATGTTTCGATTTTATTTCATGCCTATTAATTGTTATGCAAATATACATCGATTATCTGCAATTGTGACTTTTCAAATCCGAATTTCAGTCGAAATGCTGTCGAAATTTCTAACTTCACGAACTGATAATGATCTAAATATTTTATGCCAAGGTTAATGATGCATCACAATCATCCAATTAAAATTTCAAAATTTTCTAAAATACTTTCAACCATTTTCCATCCAGACATCACCGCTGTCCGAATTTTTAAAAATCCCTCGAGCTTCACCATCATCTGAAAATTTTATAAAAAGATTGCTGATATGATAGAATCATGCACAAAAAATTACAAAATTTCTAACGTGCTTTGTCCTATTTTTTATTCGGTTCAAAATTGCCGGTCAGTGTTTTATTAGGATAGTAGTTATATTTTAATGTTTAAAAAATCTACAAGATTTATAATTATCTGAAATTTTTATGGAAACATCATCAATATGTCAGTGATCTCTAAAAAAAATTTTAAAATTTTTTACTACGTTTCGATAGGATTTCACGCTGTGCAATTTTGTCGAGATCTCGGCTCGGCCTGTAGCTTGAAAACCAGTTTTAAATTTCTATTTTTATATTTTGGCCAGAATTTATTTGAATTGCCGAGATTTTGCTAAAATTTCGTTCTCTGGCCACGACGATATTCCGATCGAAATCGAGATTTCAATCTTTGAAGCTACGTTTGCCTGTTGTACTTCCTTAACCGCATGCGAAAGCAAGGGAACAGATCGGACGTGCCTAGGCCGACGATTGCAAATGAGAACGGATCAAGCACACAGAAAGAGTGTAAGCTACATTTGTTTGCCGTACTGAAATAACCCAAAAATTTCAAAATTAGTTTTGTCCGAATTTCTTGAATTTATTTGAATTTTTGCCGAGTTTATTTCGAATTTATCCGATTTAAATCAAAAACTTTCCTTTTCTGGAAAAGTCTCCCCCTTTCCGCTTTCCCTTTCCGTCCGAGGCGCTTTCCTCTTCAAGCTTGTGCCTTTCCATTTTTCCGCCTCCCTCATTCCTTCGCTACCGCCTTTTTCCTTCCCGCTTTTCCGCCCCGAACCTCATGGCCGCCTCTCGACGCAGCGTGGCCATTAAGCCCACTTCAGCGCTGCCGCTCCATCCGTTCGACCCGTCTTCTCCAGGCGCTCATTATTCTCGCCGCCGCTCTAACCCTGCTAACCCGTTATGTCGCCATAATCATGGAGCTCGCAGAGCCTCTGGCCAAGGCCATTGCGCCCTATTTGTCCGCAGTTGTTCCATCACTTCACCTCCGTCCGTGACACCGCCGCATTGCCTCGTCACGATCCGTCTTCTCCGCCGCATGCTGTCTGTCTACACGCGCCGCCGCCAATGAAAGGAGCTCGCGTTTCTCCTCGGCGCGCGCCAAAGGTCGCTCTCTGCCGCTTTCACTTCTCTGCTTGTTCGGTCTTTTAAATCAATCGAGTGCCCCACCGTGCACCTCTCTCTCCTCCGTCGCGCACTTGTCTCGCTTCGCCGCCAATCCGCTCAGCCAATGGAGCTCGTTCTTCCCTGCCACGCCGCGCCGAAGGCTGCTCCACTGCCGCACTCAATCCCCCCCTCCGTTCGGTCAATTCGCCACTCAAGCACCCTCTCCATCGCTCACCTCTCTCCTCCGCCCAACTTCTTTAAAACCCGAGCTCTCCCAACCAATTTTCCTTCGCACCGAGCCTTCACTGGTAAGCCTTCCACGATCCCCTGGCCTCCCTCTTCCTCCCCAGCCACTTCCTCACCCGAGCCGTGCGCTAAATCGCCGAAACCACCTTCATCTTCCTTGGCTCCGGCCGCACTCCTTCGCCGCACCGCCCTCCTCTGTTTTTCCCCCACCATCGACAAACCCGCCCCACTGGTCAGCCATCCCCTCTTCCGCTGCACTGTCGGGCCCACCGTCGGTCTCCCCCTCGGCGCCGCCTCATTGGTGTGGCGTCGCCACAAGACGACTTCGACCACCGTCGCATGGGCCGTGGCCCATTCGTCTTCGCTTAATCAGTCTTGATGGGCCAAAAGTCGCGAAATCGTGGCAGCCCACCAAAGACAGTTCTCCTTTCCATTTTCTTTTCGGATTTTAATTTATTTAAAATCCGAAAATTCAATTTAAATTCGTAAAATTCCCAAAATCCCAAAAATCCGGAAAAACCAAAAATACATATTCTTGATTTGTTTGAGCCCGAGTCCAAAAATGATCTCCGTTTAGCCATACCAAGTCCAGAAAATTCCCGAATACCCTCGAGCTCCGATCCGGCCATTCCTCTCTCGATTTTCCTTTCCATTGCTTTTTCTTTATTTTGATTTATTCGTTTATTTATTGTTTGCATTTTCTTCGCGCTAGATTCAACGTCAGAACAACCGTTGGCATGAATCTCGGAGCAGGAGCAGACGTTGGAGCCAAATCGGGAGCACGCGTCAATCGGGACCCGACACGACATCGACACCTTCTTTTTAGGCGAACCCTCAATCACGCAAGGCAAGCCACACTCCTTGAACATGTTGAACCCAGTTCCATTATAGTATATATATATTTCTTGTATTGCATTATATTTGTTATTTTACGAAACTAGAAAACGTGGTAGTTTCGAATGACATGATTAGATACAACCCAATATTAAACCTGTTGTTATGTCTTAATTCCTTTTAACCCTAAGATACAAAATATATTGAACCAATCGTAGATATAGCAATTTATACCACTATTACTTTTAGACAAATGCTTAAAATCTCCGAGAGATGGCTTGGATGATGTTGGTTTTTATAAAATTGCTATGGTGCGGGGATGACATTAGGCGGACCACGGAGGTGGATCTTACCAATCCCCAACCGATGACGAGGCCAATGGTTGAGGTATGGTGGTGGTACAGTTGGTACCAATGGATTGTGGTATGTCATTTGGCTAAGTCTTTGGCATTTAAGGACCGACGCCTTGGGCAAAGAAAATAACCTCAGATCCCGCCAACCACAAGTTGGGCCGCCAATCCTATTGACTTGGACCAACATGGCTCAAGACATTGTACTCCCTTGGAATACCTACAGAAGGAGCCTCCATAGAGAGAATGGATCACCAGTAATCGAGTGCGGAGCGGGAATGGAGGGATCATTCACCTGGTTCGCAGCAGTGGTAGCCACAACATTGAAAACGTCTCCATGGCGATGGGTCTGAATGTTGCGGTTCGATAGCCCTTTGGGTAGGAGCTAAAGGGAAGTTCAACGAAATGCTATGACTATCTTGGTCGGGCCGCATGCATAAAAGTTGCATGTTGATCCGGTGGCACTAATGACCGTAGATGTCTTGTGGGTAAAGCTGAGCACCTCTGCAGAGTGATATCAATGGTATTCGAATACGCCGTGCTTCAGGTTAATGAAGTGGAGTTAATCTAGGGTGATACCTGTAACTGCGCCCCTGTAGCTTTTATGATTAAAACTTGTCGTGAAGGTGAACTTTGCAAGATAAACCCCCCTGATATATATATATTGCTATTTATGATTTGTGTTTCAAATGTAAAATAAAATAGATGTTTACAACTTGCATCCACAATATTTAAACTCAGGCCTACCTTTGATTATTCCGCATGTAATATTCGAATTTTCGTGTGGTTTGTTGAGTACGGTTGTGTACTCACCCTTGCTCCCAATCCCCTCCATAGATTTCCTTTGAAGATGGCGAGCTCCATTTAACCGTAGATGGCGATGTTATTTCGTTTTGGAGGCCTTGATCTATCTGCTCAAGCGTTTCTGTGGGTGTTCTCGTAATGTATTCGTGCGGTGCACCTTCAGTAAAACCTTGGCCGTTAGGCCCCTATTTCATCTATAAAATGTTCGCATTTGCTCTTTTATCAAGCAATGTACACTTGGTTATCTGCAGCTAAAATCCTGGGTAGCTGCAAGGGTATTTATACGCACCCCCTGAAAAGGGCGGTCTGTGACAAGTGGTATCAGAGCTTGACTTGACCAGTAGATCAAGACCTTAAGGTGGCTTAGGAAAGTTTTCGAAAAATCTATTTGACTTATAAACAAAAAGGTTACAAAATTATCTAAGCATTATCGCTATCTTCCTATGTCTCGCCCCATTCTATCTTACCCAAGAATTCTATTTCTAAAAATGTGTTTAAGTTTTCTATGCTTAACTAAACTTCAAAAATTTCGTGTCAGCAGATGGTGCACAGAGTTCACCCTTACCCGGATACGCTTGGAGGATGGGCAGATCGACTGTGGAATATGATGCAATTTCTTGGTGCGCCCCCTGCAGACAGTCCCATCTTCCACTCTGAAGAGCAGTTCTAGGGAGGAATCCGCTGTCAGTGGCAGTCGTGGGTAGATCTGCCGCCAATGCCGTTTCGCCCCGATGAGCCGAGAAGATTCGAAGGTTTCCGCCGCGTAGAGCGAGAAGCCATCCAAGATGCTGCCAGAAGAGCGGCACGGTACCTCCGCCGTCGATACCAACGAGAATTCAACAACAGCCCGTTCTCGTGGGTCCCGCAAGATGGCTCGGAGCCAGATGAGGTCATGATCAACATTCCCGATTTACGATCTGACCCAAGGTGCGGATATGACCAGGTTCATATTGGAGCAAGAGGTCAGCCATACCCTTGCTCTAAGGGAGCGTGACGAGATGCATCAACAGTTGATGAATGCATGGAACGAGATTGATGCGCTGATGGAAGAGATTCACAACCAGGAGTTAACGGACGACCCATCAGCAGGAGAAGAGTCCAATGATGAAGGCAATTCAGAGGTGGATGATTGAGGTCCGCGAAAGTAGATCGCTAGTCTAGCGTGTATCCCTTTTTGTATTAGGATTTTGGTATTGTAAAATGAGTCGTACCGAACCTTAAAACGGTATCCTGTACGATTCATCCCCGATGTATTGAATGAAAAATCTATGTTTGCTAAAATCTCAGTTATCTTGGGTTGCAATAATTATCCTTATAACCCTACCCGACTCAAAGAATTCCTTCCTTTCGTCCAAGCCTCTCACCTATTCATTCTATCCTTACCTAAGCTCTAAATCTTACTTACCTTCTGCTTACCCAAAAACCTGCTGCAGAACTTAATAAGAATCAGATTAAGTCAGATGGCAGGAGTCGGACCACACCAACATCTCAGTGAGGAAGCAAAATCAACAGAAAACCCGACCAACCTGACCCAAGTGCTAGCCATGATGGAAAAGAATAGGCATCAGGCAGAGATGCGCCAGGCACAACTAATAGAAAGAATGTTAGATCAGCTCGCCGCTAGACCCCGAGGATATCCCCAAGGACAGTTTCAAGGACAGGATGGAAATATTGGAGGATCAAGATGGTCTGATTTACAGAAGACAAAGCCACCCGTCTTTTCAAGTTCAGCGGAACCACTTGCAGCAGATGATTGGATCAGAAGCATTCAATGGAGACTCGACACGATTCAGTGCTCTGACAGAGAGCGAGTATTATACGCCTCGCACCATCTACAAGGACAAGCCGTCACCTGGTGGATGGACTTTCAAGCACAGAGATTCGGACAAGAAACCACATGGTCAGAATTTGAGGAAGCATTCAGAAAGGCCCACATCCCTGAAGACTTAATGGCAGCTAAAAGAAATGAATTTTTGACTCTCCACCAAGGTGAGAGAACAGTTTTGGAGTACCTTCACCAATTTAACCAACTATCCCGATATGCCCCTGAAGAAGTGAATACCGAAGCCAAAAAGAGGGAAAGATTCTACGAAGGCCTACAGGAAAATTTGAAGCTCCACATCACAGCATTTGACTTCCAAGACTTGTCAACAATGGTCAACAAGTTGATAATGACCGAAGAAACCCGGCACAATTCAGAAGATGTTCGAAAAAGGAAGGCCCAACAAACAAATATACTGGACCCAAGACCGCTAAGAGTACTAGTGCCAGATTTTACTCCCAATTCCCCTGCCAAAAGACCGATTGTAGGAAAGCAGGGACCGGTATGCACAATGCCACGACCCAAGAAAGGGAAGTGCTTCAACTGCAAAGGAAATCATTATGCAAGGGATTGTCCCCTCAAGTCCGTCTCATTGTTTCCCATAGCAAGCATGGACATTTTCGAATTATTGCCCTAGGAGGCACTTACCGTCCCATGTGGCCAAAGCTCAGGCATCCAACTCTACCTCGACAGACCTACAGAACGTGCCATATCGACCACCAAGACAGCAGCAAGAGTTGCGACAAGGAAAGGCATCATCCGAGACAGAGTCAAGCCCAAGGACCCGAGAAGCTTGATAGATCAGATGTTCACCGAAGAAGCCGTAGAAGCCGCAAATGATGTAATCAGTAGATTTCAAGTTCAGTCTTAAGCCCGCATCGATTCTTGTAACCCAGTGCAGTTTCACTCTTTAACTTTGATGGATCTTGCTTGCAAGAATAGTTTAATCTATTTTCCGTTCGCCAACATTTCCTTCTCCAAACCCTTGAGAAATTATTAGCAAGTTAGTTCAAGTATGAAAATTTCAGAGATTGATCATTCAAGAAGTTAAAAGCATGATCAGGAAAGTCGAAATGTCGCTCTAATAATGGCTTAATAACCAGCATGAGACAGTCAAGAGCATTCATCATAGCGTGGACGGTGAGTCAAGATGCGATAAACCCAAGGATAATGAAAGGAAATAAATCAAGATCATTACCTCGTAAATTATCAAAGACAACAACCATGTAAGAATAAGCCGGACTAAATGACAAGAAAAGTGACTTAGCCCTTGAGGAACCAAATGAAATGGAAAAGGAACCTTGACCTACAAGTGGTGGTACATTCATGCCCTTAATTGAGACCCCACGGACCATTGGATCAAGTCAAGACAACCTAACAAGAAGTTCAACCGTATAGAAAGAGGCTGACAGAGTACCAACCCCTCAAAGAGTTTCCACCAGATAAACAAAGGATATTGTGGCTCTATAAATATATAAGTGAAGATAAAGATATAAGAGGATTGATTTTGACAAAGAAAGCAGCCAAGAATGACCTACGCAGTAGTATGTGTTGGAAGGATAACCATAACCCTCAGGAGACTGCTAACCCATTACAACTCCTTTCCCGAGACAGAAATTAAGATAAAGATCAGGATAGATTTCCTTACAAGGAATTCCAAGGGAAGTAGTGTCAAATCAAGAAGTGTCAGATCAAGAAGCTCAGATCGCACCAAATTTTTGGGAGTCTACAAGAAGTCATGAGTGCAGAATTGACAGATAGTACCACCTGCAGAGCTATAGACAAAAAAAAATCCAACCACGAGTTGATGTTGATTAAAGGATAGCTGACAGATTGACCAAGACAACCCACCCTGGTGCAATTAGACAAAGCTTACAACAGAAATGAAGTTCAGGAAGATATTTATGGTAAGATGGTCTAAAATTCCGAAGGAAGTGGTGTCAGAACCAGAAACCCAAATCACAACCGAAATTTTGGAAAAGTTCACCCAGAGCAAAGAGGACAGAATTAACCTTTAATGAAGCTTATTTCCCGCAGGCTGACTGACAGACCGAAAGTACCTACCAAATATTAAAAAGTGTGCTCCGGAGACCATTAAAGAGGTCACCTTCTAAAAGCCCCTTTTTGGGAAGAAAGTGCAGAAGCTAATTAGGATTGCAACAAGAAAGCTACCTGCATACGAAAGCGAGGAGGATGTCGGTCACCAGAATGAAGACCATGTCTATTTAGAAGTGATGCCCCCAAGCCAAGGTACGATTCCAAGGTTAAGGAAGAATTATGCCCGAGATATCTTCGGCAAGATCAAATCCTCGATGCAGATTAGAGTAATGACCGCAAATCACCATCATACCGAGTCAACCCGGACCCACAAAATTTCAGAGTTCCACTGTGGAATACCTTCGACGCAAACGCTGCACCAACCGCAGCTTAAAAGGATTGGACCCGCTAAAAGACCTACATCATCACAAGTGGTATATCTTATCGCAAGCGGTATCTCCGATTTTTGAGACAACCGAAAGATGCACTCGTAGACAAGGACGCCGAGAGTGCAGAGGATCAAGAGTATTGCCGAGAGTTTATTTTTAAGGAATCCAGAGAAGAAGGAATCGGACCGCAAAGAAAAATTTCCCAACTTACGCCCCTAGGATGAGTAAATCTCGGGGACGAGATTTATTTTAAGGGGGGTAGATTGAAATAACCCAAAAATTTCAAAATTAGTTTTGTCCGAATTTCTTGAATTTATTTGAATTTTTGCCGAGTTTATTTCGAATTTATCCGATTTAAATCAAAAACTTTCCTTTTCTGGAAAAGTCTCCCCCTTTCCGCTTTCCCTTTCCGTCCGAGGCGCTTTCCTCTTCAAGCTTGCGCCTTTCCATTTTTCCGCCTCCCTCATTCCTTCGCATGACGGCCTTTTTTCCCCCTTCCCGCCTCGACCCCGAACTTCATGCGCCCGCCTCTCGACGCGTGGACTTGATTAAGCCCACTTCCATGTTCGTGTTCCATCCCGTTCCCGACCCGTCTTCTCCGTGCGCTCCGTCATTCTCGCCGCGCCCTCTGCCCCAACCCCGTTTCGCCGCCATGTCGCCCAATCGCGGAGCCTCTGCATCGCCGCTGCGCCGCGCTGTCCCGCAGAGCTGTTCCATCACTTCACCTCTGTCCAGACACCGCCGCATTGCCTCGTCACAGTCCCGTCTTCTCCGCGCATGCTCGTCATGTCGCGCCGCTTCGCCTAATCAAAGGAGCTCGCGTTTCTCCTCTGCGCCGCGCCAAAGGCTGCTCTCCTGCCGCTTTCACTTCTCTGTTTCGTTCGGTCTTTTCGTCAATCGAGTGCCCCCACCGTGCACCTCTCTCTCCTCCGTCGCGCACTTGTCTCGCTTCGCCGCCAATCCGCTCAGCCAATGGAGCTCGTTCTTCCCTGCCACGCCACGCACGCCAAGGTCGCTTCCTTCGCGCAGACTCAATCCCCTCCGTTCGGTCAATTCGCCACTCAAGCACCCTCTCCATCGCTCACCTCTCTCCTCCGCCCAACTTCTTTAAAACCCGAGCTCTCCCAACCAATTTTCCTTCGCACCGAGCCTTCACTGGTAAGCCTTCCACGATCCCCTGGCCTCCCTCTTCCTCCCCAGCCACTTCCTCACCCGAGCCGTGCGCTAAATCGCCGAAACCACCTTCATCTTCCTCGGCTCCGGCCGCACTCCTTCGCTGCACCGCCCTCCTCTGTTTTTCCCCCAGCCACTAACAAACCCGCCCCACTGGTCAGCCATCCCCTCTTCCGCTGCACCGTCGGGCCCACCGTGCTCTCCCTCTCGCGCCTCATTGTCATGCGTCGTCATGCCAAGCCTTTTCAGACGGCCGTCACTTTGGTAGTGGCCCATTCGCCGCAACACCTGACTGTCTTTGATGGGCCAAAAGTGCGAGGCACTGTGCAGCCCACCAGCACAGTTCTCCTTTCCATTTTCTTTTCGGATTTTAATTTATTTAAAATCCGAAAATTCAATTTAAATTCCAGAAAATTCCCAAAAATCCCCAAAAATCCAGAAAAACCAAAAATACATATTCTTAACTGTTTCGAGCCACTGAGTCCAAAAATGATCTCCGTTTCGCCATACCATGTCTAGAAAATTCCCAGAATACCCCTGAGCTCCGATCCGGCCATTCCTCTCTCGATTTTCCTTTCCATTGCTTTTTCTTTATTTTGATTTATTCGTTTATTTATTGTTAGCATTTTCTTCGCGCTAGATTCAACGTCAGAACAACCGTTGGCACGAATCTCGGAGCAGGAGCAGACGTTGGAGCCAAATCGGGAGCACGCATCAATTGGGACCCGACACGACATCGACACCTTCTTTTTAAGCGAACCTCAATCACGCAAGGCAAGCCACACTCCTTGAACATGTTGAACCCGGTTCCATTATAGTATATATATATTTCTTGTATTGCATTATATTTGTTATTTTACGAAACTAGAAAACGTGGTAGTTTCGAATGACATGATTAGATACAACCCAATATTAAACCTGTTGTTATGTCTTAATTCCTTTTAACCCTAAGATACAAAATATATTGAACCAATCGTAGATATAGCAATTTATACCACTATTACTTTTAGACAAATGCTTAAAATCTCAGAGATGGCTTGGATGATGTTGGTTTTATAAAATTGCTACGGTGCGAGAAGATTAGGCGGACCACGGAGGTGGATGTTGCCCAATCCCCAACCGATGACGAGGCCAATGGTTGAGGTATGGTGGTGGTACAGTTGGTACCAATGGATTGTGGTATGTCATTTGGCTAAGTCTTTGGCATTTAAGGACCGACGTCTTGGGCAAAGAAAATAACCTCAGACCCCGCTCAACCACAAGTTGGGCCGGCCAATCCTATTGACTTGGACCAACATGGCTCAGTACATTGTACTCCCCTTGGAATACCTACAGGAAGGAGCCTCCATAGAGAGAATGGATCACCAGGCAATCGAGTGCGGAACGGGAATGGAGGGATCATTCACCGGTTCTCGCAACAGTGGTAGCCACAACATTCAGAAAACGTCTCCCGCGGCGGCCAGTGGGTCCTGAATGTTGCGGATTTCGATAGCCCACTGGGTAGGAGCTAAAAAGGGGAAGTTCAACGAAATGCTATGACTATCTTGGTCGGGCCGCATGCATAAAAGTTGCATGTTGATCCGGTGGCACTAATGACCGTAGATGTCTTGTGGGTAAAGCTGAGCACCTCTGCAGAGTGATATCAATGGTATTCGAATACGCCGTGCTTCCGGTTAATGAAGTGGAGTTAATCTAGGGTGATACCTGTAACTGCGCCCCTGTAGCTTTTATGATTAAAACTTGTCGTGAAGGTGAACTTTGCAAGATAAACCCCCCTGATATATATATATTGCTATTTATGATTTGTGTTTCAAATGTAAAATAAAAACAGATGTTTACAACTTGCATCCACAATATTTAATCCTGTGCCTACCTTTGATTATTCCTGCATGTAATATTCAGAATTTTCGTGTGGTTTGTTGAGTACGGTTGTGTACTCACCCTTTGTCCCAATCCCCCTCCATAGATTTCCTTTGAAGATGGCGAGCTCAGAACGGCATCGTAGATGACGATGTTATTTCGTTTTGGAGGCCTTGATCTATCTGCTCAAGCGTTTCTGTGGGTGTTTCAGAATGTATTGGGTGCCACCGCGACCTTCAGTAAAACCTGGCCGTTAGGCCCCTATTTCATCTATAAAATGTTCGTATTTGCTCTTTTATCAAGCAATGTACACTTGGTTATCTGCAGCTAAAATCCTGGGTAGCTGCAAGGATATTTATACGCACCCCCTGAAATGGGCGGTCCGTGACACGTACTTACTTCCTTAATCGCTACTTACTTCCTTAATCGCATGCGAAAGCAAGGGAATGGGTCGGACGCGCCTATGCCGTCGATTGCAAATGAGAATGGATCAAACACCAAAATCTGTTTGTGTTTCTAAAATAGTTTATCAAAAGGGTTATACTTGTATTAGAAAGTGGAAAACTGGAGCAAAAGTTCTTGGTACAATACAAATTAGGGTGCGAGAATGCGAGATCTGCAGCGGTCATGTCATGATCGCGGTAAATGCAATTGGTTCCAATCCGTTGAATGGAAAATGGTTAAGATCCTTTGGACACGAGCAATCGCTACCAGGGTTAACACAATCGGTATGGAACAAAATTGCTCAAAATTTCAAATTCAAAATTTTGAAATACCGAACCGAAAATCGGTCGAAAATCGTTAAAAATTGTAGAGTTTCAAAATCAATTTTTTTAAAAAATTCAAAAATCGACCGTTTTCATAAAAAATCGACGAACTAGTTTAACTTTTTTAGCGGTCGATATTTTTGAGCGATCTTCATCGATTTTCTTTGAAAATCGAGCGATTTTCACCGATTTTTGGCATGTTTACATTGGACAATTTTTTTTTCAATTTTTTAAATTTTTTTGAATTGGACTGATTTACCGAGCGGTTTTAGAAACCGAGCCGCATTGATACGGCTGAAAATCGCGATTTTTCGGCAATTTTCGTCGATTTTGTGAACTCTGACCTCTACAGCTAGCAATACTGTAACACTGAAGCAAATATTTTAGGATGCCACGTGGCACCCCTCCTGGGCCGTTACACTTAGATCGGGCGGCTGGGGAGTACATCCAATTGCAAAGAACAGTGCTTTTGCTGCAGGGTGGAATACACTTAAATTTGTAGGTTTGGGTGTTTCATCTTCTGATCCCTCTTGAAGCACATGCATGTAAGTGTGTACTGAAAAAAAAATTAACAGATGATTTTGATTCCGGAAATTCTACATGTAGACTTAGAGCGTCAACCATCCATAGCCCCTTCTTCTTTTGATCTACCATTCTTCCGATACAAAAAGAGAATTAAAGCTAATCGCCTCGACAAAAAAACAAAATTGGGCCTTAATACTGTGAGTTGGGCCGAGTAACGAAGCCTGATACGCTCCAAATGGGCAAACGAACGTCTTACCTGGTCCAACTACCATGTCACTTCTATGTTGGGCGGCACATCATTCCAATGCGTCTTTTCTCTTTTATATCTTGTTTTTCTTCTGAAAATATTGTGTATTAAGGATTAAGAGACTCCATGGATGGGTGGGGTGGGTAACAGTTTGATTTGTTAAGTTTTTCTTCTTTACAATGGGGAGATTTAATCAAAACACATATCTAAGAAAAATAAAATAACCGCACATAAATCTGAAAATATTGGCAGTAGGATTTGGATTTTGGTCGTCACCTCCTGCCTAGAGTGTTTAGGTGGATGAGAGGGTTATTTTAGGTGAGATCATAAAAAATGTGAGAAATCTAATTGTGATTATGTAAAGTTTGCATTGCGGTCAAAACAGTGCCTTTTGTTTTTGCTATGCTTTTTTTTTTCAAGAGGTGCCAGCAGGGGTCTAAAGTATAAACTATAAACTATGAAGAGGTCGGACCATCTTTCCATCAGCGTTTCTTGTTTTCAATGGAAATTTTAAGCTATGGATAAAAGTTTTAAAAAAATCACAAAATGTACCACACACATATAGCTTACCACTTTTTAAAAAAAAATAGATACTCTAATCTGAAAAAAAAAATACATACTCCATCTAGAAGTTACTGAAATAATGTGGTCAAACTCCAGTAGTTTTGAATGCTAGTAAAATTGAAAATACACATGGTTGTGAGTCTTGTGACATTATGTTTCATGACAATCTTCCTATCCTTCTCATGCTGTCAATTTCGTAGGCCCATAAACTTAGTTTTTCCTTTTCTTTCATTATCTAAAAAGAAAAAAACTTTTCCTTTTCTTTTTGTCAAAGAGAGTACAAATTTTGGATGGATAGATAGAGACATGGAGGAGGACCAACACCTAAGTCCAATTGGGAATCTCCAAGCCCCACGACACCAACTGACATCTCCGCACGCGGAGATTCCCAAGCTCTGCCACCGTCTTCCTTCCTCTCCTCCCTCCATGGTGATGGCACCACACACAGCAGGATACCCATGACTAGCCATCCGTGAGCCGTCCGCCCGTGCACACTCACAGTTCACATGCATGCTAAATTGCCGAGAAGCTGGCACTCCTCTCTCTTCCCCGAACCTCCCAGAGATCACACGCAGACATGGCGAGAACAGCAACAGCAATGGCAACGAGGCTCATCTTTGCTCTCCTCCTCGTCCTCCTCTGCGCCTCTTGCTCATTGGCCAGCAGCAATGAGCAAGAGGCTGACAGGGTGGGCCACCTCCCTGGCCAGCCAGGGAGCCCAAGCGTCTCCCAGTTCGCGGGCTACGTCACCGTGAACGAGCGGCACGGGAGGGCGCTCTTCTACTGGTTCTTTGAGGCGCAAGACATGCCCTCCGAGAAGCCCCTCCTCCTCTGGCTCAATGGAGGTTGCTGCTGCTTCTCTTGTACTAGCTCTATTAGTTGAAAAATTTACCATGCAGAAACTGATGAGCTGTGTACTAGCTCTATGAGTTGAAAATTTACCATGCAGAAACTGATGAGCTGTGTACTGCTACAATATCTGTTCTTGTTAATTGCTTGCTTTTGTGGATTACTTTGGGTTGCTTCTTTAGGTATTGTGCAGTAATAACCTGCCAAATTGGTTACTTGTACCTTTGTTTTTTACTTTGTCTTTGCTTATGTCAATAAATACTCCTTTTTTTTGGTGGGTTTGGGGGGGGGGGTTGAACTTTCAGGTTATTTGTGATCATTGGCTGCTGAGCTGCTTTACTTTCACTTAATGATCATACAAGCAAACTTTTATTGGTCTCATGCACAATTTATGTTCTTGCTTCTTTTTCACACATTGTTTCGAAGAAGATTTTTAAATTTTATTGTTTTCCTTGTTGTTATGAATGTTAGGACCTGGTTGCTCATCAATTGGCTATGGAGCAGCATCTGAGCTAGGGCCTCTCAGAGTTGTCAGACAAGGAGCAGCGCTAGAATTCAACGAATATGCTTGGAACAAAGGTGCTGTGCTTTTATTCATTTTTCTTGAATTCCTGATTCATTTCATACTTATGGTTAGTTTGACGCAAAATAATAATAAAATTTGTGTGCTTTGGATTGTCCTTTTCAGAGGCTAACTTGCTATTCTTGGAGTCCCCTGTTGGGGTTGGCTTCTCCTACACCAACACGTCCTCTGACCTTACCAAACTGAATGATGATTTTGTAGGTAAATTGATCGTCAAACAGTAGTTTGTTTATAGAATATTTGAATTTAGATTGTTATGTAAGTACCGATCAACAAATGGAATCCTTTTTTTAGCTGAGGATGCTTATAGCTTCCTGGTGAATTGGTTCAAGAGATTTCCTCAGTACAAGGACAGAGAGTTCTACATCTCAGGAGAGAGCTATGCAGGTATTTCTGACATGAAATCAAGAAAGGTTTTTAGGCAATGCTTTGCAGGTCTGGTTTCGACTTTTGGACAAAAAATTAGAGTTCTTAAATTTTCATTGATAAATGCTAGCACTATGCTAAATGGAATCTAAAACAAACAGAAGATGCCAAAGGCTAACTATGATGAAAACATGTTCCTTTTTTTTTTCGTTTTCATGTGTGCGTGTGCGTGTACTATATGCTTTTTTTCCACATTTCATTATATAGTCAAAATGGAAGGTAGCAACTCAGTCTTTCACCAACCTTCTCTTCTTGCTTGGATTTCCAGCTCAAGGATTGTGTGCCTACAAATCGACCACAACATGATATCAAATTGGATGGTGTCACAATCTTATCAGAAATTATATCTTCCACTGAAGAAAAATCATCAGTTACTTCCTAGAACACGTTCACAGCTTAGCTAGTCAAATGTCCACTGGGTTGGCGATTACGACAACTCATAATTCAGCATCTCCAAAGCAAATACTTGTTCGTACTTTCACTGGGGCAGGTGTCAGTTCAGAACAGTCTGGAATAATCTTATCATCATTTCAGCTTTTTT
The DNA here is from genome assembly GCA_036346375.1 of Guadua angustifolia. NCBI lineage: Eukaryota > Viridiplantae > Streptophyta > Magnoliopsida > Poales > Poaceae > Guadua > Guadua angustifolia. The sequence continues at coordinate 21,101,927 of CM070509.1, forward strand.
CCATGAAGTACAATATGCTCGCTCTCATCCAATTCTTCATAATTAAAAAGAAACTCTGAGCAGAAAAGTGACTTATTGCTTGGATTTCTGTATGTCAGAACATAAATCATAGAGTTGCTAGTTTGCTATCCAAACTGAAACATTCTTTGTTTGAAACCTTTTATGTATAAGCGTATATAGTTTGGGTTTATGTTTCGTAATGGTCCATTGGATCTCTGAACATATGTCCCTAAGAATGGTCAAAGCAGTAGCGTTAGGTTCATGAGTGACAATCCACATGCTGTGGAGCAGAAGATGTCCTACAAAACTTTTCCCATGTACTCCACTGAAGATGAAATGTGAACTTTTCCTGTGCAATGCCCTGTGCTGCAGGTCACTATGTGCCACAGCTTGCTGACCTTGTCTATGAGAGGAACAAAGACAAGATGGCCAACACATGCATAAACCTCAAGGGCTTCATTGTAAGAATTTAAATTGAATCATACTTATGCAAAAAAATTTCCTTTCAAAATGAGTTGGTTCATGGCTAAGACAGGAATACTAATTAGGAATATAATTTTATCAACTGTAAACTAACTTTCATGCAAACCATCACAAAAGAATGGTCACAAGCGCTAGATTCAGCTTTCAGACTTAAGAAATCGGCTCTTGCAGGAATATGACATTCAGAATGGACCTATTGCAGGTTGGCAACCCTATCACCAACGATTACTATGATTCGAAAGGGTTGGCCGAGTATGCCTGGAGCCACTCAATCGTGTCGGATGAAGTTTACAAGCGTATCAAAAAATTTTGTGACTTCAAGAACTCCAATTTGACAGATGATTGCAATGCCGCGATGAGCATTGTCTTCAATCAGTATCATGAGATCGACATATATAACATCTACGCCCCCAAGTGCCTTCTGGATTATCCTTCATCATCTTCTGCTGAATGTGCATTCTTCGCGAATGTTCAGGTAAAGTGAGCTATTGTAATGAAAGGTGACAGTTTCTGCTGAAAATTATTCTGAAATTGATAAAATCTTTGGCATGATCGGAGCAGTTCACGAGAAGGATACGGATGTTCTCGGGCTACGATCCATGCTACTCACCATATGCTGGGGACTACTTTAACAAGGAAGATGTGCAGAGAGCATTGCATGCAAATGTCAGTGGAATGCTTCCAGGGAAATGGCAAGTCTGCAGGTTGATTGGCCTAAAGCTGTTTAGTTCAGTATATTGACAACTAGTCACTGATTCTTATAGCAAAACCAGAACATGAGCTCATCCATTTCTTGTGCAGTGACCCCATCCTGTACTCGTACAATTTCTCTGTACGTTCGGTCCTACCAATATACTCCAAGCTCATCAAAGCAGGGCTGAGAGTTTGGCTCTACAGGTGTGCTCTCTTCCTGGACTCACAAATCATTTACAGTTCTATAACATGCACATCAGACCTTACCTTCCCTTGTACTACAACTCATGCGTAGCTTTGCGGAAAATGGTACAGCGTTCAAGTACATGGTTAACATGCATCTATTATTTTATTCTCTAATAAAACGATGCTTTTAACAATGCAGTGGTGACGCAGACGGTAGGGTCCCGGTGATCGGCTCCCGGTACTGCGTGGAAGCGCTTCGCCTACCCATCAAGACCAAGTGGAAACCATGGTACCTTGACAAGCAGGTCCGAACCAGCAGCTGTATCTTGTGAATTGGCCATGAGTAGTCAGTAACGCTGAAACGTGGTGCAAATCATGCAATGCAGGTTGCTGGGAGGTTTGTGGAGTACCATGGCATGAGCATGGTGACAGTCAGAGGTGCAGGACACCTGGTGCCCCTCAACAAGCCTGCCGAAGGGCTTATGCTGATCAACAAATTCCTTCACGGCGAGCAGCTCCCGACATGTCGCTGAATATGGCGCTGAGGAAGATTTGGGGTAGAAGGTGGCACGAGATGTGGGTGACAATACGGGGAACAGCCATAACGAATGGAATGTAAAAATTGCTGAAAGGTGCCAATCAGCTGAAACTGACATAAGGCACTCGCTGCTGTTTCTTAAAATCAATTTTTTGCGCTTATTAGGTTCGACATTTCGTTGAACAATTTTTTTCCCAGCTAAACTAGCCATTCATGATATAAGAAGACATTAAGAAAGCAGGCCGCTCACCCAGCCAATCAGAGTTTGAAGCATTTGACTTTGCCACTCCCACTACCATATGCACAGCATTGTATATATTCTGTCAGTTGCAGATCTCATCCAAAACAATAGCACAGCAGTAAGTAAACCACAAAGGCCCAGAAGAAATAATTCAGCCAAAAAGAATATGTCTAACAAAGCCATCACGTCTCAAGCATACCAAGTAGAGTCTTGATCATAGATCCAATAACAGGGCTTGCTAGACAGCCAAAAGAGATTGTATCAAACAGCAGCCAGTCTCTTCCTCAAAAATACAGAGCAGTCAGACAGTCACATTGCAACAATTAACTTCTATCCCGCAGCACATCATGAAATCATCCGCATTCATCAACCTAAAATCCACATATTTGTCAGTTTTTTCAGAAATAATTCTAGGAGCCTTTAAAACAAATGAAGTGCAGCCATCCAAATTCCAAATAATTCTATGAGCCTTTAAAAATAAATGAAGTGCAGCCATCCAAATTCCAACAATATATAGAAGTATAGAACATACATGCGCCTCGTGTGCAGCTTGAGGTGCCTTTGCTTCATTGTGCCTATTGGCATGCGCCTCACACTGTAAGGTTCCCCAGATTGAATGGCTGCCGGGTTGGCGTAGTCATTCTTTTAACTGTGACATGAGAGTGTTGAGCTTGGAATTCTAAATCTACCTGTAGTGGCTGAGCCAGGAAAATTTGAGAGTCTAGGCAAACTCATATAGGATGTCGACGAACTCCTTGCTGGACTTGTCTGTTGCCGCATGCCACTTTGGGGCCTCCAACGGCACACTAATTTTACATTGAATAGGAAGTACACTCTGTAATTATGGACATGACCATTGAAAAAAATAAGACTTTGTTACACTGGAGATGGTTGAGATCTCCCCATCATTTGTACGTGCGTAGCCAGTACTCGTATCATGCATGTAAGCAGCCATAGCTGCACACTCGCAGGCGCCAGTGAACCCGGGCAGGCGCCCACCCTGCCCGGGAGCTGGCTCCGCCACTGTGTATGGGTTGATAGTAAAACTGACTACTGTTTCAAACTGTATCAAGTCATAGCACGTAACATTATCATGAATAATGTTGTTGTGACTACTGTGCAACTAATATAAGTAGTTGAGGACAAATGCCGATGATAACAAATAGCAGAGAAAAGACAGTGCTACAACAGTTTAAGTGGGTTTTTACCTTCTCGGAAGCATCAGAGAATCGTATGGGCAATGTAATGCTCCCCTAGCACGTCCAAGGGGATCATGAACTTCAAGCAACAAGTACCAAAGCAATATATTAGTAAATACTTAGCTACTATTTGTAATCATAAATGCCAAACTTACCTTTTTTATTATATATAACTTCAAACATACCTTGAAATCTACTGTCGAGCTTATCCCCTGCAGGTATGAGGTATCCCCAACCAAGAGTGTGAAGAAAATCTTCCAACTACTCACCAAGTTTGACCACGTTAACCATAATTATATCTAGATTAAATTGATCTGTAAAGATTAGAGACGTTTTTTACCTGAGGTAGAGTGGAACCACACTGCTCATGCAATGAGACAATCTCATCTCCTCATCTAATGCCGAGCCTCTCAGCAGTAGAATCAGTGGTTTCTTGGACAGATCAAAATATTTGGAATATTACCGACAGCACATGCAGATAGAATGGAGGTTAGAGACAGAGTTATACCCGATCTACAATGAAATAGATGTTGATATTTTAGTCGAGACAGAGCTCCTCCCGGAGTGAGATGCCCAGCAGCTCCACTGTCTTCAAATCCATAAAAACAGGGGGCGAGCAATACGATTGTAATAAGTTGAATTTAGCCAATCAGTTCTAAAAATTGAACTAGAAAATATTTTAATGTGAAAGCAAAGACAACGTAAGACCAGATCATTGCTACTTAAAAGATATATTGACTCAAGGATATATTTGGTCAGTCCTGTGTAACACTTTGTATTTCTAATGATGCTATTCCTATTGATTCAAAAATACACCGTTAATTCTAGTATATGTATACATGTGTGTGCGTGTGTGTAGTGCTAATCTGCGCTTACACGTAGATTAGTCTATTCCACGCACTAGCTGAAACGTAGTGAGTTAATGCATTGCAAACAACGCCAGTAAATACAGCTTGGTAGTAAATCACGAAATATTTTACTACAGAACAACTGATTAATTTATTGGCGAAGTGTATGCAAAACACACCGTAATTGAATCTAATTCAATAGTAAATCACAAATACGTTTTACTATAGAACAATAGATTGAATTACTACTGAATCAGTTACTAGTTCATGTGCTGGTCAACCCAACTAGTTAATGAGTATTGTAGTTTGTACATGAATCTATTTCTTTTCTATTTTAGTCATATCTTTTTATTAGTAGCCCGGATTTGCAAATGATTTTTACTAGTAGATTACTGACAACGAGAGAAATAAAATGATATAAGTCTCGCTATTAGACAGTAATTTTCCTGACTTGTAAAAAAATATTATATGTACAACATGAAACTACTACATATACAATATAAAATTACTATATCTGTGGCATATTCTGCACATATAGTTATTTGGCAGTAAAATCCATAAAAACTATATGTACAAGTTCTAAAAAAAATCTCAAACAATTACCATAGGTAGGAAATGTGAGTTTTTACAACTCTATAAAAATTGAATACTAAACTCAGTCGCATTTAAAAGATATGAAAATGACAAATTTACTATTCATAATTGATAAGAGTTTATCAATTTCATATCTTGCGCTGTAGAAACTCAAATACCCTGCAGTAAGATATTTAAAAAATTCTCAAACAATTACCACATGTAGGGGAGGTAAGCTTATACAACCCTATAACATTTGAAGACTAAACTCAATCGGATTTGAGAGATATGAAAATAACAAAGTGCCAAACAGTAGCATATACTATCTTTACTATAAAAAAATAATATTCTACCGTAAAAAATTCTCAAAAAATTACCACACTTAAGGGAGGTAATATTTTACAACCCTGTAAAATTTGAAGACCAAAATCAATCGGAGTTGAGAGGTATAAAAATAACAAAGTACCTAATAGTTGCATATATTATCGCTTACTATCAAGAAAACAATGTTTACTCCCTGTTACTTAATATATTACCATATATAGTGTAAAACATATAAAAATTATATGTACAAGTTTTCAAAAAATCTCAAACAATTACCATACGTAGGGAAGGTGAGCTTCTATAACCATGCAAAATTTGAAGACCAAACTCTATCGTATTTGAAATATATAAAATTGACAATGTACTAAACAGTGAAAAATTAAATCACTAGTCAATCGAATTTATTTTTTACATATCTTTCAACTGATATTGATTTTGGCCTTCAAATTTTACAAGATTGTATAATCTCACCTCCCTTATGTAAAGTAATTTTTTTGAGAATTTTTAAAAACATGTACTTTATGGTTTTCATGAATAAGAATTTAGTTCTATTTGCCATACCTGTAGTAAAATATTTAAAAAATTCTTAAAAAATTACCGCAAGTAGGGGAGGTGAACTTATACAACTATATAAAATTTGAAGACCAAAATCAATAGAATTTGAGAGATATGAAAATAACAAAATACCAAACAGTAGCATATACTATCTTTTACTGTCAAAAAAATAATATTTTACTGTGAAAATTCTCAAAAAAATTATCACACATAGGAGAAGTGATATTCTACAACTTTGTAAAATTTGAAGATCAAACTCAATCAGAGTTGAGAGATATAAAAATAACAAATTATCAAACAACATCATATACTATCTCTTACTGTGAAGAAAACAACTCTTTACTGCATATTACCCAATGTGTTACTATATCGTGTATAAAATAGCATTACAATGTAAAATATATGAAAATCATACGTACAAGTTTTTTAAAAATCTCAAAAAATACTATATATATAGGGAAGGTGAGCTCCTACAACCATGCAAAAATACTAAACTCAATCGCATTTGAAAAATATAAAATTGACAATGCACTAAATAGTGAAAATCCACTAATCAATCGAATTTGTCTTTACCATATCTTTCAGCTGATATTGATTTTGGTCTTCAAATTTTACAATATTATATAATCTCATATCCCCTATGTATGGTAATTTTTTGAAATTTTTTGAAAATGTGTACTTATAGTTTTCATGAATAAAAATTTAATTCTATTTGTTGGACTTGCAGTAAAATATTTGAAAAATTCTCAAAAAATTACTACATGTAGGGAAGGTGAACTTCTACAACCTTGTAAAATTTAAAGACTAAACTCAATTGGATTTTAAAGATATAAAAATAATAAAGTACTAAACAATATCATATACTATTTTTCTTTGTTAAAAATAATATTGTACTGTGAAAAATTCTCAAAAAATTATCACACGTAAGGTGATATTCTACAACCCTGTAAGTATGAAGACCAAACTTAATCAAATTTGACAAATATGAAAATAACAAAATACCAAACAACAACATATACTATCTTTTAATGTCAAGAAAACAAAATTTTACTGCCTATTACTTAATGTGTTACTATATTCTATATAAAACAGTCTTATAGTGTAAAATATATGAAAATCATATGTATAAGTTTTCAAAAAGTTACCATATATAGGGAAGATGAGCTTCTAAAACTCTGCAAAATTTAAAGACCAAACTTAATTGCATTTGAAAGATATAACATTGACAAAATATTAAATAGTGAAAAATCACTAGCCAGCTAAATTTGTCTTTTTCATATCTTTTAGCTAATATTGATTTTGGCCTTTAATTTTTTCAGAGTTGTATAATCTCATCTCCCTTATCTATGGTAATTTTTTGAGAATTTTTGAAAACGTATATTTATAGTTTTCTTGAATAAGAATTTAGTTCTGTTTGCCGGACCGATAGTGAAATATTTGAAAATTTCTTAAAAAATTACCACACGTAGCAAAGGTGAGCTTCTAGAACTCTGTAAAATTTGAAAACCAAACTCAATCAGATTTAAGAGATATGAAAATAACAAAGTGCCAAACTATCTTTTACTATAAAAAAAATAATATTTTACTGTCAAAAATTCTTTAAAAATTACCACACGCAGGGGAGGTGAGATTCTACAACCTTGTAAAATTTAAAGACCAAACTCATTTAGATTTGAGAGATATGAAAATAACAAAATGTCAAACAACGGCATATACTATCTTTTACTGTCAAGAAAACAATATTTTACTTTCTATTACTCAAGGTGTTACTATATCCTGTGTAAAGTTGTTGTTTAACACTTTGTTTCAATATGATAACATCTGGTATAACAGCTCATCACATGTTATTTGTTTAAATAGTAAAAGTCAATATATCTAGTGTTTTCTAAAGTTCGTGAAAACACATGTACACATCTACAATCCTATAAAATTTAAAGATCAAAATCAATCACATTTGAAAGTTCTGGTTAAATAAAAAACAGATTCATGTACAAACACTAAGTAATATTATTAGTCATTCATGTACAAACACATTTACTAGTAGTTTTGCCACGTAATGGGCTTAGTCAACTGGACAGTCCGTTGCACTAATTAAAACCACGCGTGAGCTCGATTGGTAAGCAAAACTGGCTGACGCGTAGAACATGCTATTTTACATGTAACTGTAGAATAGTCACATTTTATCACGGATTTCAGATGCTCTCGAATACTGATGATCCGTGCATATATATATATATATATATATATATATATATATATATATATATATATATATATATATATATATATATATATATATAGGAAGCCTTTCCCTATTCCCAGAGTACATACTCCCACTTAACATTACTAATTTAAATAAATACTTTGTACTTCTTTATCACTTTAGGTATACTTCAATAATAATTCTAAGATACTCTAATGCAACATAGTTAAAAAAATTCATCAAACCCTTTATTTTTTGTTACATACTCTTTTCCATATATATAAGAAATATGTAAAAAATTATGCTATAAAGGGTGGATTTTAATGAAATTTTTCATGAAACTCACTTTAGAGTATCTTATAATCAGATTAGAAATATACTGTAGAAGATAAAGAGGTATAACAATATCATTTAAACGGTATATTAGAAGTGGGAGTACATACACCCAAGAGTATAGAATCATTTTCATATATATATATATATATATATATATATATATATATATATACTTTTGTACTCAGACTTGCTTCGTCGTTGTTTTTCAGACTTTGTCATGCAAGTTAACGCTAATGAGAAGGCTGATTCTCATTAGCGTGAGTTCTGTTGATGCTGCTGCTGATGGACGTACTACAACTATGGGAACGCTGGAGGCATTAGACTTTTATATTGGATAGGCGAGCTGCATGGTGTTCATGGTAACCAGGCCTAAGGAAGCACTGCATGTGCATATGAATAAGTTACCATATACTAAACGGTAAAAGATACTACTTGTCCATACCACTGTTTCCTAAGCTGACCCTGGTGCAATTCTGCTTGGGGACGATCACCGATATGTTCTACCTGGTCGAGCATAGTGGGGCATCACACAGGGAGTCAAAGGAAATGATTCCATTTGATTCACAAACTTGCGTAATTATCTAGTATCGATTTCATTTGGCAAATACTAGAGCAGAACAGATTAATCACGCGAATTTTAATAATCAAACTAGCAAAAAGTAGGGCCTCGGAACGCATGATGGGGGTGGAAGCGGCACATGAACAGCATCTTCTCGATTCTCGCTCGCATGGATTAAATCAATGGAGCATCCACTCGCTTTTGCTAAAAGGCTCAATTGCAATATCACACCATGGGCATGGAGATGCAGATACGTGACTACAGTGTATGCGTTCTATGCAGATACACTTGGGTCGGAGGTATTTATGTGTTCTATGCGTTCTTCTTGTACTATATATGGCAGGCATATTTCAAATCCAGTGAAATAGCAGAAATTTGGTCTGAGATTTCGGGTTTCGACCGAAGATCAGATTTAAAATCCTGTTGGATAAAAAAATTTAAAAAATATATATATTGCTACAGTATTTTTAAGAAAATTTCACCAAAATCTCGAGGTTTTTGATCAGAATTTGACTTTTGAGGACCAGATTTGGGTCAATAACCCTTCAGAACGTCATCTTCCATGAAAATTAGTTGAAAAACCAAAATTTTGAGATGTTTTACAAAATAGCAAAAACATTGTTTGATTTTCATAAAATTTTACAAGCTTGATCATGCTTAAAAAATTATGGTATCAACTTTTGTACTCTAGGATCATACAAAAAAATTTATAATAAAAATTAAACTTCATTTTTTATATTTAAAAATTTAAAAATAAAATAAACATAACTGAGATAGTAACCGTGTTACAATTTTATAAATTCGCTTGAGTGTGATCATGATCTAAAATTTTAAGGAGAGCTTAATAATTTCTTTAGCACCCTTCAATAAAGGCGTTGAATATCTAAACATGGGGTATGTGTACGTGCAGGATACGTAAAGGGTATGTTCTAACGACATATAGAGATTTCGGATATCACGGGCTAATTCTATGGGATAAAATATACGCGGAGAAGATAATTCTATATTAGGAAGGACTCGATCATTTTTCCGTTACAAGGAAACCACTCGAGTATGCCTGATATCCAGGGAAGTTTGAATATGCTGCGAAGAACATGCGACGATGGATTCCATATCGGCTACAATATGATATCCCAAACCGACTACAACTCAATCTGAGGCAGAGCTACCCCGACTATATAAGGCTAGGGGTAGGTATCCTCAGGAGGACAAGACATCCAGAGTTAAACAAACAGAGAAGAAGAAGACTTCTAGAGCTTTCATTAGACATAGAGCACCTAGAAGCCGACGGACCGCGCTTTGTCAACCTTCATCCATAGTTTAGCAATCGTCTAGATCCAATCTTCATTGTAAATAGGGTTAGATATATTGCTCTATACTTCATACATCAAGTTCATACATCATCCGCACAGGACGTAGCGTGTTACTCCATCTAGAGGCCCGAACCTATCTACATCGTGTGCCACCGTCTTCGTGCTTGACTTTGCTAATCCGAAGGTACCCATGACTATAAGTTTATTGTCGATATCTAACCTTCAACAAAAGGTTTCAAAAATTCTAAACTTGTTTTGGTTGTTCAATCAAATCTATAGTAGCAATACATGTAGCACCGTAAGACTTTTATTAAGACAGCAATTTTTGAAAATTTCTCAAGCTTTATCATTATTTGGAAAATTTATGAAAATATTAGTGATGTGTTAGAACTATCCACAAAATTTTTTAAAATTTTCTAATATGGTTTGAAATATTTTTTTCATTCAGGTAGAATTTATTGGTCAGCTTTCAGTAGTATTGTCCGATTTTTCTAAAATTACTCAAGTTTGATCGTAATATAAAAATTTTATAGGAATATTATTTATGTGTCAAGACTATCCAAAAAAATTCCAAATTTTTTAACATGGGTTGCACCATTTTTCATTCGATTGAAATTTGTCAATCAACTTTTTATCTAGACAGTAACACTGTCATAATTTTTAAAAATTCTTAGGCTTGATCATCATCTACAATTTTTATGGGAAGTGATGTGTCAAGACCATCCATAAAATTTTCAAAATTTTTTAATACCGTTTCGACTATTTTTAACTTGGTTGAATTTTGTTGAGATTTCGTCAATTTCGACCAAAATTTTAGTAATTTTGATCGAAATTTTGTTTCAAAAATTCTAAATTTCAAATTTTCTTTTTAAATGTTGACCATATTTCATCCAAAATTATAAGATTTTACCGAAATTTTGGATTTCTCCTACCTCTAAGATGTGAATCGAAAACGAAATTTCAAACCCTGATGGTAGGGTGTGACTTAGGTCGGAACGACTTACATTAACAATAACACCATGGCTAATTAATTTGAGAGGTCTTCTCTTAGTTTACTAGACCAGCAGATTAATTGTCCTTTCAGAGTTCATTTTTTCCAGAAAATTATTTCCCTCGTGCTCGAACATGGTTATACCACCTTTTTATTATGAGTTATGATCACTTATTAATTAATTATCCATCCACTACTACAGCGAGACTTATATCAAACGTACGATCACAAACGGTTTTGAAAAACCGTGCGTAATATGAAATATTCTTTGCGGTTATGTACTCAAACCGCCGATGCTAATATCACGTGACGGTTTTATATTACGGTACGGCGTCAGTGATAATAACTATCACGAGACGGTTTCAAAATATAAAATGCCTGTAATTGCTACTGATATTCATTACGGACATTTTGCTTAGTAAAACCGTCAGTGATATCATGCACGGTTATATAACACAACAAATGCCATAATATCTACAAGAGTCATTACAGCATGCTTATATTTAGAAACCGTCTGTGATATTTAATATTCTGATGACTACCGTAATATAAAACCGTCTGTGATAAAACCGCCCGAGGTCAGAAATGAGCCTCGCTCCATGCATCCACTTTGTTTGTAGGGTTTCGGCTTCTATCCTAAGTGGCGCTAACGGAAGTGAGGCGATTTTTAAAAGAAAGTCATTGATTTGAAGGGTGATATTAGATTCATTTGATTTTGGTGATCTAAGGTTAGTAATGAGTTCTCTAATTGCATGCATCCAATTCAATATATATCTAGGTTGGTTAGGAGAGAATTAATTTAAAGATTGTTTGGTTAGATCTAGCTTAATTGTATTTGGATCCATATGTTGTTTGTGATATTTGGTTAGTAATGTGTTTTAATTGCATTATATTCAACATCTAGCTTGATAAGGAAGGAATTTGATAATTTTTTTAGATCTCACTTGTAGAACCATGTGTTGGTTTTTTGATGAATAAGGTTAGCTAGTAATGGTTCTATTTGCATAATATAACATTCGATCATGATGTAGCTAGCTAGCTTGTTAAGGATAGAATTTAAAGATTATTTAGATCTAGCTTATAGATCAATTCAAGTCTTTTGGTGATCTAAGATTAGTAATGGGTTCTAATTTCATTATTATATTGAAGATTAATTTGAATTTTGTTAATTATTTCTTTGTGATGTAATTAAGGTATGTAATTGCATAATTAGTTTAAGAATGTGTGCATACGCACTACACTGTGCACTTAATATTTAACACTAAGTGTTACATGTATAGCGTAGATGGATCGAAGGTCGATGTACGCGAGAACCGTCATTTAGTGCCGAGTACCTTAATGGCGCTCCACTTTCAAAAGAGTCGCTGAGGAGGATATGTTTAATAAGGGGTGCAATTCATGTCATGTCAGTGCATTGATTATGAAAATCTGAAGATGTTTCAAACTCGCAGCATCGGGCTAAGCACACTTGATTCGAAGGGGTTTCAAAGGGGCTATACATGTTGGACCGAGTCATGGCGAAGAGCATAATATCTGAGAAGACAAGTAGTGTTAATATAAATCGACGATGTCAATGATATGTCGGATGATCATATCGACAAAGCTCCGATGAGAAAAGAGTTGCACGATGACAATTTGGATCAGATGCTACGCGATGCGTAAGGAAACCTGATGATGACAGGAATATGGATGCCCAGGCTTAATGGAGGACTCGGAGAAACCTTTGTTTGCGAGGTGCAAGTTGAAATACACAAGGTTATCATCCGTGCTTCAACTACTCAAATTGAAGGCAAGCAAACGGTTGGTCCGACAAAGAGTTTCACAATGACAGTACGCCTATTGGCGGACATGCTTCGAGGAGAAACGAGTTGTCGACAAGCACCTACAAAGCCAAGCGGGTTCTTTGTCCCTTGGGAATGGAAGTAGAAAGAATACATGCATGTCCAAACGATCAGATCCTGTAACCGCAAAGAGTACACAAACTTGTATATATGTCCGTTGTTACAAGCGCATCCCAAGACAAGCGTAAGAGTTATTCAGGATGATGATGGCGAGAGCATTGAGGTGAAAAAGGTCCTCCCTGCTAAGGTGGCTTGGTATCTGCCTGTAATTTCTGCTTGAGCGCTTGTTTATGAACCCAAAGGAGGCAAAACTGCTATGCGTTGGCACTTTGAGGAGCGTAAGAATGATGGAATGCTAAGGCACTCTGCCGATTCCATCCAAAGGAGAAACATGTCGGCAGGAGCTTTCAAGAATTCAAAGGATCCGAGAAATATAAGGTTTGGATTGAGTACGAGATGGAATGAATCATTTCGGTAACATGAGCGGCCGGCATAGCACTTGGGCAGTAGATCTCAGATTCTACAACCTTCCTCCTTGGTTGTGTATGAAGCGGAAGTACATTATGTTGTCTCAGTGCTTATCCAAGGACCAAAACAACCTGGGAACGATATTGATGTGTACCTAGCTCCATTGGTGAAAGATCTAAAACAACATGTGGGTTACTGGAATTGCACGATGGGATGCGTGATAAACGAGAGAACTTTACTTTGTAATCGCTTGTTGTTCTCGCACCATAAATGATTACCTGCGCTTGCTTTACTGCCGTGCCAGAGTACAAAAGGAACCAAAGCTCGACTCACTTTGCTAGATGATCACCGAGAGTTTATGGTGAATCACTCCCGCAAACCGTCATACATGCGCCCTGCCAGAGTTCCTTCGAGGAATCACCCATATCGCAAGATGAAGCAACTTTTCGACGGAAGGAACGAAAATGGTCCAGCTCAAAGGCGTTTGAGCGGGAGAGATGTTCATGACATTGTTAAGGATTTGGATGTTGCGTATGGAAAGGGACGTAAATCAAGTACCCGTGAAAAGAGCATGTGGAAGAAGAGATCAATATTGCAGGGACCTACCTTCTTGGGAGCACCTAGAAGTTCGCCATCGTGCATCGATGTCATGCACGAGAGAAGAATGTCCGTGATGCTGTGATTGGTCTCTTACTCAACATTAAGGGTAAAACAAAGGATGGTATCAACGCCACGGCTTGACTTGGTCGATATGGGCATAAGACCTGAGTTAGCACCGAAAGAGACCGATAAAGGCCAGACGCATTTGAACCACCTTGTTATACTCTGTCAAAGGCCGAAGAAGCCGAATCGTGCGGTGCTTGCATGGTGTGAAAGTTCCGTCGGTTACATTCTCCAACATGAAGAGACTTGTTTAGTTGGAAGATTTGAAATTAATCGGCATGAAGTCTCATGATTGTCATGTGCTGATGACACAGATGCTCCCTATCGCAATTAGAAGTATTTTGCCGTCAAGGTCCGTAGAGACAATCACTAGGTACATGTTATTTCTTTAACACAATCGCTCGTAAGGTCATCGATCCCGGCGACTAGATGCTCTGAAGCTGAGGTGGTGATGACTCTATGTAATCTTGAGATGTATTTCCCTCCATCATTTTTCGATATCATGGTCCATCTCATTGTTCACCTTTGTGCGAGATAAAGATATGTGCCAAGTGTTCCTACGTAGCATGTACCCGCTAAAGAGGTACATGGGAATTCTCAAGTCTTACGACTGGAATCGATCTCGTCCGGAGGGTAGCATTGTCGAAGGTTATACAGTGTAAGAAGCCGCCGAAGTTCTCGGCCGATTACATGGCCCAGGTCGAACCAATAGGTGTGCCTCGATCTCGCCATGAGGGGAGGCTCCGAGTGTCGGGACCATCGGAAGGAAAGCAATCACGCTCGATTCGGTTGATTATGCTCGAGCCCATTTCACGGTTTTGCAACACATGGCTGTAGTGTCCGCCTATATCGCCGAAAGCACAAAAGCAATAAGCTAAGGCAAGAAGAATCCAGCAGGCAGAGAGTCTTGGATCACGAGAAAGACATAACCTTCAGCTCAACAAATGGTTGAAGGAGCGACCTATCCACTGGGAGCTCGTCCGATGACATCTGTTGACATGGTTGGCAAAAGGACCAACTTTACAGCTTGTCACATGGAAAGGATATGACTTAAATGGGTACACATTTTACGAGAGATCGAGGATATGAAGAGCACAAACCGAATAAAGGGTGTCCGTGATAGATGCATTCAATAATACCACTGGGTTGACGAGGAGCTCCTACTATGGGTTCATAGAGGAGATATGGGAGCTCGACTACGCATTTTTCAAGATTCCCTATTTCGTGTCGTTGGGTCCACCTCCAAAGCCGTGAAGGTCGCGAGGAATGGCATCACTATCGTGGACCTCGAACGTGTCGGATACTAAGACGAACCATTCATTGCTGCTAACCAAGTTGTTCAAGTCTTCTATATAACCGAATTCGGCCCAACAAGAAGCGCCACGAAGTTCTTCGAGGAAAAGGAGAATTGTCGGAGTTGAGAATGTAGTAGATGAGGAAGAGTACAATCAATTTGATGAGTTGCCACCTATCGGAAATGACATCCTGGTCCCGGTAAGAACAACATGAGGAAGCAAGCTACACGCCGTCGATCATCATGAAGGGCTAATTTTCATACAAAAGAATAAGCATGTGGTGGCGAAGTTATGAGAAGGGTGCATTGTCATCATGCTTACTAATTTTCATGTGTAAGCATACTAACTAGACCCTCTACTCTATCATCTAAACCATGATCCAACGGTCCCTCTTAATCCGAGCAGCCCCTAGCTAACATCTCATCCATTCCTTGTCTTCTAGGTTTGCACCGACTCCGTCTCCGATCATCTTCGGCGATCCTCGACCGTCTGGACCTCCGACGCACCTCACCTAGTCCCGATCATCCTCCATCTCACCATGATCTAGCACTGTTGTCCTGCAATCATCAAAAATAAGGAAAACACATCACATAAACATTGGCCAAAATGATATTGTCGGGGGCTAGGCAACCCTTAGCCGGTCCAAGAAGCGTCAACTGCCCCCAAATGGAAGGCCTCGATCAAAGACTGGATCACCGACGCCACCGACCAAGAGTGCATCGGCTCAAGCTCGAGGTCGCCGACCTAGGGCGCGAAACTCCGAGCTCGGGGTCCCCGTGACCTAGGGCTTGGGTCGCACCCAAGGTCGATAACGCTTTTGATCCCGGCGGCTATCGCTATGTTACGGAAACGTGATCATGGAGTAACGCGCGCTGCGGCGACGGATCGAATTGCTACCACCGGCTATCAATGCGTATGAAGGCCACGATCCGAGATTTACTCCCGCACGCTGCAAGAAGAATGTGTATAAACGGAGCTTTGTAAACACCGAGACAGACAACCCACAAGACATACACTGAACTCAAGTCGGACTTAGCATCGCCGCTTGAATCAGAATCCTCTGTACTCACAAATAGCGTGAATCACCACCGCAAGGTGACTGGAGTAGAGCTATTACCTTCTCGTGGGCTCGAACCAAGATAATCCTTGGTTTCATTCGCTGTCTCCTAGCTCTTACCATAGACCTCTTCGACCTCATTCCTCCTGCTCGAGCAAAGCGCCATTGTGGTCCCATTTCACCGACCTCTACTCGTTGCTGCGTTGACGCATCCCGATCGCGACGCTGGCGCCCACCGTGGGGCACGATTGCTTTGTTCATTCGCAGAAAAACTCCAAGGTCTTAGGAGCATGGCGTTTCCATCGCTTCGACACTCTTCAAGCGTAGGATCGGGCGCGAGTCCGCCCGCCCTGTTTTCACTTTTCCCGCCACCGCGGCGAAAGCAAAGACGCCTTCATGGCGACGCCGTGGGGACGCCGCAGCAGAGGGTCGCGACCCACAAACCCCGAGGATGCTCGCTTGATGGTCCACGCCGCGATCAATCAAAGCATCACCGCGGCCCTGCGGAGGACCAGAGAGGCTCTCCTGGGAGCGCCATATCGCCCGGATCATGGCTCGATCCCGGAGGGCAAAATCGGAGCTCTTTGGCCGGGCTTTGGCCGAAGAACTCGATCGTGGCCGCGATCGAGGTTATTCTCCGCAGCACCGAAGTCACCGCCAGGACCCTTCTCGAGAAGAAGCGACAACTCGCCACGCCGCCGCCGGGCGCGACTCTGCATTGCCGCCGCCGAGGCATGAAGCGCTTCATCTCGGCAACACCTTCGGGAGACCCCGACGCCGCCAGACGCTGCGCCCCGCGCCACTAACCCGGAAAGGTGGTTGGACGCGAGGTAAGCCACGCGAGCTCCACGCCAATCGACAAAGACAGGTCGCGGACTTTTCCCACATTCCGCCAAAGCCGCCGTCACAGACAGACCGCCGCAGCATTTCCCAGCGACTCCCGTGCTCGATACACCATGACCAATCTCGCCAAGGTTCCGTCCAAGAAAGCCCGAGCTCGTGAGTCGATGTTCAGAAGGGGACCTCATTGGCCACGACATCTTTGCGGCACCTGCCTCGCCTCACTTGCCATGTGGTGTAACCGACGACCTTCGTCAAGGCGCGCCGTCGCTTTGTTCAAACCCGCTTTGATCGAAGGCTGACGGGACCAAGAATCTCGACGACTTCGCCCATCTACTCGACCGCCATTTTGGCGCTTGAGACGAGCTGGTCATGGCCAACTATCTCCCCACTGCTCGATGGCGCCGCCCGACCGCTCTTCAACCGAAGTCTGCCTTCAGTCGGGCGCCAAACCAGAGCGCCCGCCCAACTTCCAGAGTCAGCATGAAGCGCCGTGGAGGAGAAAGACCTCGATCGCAAGGCTATTCGTGGCAAGAGCGGAGCTTTCGTGATTTCAGGCGGCGATTTATCCGCACGAGGAACCCGATTCCGAGCATCTCTCGGCGAAGCGGCCATCAAGGCCTTCGTTCGGCGTTCGCGACCGCGCCATCAAGACCTCGAGATCACGACAAGGCTCGGGCCGTTAACAAACCGTTCCGCATGGCGAACGGTGACGCTGGATGCGACGACGCCGTCTGGCCGGAAGCGCGACATTACCAAGGTAAGCTTGGTCTAAACCACTCGAGGCCGCCTGCCCAATTCTAAGGGCGCCACCAAGACGCCCGCGCTAAGAAGCGAAGCGTGACCGCAGGATCGCTGGGGTCCGCCATGCGGTCATTGTCTCGGCGGACGGGCCAAGATGAGGTCCTCGAGGTCTGGTGGTCGACTCGGATGGGACCCGACTGCCAAGGTCGCCCTCCCTGCCGCCAAAGCAGGCCACCCCAAAGAAGGCTTCGGCGGCCTCGACCTCGGAGGACCGATGTTCGCCGCAGGAGCCAAGGGCGGCTGTGGTACGACGAGGCGAAATCGCTCGTTTCCACAGGCAGCCCGCCACGACTGCGGGTCCCGCAGGCTTGGCAGGAAAGCTTGAAGCCTTCTATGACGGGCGTAGGAGATGCCCGTGTTCTCGAAGGATGACGACCACCCGAAGGGTGAATGCCTGGTCGAGCACGCGACCTCGACTGAATTTAACAGGCGAGCGCCGGATTGACGCCATCTTCGGCGCTCATGGCCTACCACCCAAAGCGCGAGATCAAGGCCGCAGCCCGACCATCTATCAGTGTGCGGGCAGAAAGCCCATCGAGCAAGAAGGCAGTGGCCGGCCCACCATCACCTTCTCCCGGAGGATGCCCTACAAGGTATGGCCCGAGACCTAAAGACCGCCTTTTGGTGGACTCCCACCATTAGCAACACAAAGGTTGGGCGGTCATGGTCGATTTGAGGCGTCTCTTAATTTGTTGCAGTGTAAGCACTTGACCGGATGCAGATTCCCCTACCAAAGATCAAAAGCATCGCCATTCCTTCTTCGAATCGCCTCGGGAGCTCGACTACTCCCTTGGGGAGGTGGTCTTGCTCAGAACCTTCTGGGTGGGCTTGATAACTTCCGCGACCGAAATGGGTCACCTTTGAGGTGGTTGAGGGCGCACCTCCGCATAACGCTATTCTCAAGACCCGCCTCATCAAGTTTATGGCGCCAATCATTACGGCCACCGCATGAAGCTCCCAGGCCCAACGGCATCATTACCGTGACGCAGTGACTCAGCAGCGCACATGGTCAGGCGAGACTAAGGTTCAAGGCGCCGCCGCATGCCGCCACTACGAGGACCAGAGGCGACGGAGAAGAGCGCCGGCAGAGGGCGGCGATCCAGGCCAATGGGCAACAGGCGGCCGGCCGCCGAGGAAGGCGACACGACCGTGTGTGTCCATCGCTCGCCGAAATGAGTCCCAAATAGGAACTCGAGCTCGCCACCTTCCTTCGCGCCAACAAAGGTATATTCGCTTGGGAGCCCGCAGATATGCTCCGGCGCTCCGAGGGAGGTGATCGAGCACGTTGCGTCGTCGAACCGATTCTAGACTCAGACGCTGAAAATCGCCGCTTCTCCGAGAGAAGGTTGCGGTCATCAAGGAAAACCTTGATAAGCTCCTCAAGGCGCCTTCATCCGCGAGATCGACATCGTAATGGCCGCCAACCCGGCCATCGTGCGTAAGAAGGGTGGCAAGTGGAGAATGTGCGCCGATCATACGGGTTGAACTCGCCTCGCCGAAGGACAACTTCCTTCCGCAAGATCGACCAGATCGCCGACTCCACCGCCAACGCCAAGATGCTAAGCTTTTGGATGCTTACGGCTACCACCGATCAAGTCGGGCGGTCGATTTACTTAGAGCAAGACGGCATTCATCACCCCGCTCGCACTTATTGCTACACGACCATGTCATTTGGTTCGCGCGAATGCGGGGCAACATTCCAGCGTCTCGATGACCAGACCTTCGAGCCGCTAGATTGGGCTAAACCTCGAGGTTTACGTGGATGACATCATCGCTAAAAGTTCTCTCCGGAGCGACCACGTCCGTGACCTTGAAGAAACATTTGCAAACCCCGAACAGTACCAAATCAAGCTCAACCCCGAGAAGTGTGTGTCTTCGCGCAGATCGTGGAAGGTCCTTGGCTACATGATCGGGGCTCGGGGTTGGTCCGAACCCGGAGAAGATCGAGGCCATCAAAAGATGGAGCCCCGACCGATCAAGCAAGTGCAGAGCCTCACCTGCCAGATGGCCGCCTCACAGATTCATTTCGAGGCTCGCGAACGAGGCCTCCCATTCTTTAAGACCTCAAGAAGCACGGGCTTTGAATGGACTCTGCAGCTCAGCCGGTCTTCGACGAGTCAAGGTATATCTCACTATCCCCACCCTCCTCACAACTCATGCACTGGCGAGAGGTTGTCGCTTACCTGCAACCACCGCCTAAGCAAGTCAGTGCCGCCTTGTTGCATGAACGGGGCACAAAGAAGATCCGATTTATTATGTCGGGCCGAGGTCTTACACGGCCCAAAGGAACGCTACTCACAAGTGCGTAAACCGCCAGACGCTTTTCTCATGGGCTCGCGCAAGCTTCGACACTACTTCCAGCGATTCCGTGGTCGCCCCAGCAACTTTCCGCCGGTGACATCTTGTGGAATCTGTATATGGGCGGATAGCCAAATGGGCCATGGAGCGGGCGGCGTTGGACATCCGTGTCGTGGGTCATCAACAAATATCAAGTCGCAAGTGTCTACGATTTGTGGTCGAACAGACGCCGCAGCCTCGCCCGAGCTCGAGGCCGAGGAAGAGAAGCCCCGATCATGTTCTTCGACGCTCGAGAGTCTTTTCAAACGCCGGGCTGGAATACTTATCCTGCCGCTCAAGCATCGGCTGAGGTATGTGGTTCGCTTTGGGTTTTCGCGACCAATAACGTAAGCGTATCACGGCTCTTTGGCGGGCTTACGAGTCCGCAAGTCCTGGGCGTATGATGGTTGGTCGTGAAGGAGACTCAACTGCCATCAACCAAGACAACAAGGACTATCAATGCTCGGGGATGCGATGGCAAAGTATCTCGCCAAGTCCGCAAGATGGAGAAGTGGTTCCGTAACTTGAGTCGTGCATGTCCCTAGGAGGGACAACTCCACGACTTTCTCTCCAAGCTCGCTCCTCCAACGAGGTACCCCCGACGCCATCCTCGAGACGCCGACGGCTCCATCTATCTCCCACCAGAGGTCGTGGCTTGCCGCGTGGAAGGTATTCCAAGCATGGGCCGGGCCCATACACGCCTTCCGCACGGGTGATTCGCCGCCCACCCCGCCAATGTACAGATGATTAAGCGCCGAGCAAGCTTGTACAAGCTCGTGGATGGCAAACTCTACAGACGGAATGTCTCCCCGATCCTCGACACGATGCATCTCCACGGAGGAGGGTAAGTACTAACCAACGACATCCACTCGTGTCTCAGGCGACTCTTCAGACAGAACGATGGTCGGCAAGGCCTTCAGAGGGGTATTATCGTCGACGGCATTACAGATGCTCGATATTGTCCGAACTCGCCAAGCATGTCGGCCACGCCGTAAAAACGCGCACCACCGGCTTCACGCCTTCGACCATCCCACTTGCTCGCCTTTTCGACTGGGGCCGGATATCTCGCCCTTTCCCCGTGCAACCGGGGAAAAATTCGCTCGTGGTCAGTCGACACCTTCACCAAGTGGATTGAGGTCGAACCGTCTCACCATCACCGCCGAGCCGCCGCTCGCTTCGCTTTGTCCGTGGTCACCGTGCATGGGGTCCCATGCAGAATTATCACCGACAATGGTACTGGGCCATACAAAGGAATTGTTCCGTGAATTTTGGCGGGCATGGGCACCAAAGTGTGTTTCGCCGGTGGCTCATCCTCGTAGTAACGGAGCGGGCAGAGAGCGCCAACCGACAGATCGTCTGTATGCCAAAAGGCGAAGTCGCAGATGAGCTCAAACGCCACTAAGAAGACCTGTGGTGGACGAACTTCCCACCGCCTTATGGTCTATTCGCATGACTACAGCCACCGAGCAACAGGTCCACACCCTTCACTCGTGTTCGTGATCGAGGTCGCCCCGCCTCCAGAGGTAACGCCGGCCCGCCAGGTCGCTTGGTCGACCGCGGTCGGCTTTCGAGCAAGAGCGGTCTCTTGACCTTGTCCTCACGGAAGAAGTAAGATGCCGCATCGCTACGATCAACAGACACCGCAAGCTCTTCGCAGACATGCGCTCTCGCTTTGCACGACCTAGGAAGCTCCTTGTTGGGGACTTAGCCCCGAGACGGATTCGTGCATCGCCCAACACCAACAAGTTATCCTCATGTGGAGGGCCCCTATAGAGTCGCTTTCAACAGATCGCACGGGCTTACCGGCCGGGCGATGCCCGATGGCGAGAGCTCTCTAGCTCGTGGAACATAGATCACCTTCGCAGCTTTTATGTGTAATCTCTATACCTTTAAAACTTCAATAAAAGGATATTCTCCGATTTCTACAGCTTTTATGTCTTTTCCCTTTATTATGAGCATCTCTGTAATTCTTCCTCGAGCACGCACCTTCGTGATCCGCCTTGGTCCGGGTATCGCGAGCTTCAAGTTCACCCCTCGGTCGAGCTCAACATAAGCCAAAACTCTTCGCAATCACTCACACCCTGTCCGGATTTGAACTACAAGCCTCACAACCGCTATAGAGTGCGCGCATGGTCGGATCGAGAATTTGCGCACTTATTCACCGAAGTTCGCTTGTTTATGCTTTTTCGCGCACTCTATCTCGATTCTGCAGTCATGGTCATTTGTCGATCTTGCGCCCAAGGTCGGCGCTGTCGACCTTGGACCAACGGGCTGGGCCAGGTGTAATATATACAAACGACTCCACGGATCTCGACATCGCGAGCAAGAAAGGCACACTTCAAAAGGTAACCCAAACCTATTAATAACATCAAAAGTTTTACAGATTAAGGCCGCTCTGCTTACAGATCCTCCATCTCGCTGCAAAGTTTTTCTTGCTCGAGTTCGCGACCTCGCTTGTAGCGCCGAGGCTTCGGTTTGGTGTAGGAGGCCTTGGTCGCGTCTGCGGGCTCAGCCGGGCGACGCCGTTGAGTTGGGCTAGGCGGCTCGCCACCTGGCTGGCACGCCTAAGCTTCTCCAAATTTCGCGACTTTGGCTTTAGCTCGAGACGCCTTTGGTCAAGATGATAGCTCGCAACAACCCCTCCAACTCAACGATCTTGGCACGCTCATCTCCAGTGCCTTGGCCGTGGTGGCGGCGCCGCCTTGGCGGCTGCCTCGAAGGCCGACCTGGCACGCTTGCTTGGCGAAAGTGCCTTGGTGGTGGCACCGCCTCTGGCCTTCTCGAGAACCACGACCTTGGCGCTGGCCGGTGAGTGCTCGGCTGCAGCGGCGCTTGTTCTCTGAAGCCTTCTCGAGGGCTTCGACCTTGGCGCGGAGGGTCTCGAGCCGAACCGAGGAAGTTCGCTCGCCGGGCGGCCTTCTCCAAAGAACTCGACTTGGCGCGCCTCGCCGACGAGAGCCTCGAAGCGCTTTGGTCGCCGAGCACGCCAGGTTTCTCGCGCTTTGAACCCATGCTCGCGCGGAGGTCCTGGGTCCTCTCGAGCTCGGTGGCATGGGGACACCTCAGCGCCACCATCGCGGCGACGCAGATCGTTGAGCTCCCGGTGGTCCGCTGAGTTCCGTAAGGCCGACTCGATGGTCGCAGCAGAGCTCGAGCGCCGGTTCTTCTCTTCCACGGCGTTCAAGATCTGGCGAGCACGCTATGCGTTTCATTGAGACCTTGAAGCCCCGGTTACGCCGCCAATCGCCTTTGAAAACAAGAAAAGCGATCCGTAAGAAGTCGCCGAGAATGCACAACTTAACATATTTCAGACTTATAAGGGAAGCTTTACCTCACGGCAGGGCTGCCGACGCTACTACCGAGAACTTCGCTCATTCGCCAAGACGAGCCGTGTTGATCTCAAAACCTTCGCCCAGTCCCTCGCGGGTCGGGCTTCTTCAATCACCGCAAGACATTTTGTCCGGCTCATAGACGACGTGGCTGCGGGCGTTCTCGATCTTCCTCATCGGCCGCCTGGTCGGACCTCCGCCATTGGTACGGCAAGAATAGCTTTTGGTCCCGACCTCCGTGAGTCGAGGTTCCGCCAGCTCGGTGGCGTGGTGTTGCCAGCAGAATAAGATCCGACTCAACCCCGGGGTGGAACATTGTGTTCCCTTGGGCCGAAGTTCGCTAGCCGAGTCATCGAGGTGCCTCCGCCGTCATGGTCGCCTCCGCGGGCTTGGGGAACCACGATCCGCCATCGTGCACGGCTTTATCGACGGGCCTCGGGCTTCAAAGGACACGGCCTCCAACGACGGGCGCGCGCGCTGTTTTGCGGGCCCGGCACCCATGTCTCCTCGATCTCGGGGGATCGACGTCGCAAGGACACCCGCCTCGCCGGTTGTCAGAATCCTCGCCGATCGCAGTTGGGGTCCACTCGTCCGGCCGGTTAAGGCCTTGATCGGATTCCCCGACTGGCCCAACCGAGGCACCGAAGGGTGCGCTTTGGTCGGGCCAAGGCCAAGATATGCGCTCCTCTTCCGACTCGGACTCGGACTCAACAATGTGCATTGTCGAGTGGGCAAGCTCGGTCTCGAAGCGCCGAGGTCTCGCAATCAAGGATAGACACTAAGATAGAAAACACAAGGTGGAGCAGTCAGCGGCTGTGGTCTTACTCGGTCGGTGGCCTCGCCTCGCTGATGGCCGCCATAAGGTCCGCCGCTCGAGCCCTGGGGCACTCCATTTTCCTTCGTCGTCTGGGAGGCGAGCTTATGGCGAACCCGCACCGCTCGCTATGGCTATGTTGGAAGACCGACCTTGGTCACCCCGTAGTCGGGGTTGGCGTTCGGCAATGTCGCGCGCTTTTGTCAGCCGCCAAGAAAAGAAACTTTGTCAGCCCGAGAGGCCAAGGGCATGAGTTCGAAACTTGGCCATGATTGTTTTTACCATGGCGCTACGCGCCCATTCGATGTGGGGCTTCTTCGCCTCCCGGCGGTCCGCCTCCCTAGGGGAGTCTTCTTCCCTTCTTGCCCTTGTTGCCGGGCAAGGGGAGCCTCCCAATGTTCTCCCACAATTCTTGATGATCCTACAAGCAAGCATGGGTCGTGCAAAGACATACGATGCTCGGATAAGGCTATAGGTCGGGAAGGCTTACTCTCGACTTCGCCGAAGACGCTCTCGACCTGGTCGCCAAGAGTATACTCATGAGCCGCTTCGAACATCTCCAAAGATCCTCGCCACGACCCAGACTCCTTCACACGCACGGACAAGAGCCATCAGAGGAGGAAGAAGTGCGAACTCGAGCAAAAAATCTTGGGGTTAAAAACCTTACCAGAAGAGCTCTCATGGTCAATCGCTATGCCCCTTGATTTGGGAGAACGGTGTAACCTCCTCCGTAGGGGAGACATCCGGTTCCGCAGAAGTCGCTTATGCGATCGCCTGTCCGGTGAGGCCGCGTGGTGGCGCAAATGTGGATGGCGGCGATTGCTTCTCACACAACGCCGAGGTCCTCGGTCTTCTGGGTCTCTTCTTCTTGACGGCGGCCTCAGATCGCAGCCTCCCGCTCTCCCCCTTCTCGAGGTAGAACCGGCCTCGACCATGGACCAAGAGAGTCCCGCCAGGATCTTGGGCAAGGCCCACTTGAGTTCCGGACCACGCCGAAGTAGAGGCACCCGACCACGGGTCCTTCCCGAGCTGAAGAGGGAGAAGAAGTGAAGAAGAGCGAGGTGGGAAGAATCCCCTCAGAACCCCTCGTGATAGATGGGAAAAGATGGCTAGGTGAGGACGGAATTGGGTACTGTGTTGATCAATCTCAACTGGCAAATGCCGAGGACGCCGCCAGAACTCGCCTTCTGGGTCCGCAGTCTTAAAAGGGAATGATGCTCGGCAGACGATCTCGTCATCCCGATGAGGTTCGGCTCGCCACGGGCAACGCCAGTCACCGATCCAATGTACCTGTGGCCTCGAAGTTCCTTCATCCTCGCGACGACAAAGTGCTTTTTCCTAGCTTGGCCATGGCGAAACAACGGTGAAGATGGAAAGGCGATCCGCTTCGCGAGAAGGCTTGGGAAAAGGGCGCAGAGATTTTCAAGCAAATGTTCAAAAGCTCGGGTCTTTACAGCGCCCCGATATAACCTCCCACGGCGCTGAACGGCGCTACCGGGCGTGATTCGACAGCGCGTAATTAAGGCTCGGGCGGCGGACTCGAGCGCCGCAGTGTCCGCCGCCATATGGCCCGCATCGCCGAGAAATCAAAGGTTGCGATGTTCGCCGGTTTTCACTTTGTGATCTCCGCCGACTTCAACAAAGTTTCAAGACCTTGCAAGGGTTGCTGCCACGAATTGCTGGGTGAGGCTCGAGGCCGCCTTTGGTGCTACTTTTACGACCTTGAGCCTCGGGCTAGCCGCTCGGGGCTAGGCAACCCTTAGCCGGTCGACAAGCGTCAACTGCCCCCAGCTTCTGAAGGCCTCGATCAAAGACTGGATCACCGACGCCACCCGACCAAGAGTGCATCGGTCTAAGCTCGAGGTCGCCGACCTAGGGGCGCGAAACTCCGAGCTCGGGTCCCCGTGACCTAGGGCTTGGTCGACCTAAGGTCGATAACGCTCCCTTGATCCCGGCGCTATCGCTATGGGTTACTAAACGTGATCATGGAGTAATGCGGCGCTGCGGACGGATCGAACGGTTACCACCGCTATCAATGCGTATGAAGGCCACGATCCGAGATTTACTCGCAGACGCTGCAAGAAGAATGTGTATAAACGGAGCTTTGTAAACACCGAGACAGACAACCCAACAAGACATACACTCGAACTCAAGTCCGACTTAGCATCGCAGCTTGAACTCAGTAATCTCTCTTGTACTCACAAATAGCGTGAATCACCACCGCAAGGTGACTGGAGTAGAGCTATTACCTTCTCGTGGGCTCGAACCAAGATAATCCTTGGTTTCGTCTGTCTCTCCTAGCTCCACCATAGACCTCTTCGACCTCATTCCTCTGCTCGAGCAAAGCGCAATTGTGGTCCCATTTTCACCGAATTCTACCTCGTCAAGTGTTGACGATCCCGATCGTTTACGTGATATGCAATAAATCTCACACAAATTCAAAATGCATATCCCAAGGATGTCGAGTAACTTTGCTCAGAGTCGAGTCGATGAGTTGACATCGAGTAACTTGTGGCTAACCCAAGGACTCAAGACAGGCTGATGGCAGAGTGCCTAACTTAGCAATATCTCTACTTGATACTTAGCGATTCCCAATCTACTTGAAACATTCGACCACGAGCCGGCAGGGCATTACTCAACCAAACTGGAACTTGGCAGTAATCGACCAAGCGCTTGAACGAACCCTCCGCTCGACCCAGCAACATTCCTACTCGATACTTAGCGATTCCCAATCTACTCGAATGATTTGATCACAAGACGACGGGGCATTACTAGACCAAGCTAGAACTTGGCAGTAATCGACTAAGCCAGAACTTGGCAGTCTTATCTCAAATTGCTTTAAATTGAAAACCAATTTAAATCAAACTCAAACCAGAGTATAACAAGCTTAAATTTAGTTAAATACTCATCACCAACATGGGTAGACCTCCACATGGTCTTTCAAGAGCATATATAGAGACAATAGCAGTGTCATAATTTTTTAAAAATACAAAGGTCTGATCACCATCTGAAAAATTTACAAAATTATTAGCATAGCCTCAGGACCTCACACAAAATTCAAAAATATTATACTTCATTTATTTCCCCTAAAAAATAAAAAATAGAAGAGCATATACAAAGCAGTAGCAGTGTCAGAATTTTTAAAAATACAAAGGTATGATCATTATCTGAAAATTTTACAGAATCATCAGCGTAGCCTCAAAACCTCACACAAAAATTTAGAAATATTATACTTCATTTATTTGCCTTAGAAAATAAAAATAGAAGAGCATATACAAAGATAGTAGCACTGTTAGAATTTTTAAAAAATATATTGGTCTAATAATCATCTGAAAATTTTACAGGATTGGCATTGCCTCAGGACCTCACACAAAAAATTTCAAAATTTCTTAACACTTTTTTCTAAATTTTTGAATTTAAATTTTAGATCGGTTTCAACTCTCGAGCTGACTCGATACGGTAGAAAATTATGATTTTGAGATATTTTCATCAATTTTTGGAACCCTGCACCCTGTAATCCTCTGGGACAGAGATGAGCAACACCATGATAAGCAACCGGACCTCATCTGAGTAGTCCATTTTCAAATCCAATGGTCTAAATCGATGCATGATCTGAGCTCTTTATTTGAAATCCTATAATACTATTGCAACTGATTAAGAGCCTGTTTGGGGAGCTGTGGCTGGGCAAAAAAGCTGCTTTTGGTTTGCTAGGCTATAAAGTAGTCAGAATCGGCAATGTGAGTTTTTTGTTATGTTGTTTGGAACCGATCGTTACAATCAGAATCTTTGGAGGCCGCGTCCGAGTGGGGAGGAGACGTGGAGGTAGTGAGACAAGGTGATAGAGGTCGAGAAGACAATGACCGAGGTGGGAGGTGGTCAAGTCAGTCAAACCTGAAAAGCTCTTTCCTCCAGAAATGCAACTTTTGAGGTGATTGTGCTGTATGAATCTCCCAACTGCTCTTTACAATCATACTATTTAGAAGAGCTTTTAGCTCAAAACTGAAGCACAGCTCGCTCCCTAAACAAGCCTTAAGTTGCACGAGTTCTGTGTCCATCCCTCAATACCTATGCATGATCTAAGCTAGCTCCTTGCGTGCATTTGTGACGTGTCATAGGCCCCGCACACGCCACCGTACCCTGCCACCTCAGCAGGAGTGCATCAGAGAAAAGTCTCCAGCTTGATGCATGTGCACACAGTGAGTGCAGCATGACATGATGATGTATCCTATGCTTAGTTAATTGTATATTAGATATACAGATTACTATACTTTTAATGTGCGACCATGTTCCCCTCTGGGGAGCTGATCATGACAGGCACCAATGTGTTAATTAGAGTAGACTAATGCAGTGCACTACTGCACATGTAAATCTCCATGATTTGGGCTTGATTTCCTGCCATGTTCTCCTTCCTCCTCATGAGACATATATTCTTTTAGTTTCTACAAACGTGACATCTATTCTTTGGCACATTGATGTGCAAGGCACCTTCTCATTCTTGACATGCGTATCTGTCAGGCGTGCTGACGATACGTGTCGTTATAGCCAGCCGTCGATCGACGGTGCGATTCGCGGTGTCGTGAGCATGCAGTTTCTACGAAGATTCTTGAGGGACTATGGAGTAATATAACTAATTAATTATGTTGGTGCATCTATATGTGTATGACGCTAGTTCAGTAATCAAGTTTAGTTAGGCAGCTAGGCATGTGATCGGTTGTGATTAATTGGACCGTACAGGGATAGATAAGTTTGTGTATGAAGGCCGAACCACTAAGAAAATCACATACAGTTAAAAACATTCAGCATAGACGGCCGGCGTCTGTGAAGAAAGTTACCACGGACAGTTATCCGTATCTGTGATAGTTACACATCACGAATGGTTATCCACAAAACATTATATGTGACAATTACACATTACAGAAGGTTACTACATAAGAAACTATATATGATAATGATAAATAATATTACAAACCGTCTGTGACAAGAATAAATAATAGACGATTCATAATTACGAATTGTCTCTGATATGTATTTTTTATATATAATTTCAGTTTTATAGCTAGCCTCATGAATCATAATGGCCATGCATGCCCTCTGTTGAAGCATCTATACCCCTAATTTTTATTGAGTTTTGGTAATTAATGATAATCATGTTAAAGGCCTAATAGTTTCTCATGAGTTTGTCAGAATAGGTTCGTATCGACGCATTGAAAAGATTGAAAATCTTGCAAAAGAAAAGGTCTATTGAAGGGAACCAAAAGGTCAAGGATAAGGTATATCCGTGATAAGGGCATTTTATTTAGTTTTTACCGATCTCGGAGTTAGAAATAAAAAAGATCGAATTATTAGGATAGATGCTGTAATCAAGGGGGAGTAATGACTAGTAGCTTGAATTTGATTGAGTGTCGTATGGCTCATATCTTCTAGAGTTCATCTACTAGTTGCATTTAGTTGTTTTGCTTCAAAATCAATCTTGCATTTTCAGCAAAACAAGTACTACCGTAAGTATAAGTCCGGTAGTCCTGTATGGCTAGTAGTACCGCAACATGCTCTGTGGTAGTCTTTTTCCAGAGATGTATTTTTTAGTGCTCTTTTTTATTGCTCTGGGTTGGTACTACCGCCATGACAAAGGGTACTACTGGTAGTACTACATGGCTGGTAGTACCGCAACATGCAGGTGCGGTAGTACTGGTTGTTTGGTCGGTAGACTTTTTACAGAAAGGGATGTTTTTGAGTATTTTCCGGTCGGTACTACTGCAGATCAAAAGTTGGTAGTACCGGGATCTGGTAGTACCGCATTTTGTACTCCGATACTCATTTTCTAGAAAAGGCAGTTCTTGAGCCAATCTCTCCCAAAAAGTCGATACTACTGCACCTTGTGTGCTGGTAGTACCAAACATCTCCCAACTGTTATTTCGCCATATTTATTGCTCAAAATTGACCGCTAAGGAGCGCATTACCGGCTTTGCACGCCAAGAGTATCGACACCGGTTTTTATGATCTTGCCGCTAACAGTTGAAATAATGGGTGGGGGTTATACATACTCCTACAGCTGCATTCTAGAGCTCTTTTGGATAGTCATTGAATACTTCTTGAGCTCTAGCAAGTCTCCTTTGTTCCTAGTGCATTAAATTCTCATTTTGAGTGAGTTAGGAGCATCCAAGTGTTGCATTTAGTGTTGAACCATTTAGACACTTGATTCATCTTCAAGAAAGCGTCATCACTCTATTCTCTTAGAGGTTGCTGCCTCCTAGACAGCTTGGAGGCGAAGAAACTAATGACTTTCTCAAGGAAGCTTGTGAGA
Source organism: Guadua angustifolia (assembly GCA_036346375.1). NCBI lineage: Eukaryota > Viridiplantae > Streptophyta > Magnoliopsida > Poales > Poaceae > Guadua > Guadua angustifolia. The sequence continues at coordinate 21,132,718 of CM070509.1, forward strand.
AAGCCCGATTGGTTGTGAAGGCCAAAGTTCGCCTACTAAGAGCGGGGAAGAACTACCAAAGTGATTGAGAGAGCCTCAATTGTGAAAAGGAGCTAACTTGAAGTTGATCAAGCTACCTCAATATGGATTAGGGGAAACCGGTAAGTCTCCAGACCACGGGATAAACATTGTATCATTCTTTCTTGTGGTTTGATTTCATAGTTCGATTGTGCAATTTACTTTCCTAGCATTTTTATTGTTTTGATATTGTGCTTAGGTTTGTATTCTTGATTAGACTTAGGTTGTTGGTACACTTATTAAAACCTAGAGAATTTAGGCTTTAATTGTCAAAATTGTAAATCTTGCTTAGATAATTTATTTATTGCAACTAGAGTCGAAGAATTTTAAAACCTACTATTTACCCCCCCTCTAGTCAGTTATCCTTTATCCTACAAGTGGTATTAGAGTTTGGACTATCTTTTGGGGCTTTACCACTTAGAGAGTAAAGGATGGCTAGCAACGGGGTGTCCATAGACAAAACACCGTTCTTTGATGGTATAAATTATGCATATTAGAAAATACACATGAACTGTTTATCTCAAGACTATGAGTCCGAGCATATGGATAATTGTAGATGAGAGTTTTGCTATGGGAGTAAATCTCATGCTCACAATTGAACAAGAAGAGAGAAATTCTCATCTCAATGCTCAAGCAATGACTCGTCGTCGCGTTCGGCGCCAAGACCGCCGTCTCTCCTACCTCATGCTTCCGCGCCTTCTTGTTCGCATGGCGAGAACCTTCGAGGTTCCGGCCGTCCTGCCTCGCCATCCTTGGGGCGAGACGGCTGCCCCTCGCCTCATGCCCGCGACACTTATGTGCGAGGAGAAGAGCTCGAGGTGGTATTGATGGTACGGGTGGCCATCTTCTCCTTCATCTTACGGTCTCGAACGCCTCTTCGAAAGGCGATGACGACCGATTGTTCCGAAATGTGGGGGATCATGTTGCGGCAGTGACAAAACCGCTAGATAAAGTCGCGCAGCGACTCCCCCTTCTCCTGCTCCAGAGCGTGGAGGTCATCCTCCACGCCTAGCTGCGCAAAGGAGCCTTGAAAGTTGGTGACGAAGAGGCCGCACAACTCCCCCCACGAGTGCACCGATCCTCGGGGGAGATTTAACAGCCAAGAGCGGGCAGAGCTCGTCAAGGCCGTTGGGAGGTAGTTGGCCATGATCTATTCAGACCCGCCAGCTGCTCGCACCACCGTGGTATAAATCTGCAGGAACTCCTCCGGGTTGGTGGTGCCGTCATATTTCTCTATGGACGCCGTGGCGAACTCAGCCGGCCACGCCACTCGGCGCGATCTGCCGAGAGAAGGCCCGCACCCGACGCCATAAAGGAGCCCACCACTCATGAGGGCCGGTCCGAGACCTTCCCGGGAGCGTGGGGCTGGCTCCTATAGAATCGGAGGAGGAACCTCCTTCTGGGTCTGAGAGTGAGCCACGAGAGGGACTCTCACCGCCGAGACTACTGTTTCATGGCGGCCTCGGACCGGGTGGCGCGGTAGGCGGCCACGGAGGTCATCGCCGTGCCGTCGGCGGCTTTCATCCAAGTGCGACCGAAGGTCCCCACGGTCCCTCGCGAACGGGACCGAAGATCGCGGCGCCCTTCCGCTCCGCCCGCCGCCGAGCTTTTTTCGTTAGGCGGCTAGACGCCGAGTACGCCAAAGATGCGCCCTAGGCAATGGTGTACCAGCGGCACCCACGGCCAGGAGCCCTACCCGGAGTTGGGCGCGTCCACGAGACCGGCGATGCTCCGCAGCCACGGAGTGGCCGGGGAGTCTCCTGCGAGTTCCACCGGAGGGTGGTCCAAGAGGAGGCGAACCACATGCAGGTTCTGGGCAGGAGTGGCCGCCTCCATGGCCAGCCGGCGTCGCACAGGGTGCTCCGCTGCTTCCAAAGGAGCAACGCTGCCACCCTGTAGGGGCGGGGTGAGACGATCATTTGACCGGTGAGACTGCCGGGACGCGCCCTGGGCGCTGCTCATCGCCGCCGCTCCTTGATGCTGAGAACCCGCCATCTCCAGATGCACGGGCCTGCTTCCGAATCACGAACACCGAGGTCCGCCGGGGAGTTAGCCGGGAGAACCAACCACTAGCCCCCTACCTGGCGCGCCCTTGTCGGTGTATTCCACCTGACAGGTCCGGAGTCTACAGACCGGGTTTGGTTAGGTTGGAGGGCGTCTTCGCTGCTGGCCAACCCTAGCGGATGAAAACTCTAGAGATTCCCACGCGGCGGATCCCAACGTCTATGAACTAAGATGACATAGAGATTTTACCTGTGTTCAGCCCCTCTCGCTGTGGTAATGTGACCTTTACGCCCCGCTAGATTTTTATGGAGTGTTTGAGGCTAGTACAGAGCTCTTAGGTTACAAGTTCTTCCTCGAGTTCTACAGCTCAATCCTTGGTTCTTCGACCCGTCCCTCCTTCCCCATGCACCAGAGGGCCCTTATATAGCCCAGGCTAATGGGGGTGGGTAAAAGGGGGGTCATCATGATGATCTTCATACATTTATTGCTCCTTCCCGTCCTGTCCCATTCCTCCAGCCTCATTAAATGCCGACGCATGGCTTCGCCCGGTCCGCCCGGTATGTGACCCCTTTGTGACGGGTAGGTGAGAGGCGTCAGAGGAATGGGCATGTAGCAGAAATCCTCGCAGTTGATAGATCTGACACAACAGGCCTACCATTTAGCACGGTACGATAGGGGAAGGAGACTTTGAGGCGAAGCCATCGTGTTTCACCTTTTTGTTTTGCGGCGGGCGTAGCAGGCGTCTCGCCACCTACTCGCCGGGCGCCACGTGGCGCAAGACTGCCGGCGGGCGGTTTTTCCGCCGATCACCAAAGCCGCAGCGTGGTGGGCGCCGGGCGGCGAGCAGGCGCCTCGCCCACCGTCATTGGCGCCACATGGGCGGCACTGCCGGCAGGCGGCGAGCTTCGCCAAAGCCGCCACGTGGGCGGTGGCGCCGGACGAGTAGGCGCCTCGCCCACTGCCGCCGGGCGCCACGTGGGCGGTTGTGCGCCGGAGAGGGTACCCTAGTGCAAAGTACGCTAACAAAGGTAGAATCTCTCCTCCCATACTTATGCTAATTTTTAAGGGTTTTTAAAAACTTGTACATGTGATTTTCATAAACAAGAATTTAGCTCTATATTTATTGGACCTTTAGTAAATAATTAAAAAATTTTAAAGATTACCATACATTGGGGAGGTGAGATTCTACATCCATGCAAAATTTGAAGACTAAAATTAATCTTATTTGAAAGATATGAAAATGATAAATGAGTTTAGTATTTAAATTTTACAGGGTTGTAGAAGCTTACATCCCCTACATATGGTAATTTTTGGTGAATTTTTCAGAACTTGTACATATAGTTTTCACGGACATTACACGATAAAGATGGTTTACTGCCAAATGACTGATCTGTGCAGCACATATTGTAGATGTAGTAATTTCATGTGTATAGATGTAGTACTTTTGTGTTATAGATATAGTATTTTTTGTTAACAGTTAGCAAAATTACTATTTAATAGCAATGCTTATATTATTTTGTTTCTCTCGTTATTAGTAAGCTACTGATGAAAACCATTTATAAATCGGAGCTACCAATAAAAAGATATAGCTAAAACAAAGAGAAAATAGATTCGTGTACAAACTACAAAACGCATTAACTAATCGATTTGACCATGTAACTGATTTACCAATAAATTCATTAGTTGTTTTATAGTAAAATGTATTCGTAATGTACTACTAGGTTGCATTTCTCAGTATGGTGTTGTTTGCATGCGCTTCTCTGGCCGAAGCGCAAATTAGCTATTCTACACTCGGGAGTAAAATAGCGCTACCGTGTGTGTGTATATCCATTACACGATAGGTGTTGTGGTCTCTAATATATAATTTTGGCTATTAGTTTTCATATAGAGAGAGAGAGAGAGAGTAAAGATTATAATTATTATGATATTATGGAAGATGCGTATTAATGATTATAAAGTTTTAAATATTTAACCTCCCTAATCTCCAAAGGACATTTATTAGCAACAGATGAAGTACAATATATGGCAAAAGATAAGCATCAACCAGGGTAGTGCTAACCAAATAAAATGAGAAAGTATATGGTGAAATCATAAAAATAGTCAAATAAGGGCGTTAGATCAAACTTGAATGGTTCAGATTTAGGTGGAATCCCACCTCCTCCATTTAAGATGTGGAATTTTGTAATTTTTTTGGGTGGTTATATGTAAAACATGTTTAAGTGAGGAAGTGGAATTTCACGAGATCTGAACCATTCAAGGTCAATCTATCTACTTTCAGGACTTCACCATATTGCAACTTTCGCCATATACTTCCCCAAACAAAACACACACACACACACACACATATATATATAGTAAAGATTATAATTATTATGATATTATGTAAGATGCGTAGGGGTGGAAATCGAGCCAAATCCTCGTTTTTTCGAGCTTTTTCCGAAATTGACCTAGTTTGATTTAATATCATTTTATATAAATTTGGATGTATTTTTAGAACCGAGCCAACGAGTCGAGCTGAGCTAGAGCAAAATCTAATTTCATTCGAAATTGACTCATTTCAATATTTAACTAATAAACGAGTGTAATTGGAGCAATTTTGAACCGAGCCAACGAGCCCTACCACCGAGCTTTTTTTCCAGCCCTAAAGATGCGTATTAATGATCATAAAGTTTTAAATATTTAACCTCCCTAATCTCCAAGTGACATTCATTAGCAACAGATGAAGTACAATATATGGCAAAAGATAAGCATCAAGCAGGATAGTGCTAACCAAACAAAACAAAACAAGCATACATCATTGGCACATTTCCATGTGTAGAGGTGGGCACAAGGTTAGGCTATTTTGGACCAGTATGAGGCATATCTGGCCCAGCTTGACCCACGGTCCGGCACAAAACTGTTCTAAATGGGCTGGGCCGGCACGACATAGTTGTCCGGGCCGTGCCGGGTCTGCCAATTGGGCACGATAGGCGGCCTGGCCCGGCATGGCAGTCCGGGTTATGCTTGGGCCAGCACGGACCGAAACAACCCGTGTGTGCCTGCATTTTATGTATGTGTGAGCAAATCAAGGAGTAAAGGAAGAAAACTCTGGATGGACTAGAGAAAAAGAAGGGAATGCATGCATGCGTTGTATATGTGGGTAAGCAAATCAAGGAGTAAATGCATGGCTGCATGCAGGTGACTAGAAACAGCAACCAAATCAAGGAAATCAAAAAAAATAAACACAATAGGATTTTGTTTCGATCGGAGAAAAAAGAAGTCCTTGACATATAAAGAAAGAAATTAATTCATAGTCATTTTCTCTCGTAGCAATAGTATAAATGGGCCAGATCTAGGTCGGCACGACACGGAGCAGACACGAAGTGCAAATAGGTTGTGCCTAGACTCGCTAAAGGCGAGCCAGGCCAGTCCAGCCTGGCCCGACGAGCACGATGGGTTGTCACGGACCAATATAGTTTAGATCTAAAGTACGATAAATCCGTACCGTGCACAGTCTGATACCCACCTTTATGCCATGTGGATCCTCTTCAGACAGCCATCATTAGGGGTGAAAACGGGACGGATAATTCCCGCCCGATCCGGAGCCGGATCCGGTTTCAACCGGATCCAGGAAGAAAAACGGATATCGGGTCGGATCCGGATCCGGATACGGATATTTATAACCGGATACCGGATCGGATTCGGAGCGCCCAGTATCCGGAAAATATGGGTCGGGAAACGGATATCGGGTATTCGGGAAATCGGATATCCGGATAGTCATATGTATGTTATGTTTGTTTGTCTCCTGTGGTCAACTACTCAACTCACCCGTGAGTCTCGAGTCTCGAGCCCCACCGATTTCATTTTCTCGCCCTAGCCCTACGCCCTGGCGGCCGTGCCCAAAGCTCTCAGATCTGGACTCCTTCCTCCCCACGACAGCGGCGCGGCGCTCCTCTTCCTCCCCACGACCGCGGCGCTCCTCCTCTTCCTCCCCACGACCGTGGCGCCCCATCTTCTCCGTGGGCGCGCTTCCTCTCCCGGCGTTCGCAGTGCTCATCCTTACTCCGGCGATCTACCCCGACGCCTGGCGATCGGGAGCTCGGGCTCCCGATGCAAGGTGAGCCCCCATTGTGGTTTGCCCCTGCCCTTCCATATTATTGCAGATCTGGCTGTGTAGAAAAGTAATACGCGTTGTGTTGGACGAATAACTTATGCATTTGATAGTAGTGTTCAAGCACTGCCTCGTTACTCGGTGCTAAGCTGTACATTTTGATATGGATGACATGTAATAAGCTGTGGATTTTGTTCTCCCATTAAACGTCTTGAATGCTTATGGCGTCCAGTTGTGATGTATTGTATGATTTGGAAATTCTTGATCTGTGTGGATGTGCTTGACCGTGTAGATGCTTCCTTGTGGCCACTTTAGTTTTGATGCTTCCTTTGGGTCATAATTTTTCTGATATGAGTCATTCTGGCATTACAAGAGCCATCCATCCATTACTGGTCTGCCTGATTGTTTGATGGACTGAATAGAACTATTTTGTTTAATAAGTTGTGTAAGCTAAGCTTCAGGTAGATATATGAAATTGTAAAATTTCACTGATAGAGATGATGGCTACTAAGTACTACCATTCTGTGCTGAGAACTCCATGATGCAGTAATCTCTGCCTTTCTGCAAGCTGCTTTGATCTAGCATTAGGTGTGTGTCTTCTTGCAGAGTAATCTCTGCTTCATGCATGTATGGTGTATGCCTTGTAATTGTTAGCACTAGTAGTGTAAATCATGGTAATAACAAGTCCAGTAACAAGATATTGGGAAGTGAGATAAAACCTGGGAAGTGCACATGCAATGTTTTGGTTCTGTAAGTTAAAAAAAAGGATCAGTTTGTTGTAGTATTAGCTCAGAAAAACTTCTACTGATTGTGTGATTATAACTTGTTTGTTGCATCCTTTTGTGAAGGGAAAGCATGCATTGGCTGGTGAAGAGCAAGGACAGGAATACAGGATGCTGGGCACTGGGCAGCAACATGGTCCAGAAAGGATCAAAAGTTCAACACAAAGAGACTCATTTGGAGGAGCCTGTTCAGTTGACGCTTGTGCATGTGCGCCTGTTCTGTTTCCAATTCCAGTTTCGTTGCTGCATTGTGTAGAGTGTAGACTGTGTTCTGTTTGTGTGATGATGTGGTTGTCAACTTGTTATTGTTGGTGCTTGGCTGCTTGCTCTGTGTGACTGTGTGGTTTAAGGATTGCTTACTATTATTGTCAAGGATTGCTTACTATTATTGTAATGTATTTGTGTGGTTTAATTCAGCATATATTACTTTATGTATGCGTGTATTATCCGTTTCCGAATTATCCGTTTCCGATCCGCTTCCGCCATATATCCGACCAGATCCGATCTCGAATTATCCGGATTCGTATCCGATCCGCTAGCCTGATCCGGTTCCGAATCCGAAAAAAATATGGGTTAGGATACGGAAAGAGCAATATCCGCCCGTATCCGATCCGTTTTCACCCCTAGCCATCATGCAAGCAGCACCAGCGTGGTTTGTCCTTGGCATCAACAAATGGCCTGACTCCTGAGTCCTGACTCAGTTTTTTCTTCCAGAAAAAGAAAGCATATTCTGACAGCCATGATGCAAGTAGTACAAGTGTATCCCTCCCCTTCCAAACTGTGGTCTCCACAAACCCACCAACACCCAAAAACTCAAGACCCCGGAGGGAGAAGAGGATCAGAAGAGCACCCGACAAGCAAGAAGGGGAGGAGGTGGCCATGGCCGGCGTGGAGGGGAGAGGTGGGTGGGCGCGGCGGTGGACTTCTCGGAGGGGAGCCTGGGGGCGCTGCGGTGGGCGGCGGACAACCTGCTCCGCACCGGCGACCACCTACTGCTGCTGCACGTGCTCAAGGACCCGACTACGAGCAGGGCGAACCCTCCTCTGGGAGGCTACAGGCTCACAGGCGTAAACCACTCCTGCCGCTACTTACTACTGTTCTTGATCTTTCTTGGTGCGTAAATACCTTGATCCGTGGAAATTTTCCATATGCATGAGTTGAGTCGTCACAAAGAAAGATCCTTTCCATGATCCATGGCCTGTGTAAGAGAAGTAGTAGGTGTATCGTATTGCTTCTTGGGCTTGGCCTTTTCAATGAGCCACTGATGGCCTATCTTTGCTTACTGGAGCTTCTCCCTTGTGCTTTCCTTGGAGGAAGGAGGATGATATTCAACTTTAGGGTTATCTGGGGAGGAGAAATTGAGATAAAAATGGGTTAGGATTGAACATTAAAGGAAAAACTGATTTATTTAGAACAGATAATATCTTACAAGTTATAGTGATTCCTTGATGAGTTTACTACTTGTAGTATTTAACTATTTGTAAACAGCCATCAGAGTTTTAGGTTACTAGGTTACCACCGTCCACCGATGCTCGCGGGTAAACTTACTTACACCATTTGTGCAGCCAAATCTGTCAGTGGCTTTGATTTACTAGCTGAGCAAGAATTTGTTTCCACTTGCATATTGCAGTTATTGACACTACCTTGAAAAAGGTCATCTGTGGCGGTTCATAACTGCCATCAGTGGCGGTTTTTGAACTGCCACAGATTTAGGACCTGTTTGGCAGAGATTCAGCTTCTCCAGATTCTGAGAATCTGACGAAGCTGAAAATTTTAGATTCACCAGATTCATGAAGCTGGAGCTGTGAGTATATTAAGAGTGTTTAGATGAATCATTTCGTTTACATTTTAGACTAAAAATATGAACTTAATTTACTTTATTTTAGCCTATAAGTTTCAGATCTCAGGTGAATCTAGAATCTGGAGCTCTACCAAACAGACCCTTAGTGCCACTGATAATATCAGTGGCGGTTCCAGAACCGTCACTGATATTCGGGTATCAGTGGCGGTCCGAGCCAAAAACCACCACTAATAGTCCAAGTGTAACATCCTGAAAAATTGAATAAAGTAAAAATGAATATTTTGAATTTGAAAATATTTGTTTCTGAGTTTCTTGACATTATTGGTTTTATTTGGATTTCCTTTGGAGTTTTGCATTGCATGAAAAATCAAATAAAGAGAATTAAAGAATGAAAAAGAGAAAAAGGCAAAAATGTAAAAAGTAAAAATTTAGAAAATTTACCATGATAACCCTGAGCATGTAAGTAAGCCATTTTAGTTATCAATTGAAATTTTATGCATAAAGAAATGAAGAGATAAAATGGAAAGACAACTTTTAAATCAAAACAATGCATTGTCAGAATTTATAAAATATTTTGGAATCTCAAATGGAGCTGAAAAATTTATCATGAAACCCTCAATGCAATATACACCTCTGGTAAAAATATTATAAATTAATAATATAAATTAAGACTTTTCCAAATTTAAAAACAGAAACTCTGAAAATAGGGAAATTGCCATGTCAGAATTTATATAAAATAATGGAACTATATTTTGAGCTTAAACTTTTACAGCAGTATTCTGAGACCAAATCCTTTTGAAAAACAAAATTTCAAAAATATTAGACTTCCATTGATCTCAATCAAAAATCAAAATCCGAAACCAAAACTTAGGAGCAGTCACTGTTGTCAGATTATTAGTAATTTTTCGGTAGCTCATTTTAACCTCAAAATTTTACCAAGCATCAAAATATATTCAAAGACCATGTTCAAAAAGTTTGGATATTTTCTACTCCCATTTGGCAGCCCAATAAATTCGTCTACTCATCTTCACTCACTGACTGCTGGACCCAAGCCCACTTGTCATCTTCTCCCTCATCCTGTTCTTGCGACCGAGCAGAGGAACTCCCGAGCGGGCGCAGCTTGACCATCCCCGTTCAGTGCATCCTTCCTTCGATTGGTCGTGTATTCAGCGTCATCCTCACCTCATCCTAGCTGCGATCATCGCCACGTTGTCCTCGGTCTCGCGAAGCTTCAGTCGCCATACCTCCTCCTGTGCAATCGCAGAGAGAACAACCGGGACAATCCCAACCAGGGCGGTTCATCCACGCAACGCTATTATAAATTGCTCCTCAGTGATCACAGTGAAGCCCTTTCTCATTCCCCTCACTTCTCCTTCCCTCTCCTCAAGCCAGCGCACGAATGCCCTCCTGATTCCGCCATTGTTGAGGAGCTTCAGAGCTTCAAGCCGAGATCGATTCGAGCAATAGAGTAACTCATCTCCCAATTCCTTCCAGATACACCATCTAGAGCTCCTAGTGATCAAAACCCCTCACTTATTTCGTGAGCTCTTCATGCAACCTTGAGCTGCACTGCGTCGCCCTTCTTCCCTGTGTTCGGTTAATCGGAGGCGGCCATTTCGAGACTCTTCCTCCAGGTAAACCTCAAAAATGGACTCCTTGTCTTCCCCTGATGCTATAGGTGCTACCGATTCCACCCCTAATGCCTCTGTTCATCTTCTCCACCGAGTCACCGCCATGGTGCCGCTGAGCTCGTGGGCCGCTCTCGAAACCCTTCCGGTGAATCAACACCACCTTCAGATGCGCCTGGACGTGCTCTTCCTCCTCGTGTCCTCGGCCTCGCCGGATCATCGCCGGAGAGCCGTCGCCGGCCAGCCCTAGGCGCTCCCCTGTCTTCCCTCACTGATCGGCGGGCCCCTATTGCCAGTGGCGCAGGGAGAAGCTCCAGTGCAATGTAAAAGGCGCCTTCTTCTTCTGAAAACGTATTTTCAATTTCCAAATTCAATTCCATGCCGAATGAAATTCAGTTTTGAATATCTGTTGCAATATTAGTTCAATCTCAATAGAACAAATTTCTATATTCATTTAAAATCCCGAAGAATCTAAATATACAAAAATATTTAATTCTTGAAGTATAGGATTATTATTCAAATTAAACTTTGATTATGGTACTAATATGGTTTTAATGAGAATTTGTGTATAATAAGTAATGAAATGATGAAATCAATATTCATAAGATTTTAGGATCAGAATGTATTCAAATATACAAAAATACTTAATTTTTGAGTCACAAAACAATTAGTAAAATTAAGTTTAGGAATAAACATTATTATGGATGTTGTTGTATTCAAAGAAATGTTATTCCAAAAATCATTAAATAAATTTATATGTGTCCTGGAATCATAATAAACTCAAATATGTAAAATCATCTAATGTTGAACTCAATTTAAATTATTTGCTTCATAATCATTAATTAACCTTGTTATGGCCATTAACAAAATAATAGCATAATGGCTCACAAAATGATAATGTGATTTGTATTAGGTTCCTAAAACAGAAGGATCCATGTATGTAAAAATATTTAAGATAAGAGTTAAATTGCACTCTTTTAATGAAAGGAAATGTTAATGATAACAATAAGTAAATAGTTTATCTATTGCAATTAAAGCTAAAATAATGCCAAACCAACTTTATAACATTTCTAGGATGATACTCGCTAATACATGAGAAATGAATCAAGAATCATGTATAGCGTAGTTGGAAATCAAATTTGAATCTTGGCCGATTTATTGTTGCCGATATGATCGTTTAGGCTATTTCAGCGATAGATAAAATAACCCGTCTAAATACTAAAATCAATAAAACTAGTTTAGAAACACTGTACAAAGTTTATACTACCATATTCTGTAAAAAGAATCATATTCCATTAAGGTTTTCATATTAATCTCACCCGATCAAAACCCTTAAGTGATTAACCTTTTGATTCACTTTTGGCCGATTCCGATTAATCGTTAACTTTACAATACCACTTAAGCCTTTTCAACAATGAATATAATGTATCAGCCAAAGCCTAAAATTTATGGAATTAGCTTAGGATTGTTATACAAAGTATATAGCATCTCATTATGAAGAAATAACCATATTTCATTGTGTTGTGCATACAAATCTTAACAGCTGAATAACCCTAAGTTATCACATCACTTTAGGCCTTAATGCTAATGAATAAGCTTTAGGTTATAGTGAAGGAAACCTATAGTTAAGTTATTTTTATCACCAGAACCTTCTCAAATATGATAGAAAGGTTATCAGTAGCCTAAATCAATTAAAGATAAGGAACAAATCATTCATACTCTAATATGATCATTTAAGCCTATTCATTAACTCGCAAGGTAACTCATCTAAATCTGAATTTAGTAAAGAATAGCTTAGAGTTGATCTTTAGGTTATGATCTGCAGTAATCTAAGGAAATATTCTTATTTCACCTTGCTTTGAATCTGAATCTTAATAGAGCAAAACCCATAAGTAACAAAGTTACTCGAAATCGTGTTATGAATAGTAAATCAATGAAACCTTGCAACTAATGCTTAATTCTATTAATCTAACCAATCTTTGCATCTTGAATTCGTAAAATAAGATTAATAAATTCATAAAGAGCAATCCCTGTTCTTGTGCAGAGTTTCATTTGTTCTTGTCATCTATTTCTTTCGCTCTTATTGAAGTTAGTGTTTTGCTTTATTTCCGTTGGTTCGACGTGTAGACCCGACGTCCCTATTCTTCGTCGTCGTCATCCGTAATCGCCATCTTTGTCGTATTCGTCAATTAAGCAAGGCGAGCATCCTTTGACCATATTGATCCCAGTATTTTATATTCCTTTTGTGCATCAAATTGTTTTATGCATGCGTTTACCTTATGTAAATTGCTATTTTGTGGATTTGGTAGTTATACCTGTTGTCTCGTGAATCTCCTTTGATGATTATGCAAATGTGAACCTTGATAACCACATAATAGGGCTAGACATCTCTTAATGTCATCTTGGGTATATACGATCATATTAACCTGCTTAGCCACGCTTTAGAAACAATGATGCAAATGATCAAATCAATATTTGTTTCCTGAAAACCTTGAAAATGGCACTGTTGGTGGTGGGTAATTTTGATTAAAAACTCAAAATGAAACTATGCTTTGATGCGGGCGATTATTGGCAATAGCCGGTTGTGCAGAAAGGAATTGCACGTAATGTAGGGTGAAGTGTCGCCCATGTCACAACTAAGGACCGAACATCGTGTTGTATGATCCAAGAAAATCCGTACAAACCACGAGGGTGAGGATGGGTTAGCCTTAGCCTATTAAATTGTTTAGACATGGCTTTGCTCATTGGTAGGCGGGAGCTTGCAGAGGCATTCCGTTATGGATTTGCTTGTTAGGGGCTTTCACACAGTTCGTGTGGGTAAATGCATAACCGGTGCAACGGTGTACGCCTTGCCATGGACAGAGACGTTGTGTTGGTGTACTGAATGTGGATCCACGGCTTGGGTGAGTGTCTCTGTTTTCAGGGCGGGGGATAACGTCCCGGGCTGGTGTAAAGCCTTGTCTAGGAATTTAATGGCTATGTATGGTCTTCCTGGACGACACACCTAAGGAAGTGTGCCGGGCAAAGGTTGATCATTCCTTGTGGGTACAGTTGTACACCTCTGCAGAGTTTAAATCTAATTGATTAGCCGTACCCGCGGTTATGGGTGTCTTGGTGAACTTGCACGAGTTAAATGTTATATTGTTTCCAAAAGAGTTTATTTTACATGTTAGCTTACCCCACAGATGACCCAATGCTATACCTGCGTGGGCAAGTATTGAATCACCATTGTTCTGTGGACAAAGAATCGGATATATGCCGTGCGAGGGCAATGATTGATTAAATCGCTCACGCCATGGAGGACGGTGAGTGTTTATTATGCTTTACTTATTTGCTATCAATTAATCTTGCTCTTTTAAATTCGATTGCAAATAACTTGTTTTACAAATTCAAATTCGCTTTATGCAAATTAACGTAGTAGCCTCCTTTGAAATGACCTCGCATGTATTGTAGGATTTGTTTCAAGTCTTGCCGAGTATGTAAAATACTCACCCTTGCCTAATTATATTGTAGGTGTGTGCTAGCGAGCTTCGAGTCTCTTTTAAATCGCAGTTGCGGATTCTTTTGAACCGATCTTTTCTAAGGAGTTATGCAGGCGGTTACTGCTCATGGATCGGATGGGCAAACCGCAAGATATTGCTTTTTCACGCTTTATTCTCTCGAGTTGTAATATTTCTTTATATAATCATTTCCGCTTAATTAATGTTTTGTATGGTTGTGATTTCCAATTGTTGTAAACATGTGAGTGCTAGCTACTGATCCAGGGAATAGCACAGTAATCACATGGAGGTTCCTGTTCGTCAGAACGGGGTCTCACAGCTTTGGTATCAGAGCTATACTGACCGTAGGATAAACCTTGGATAGAATGGTCGTTAGTGTTGGAATAAGCAAATTCAAAATCTTACTTCCAAAAGCTAGTATATTTGCAAAATGTAGGTTTTGCTATTCTTTTCTCCCTCTTAAGATTCTATTCTTACCCCTACCTTCATCTTGATTTGTAAACAAATGCCTCTTTCCTTAAAAATGGTCTTTCGTTGTCGTTGCTTCAAGATGTTGAAACATGTTGTTGTCATTCTTCGCGACAAACAAAGGAAGCCTACAATGTTTACGCCAACCATTCCAAGAAAACATGCGCGCTTCGCCACTTGCGCATAAAGGTATAAAGCTTGAAGATCCTACTTCATGAAGAAATAGCATCACCCAACCGTAAAAGGCAGAAGATTAGAATATCTTACGATCTGTCTTAAGATAAGAACCCTTGCGCGTAGCATATAACTCTGCTCTAGTTATATAGAGCAATGTATGTTGTTGCTCTGTCGTGCTACTTGAAATTGGTTTTTACTTTGAATGCCAGGACCGATTTATATGTGAGCTTAACCTCTAGGTTGAAGTTTCATAATAAATTGTCCTCATGTATGAATATGGAAATCTCAAACCATAGGATAAATAATGAAACATAACATAGTCTGTATCTTCCCTCCATAGACTTTTTATGAACCTACCTCCTCTCTGTACAGTTTCTTACCTATGTAACCATTTCTCAAAAATAAAACCTTATCAAGATTTGTAGTATAGCCTCTATTACTACTCTTAACTTTGCTTGAGATCACACCACTCATATATAAACCAAGTTTAAGATCTTACCACATTAGTAACACTAAACTAGCTCAAGCCGCTTTAGGTTAACCAAAACATAATCTTCTTCACCAATAATTCTTAACCATGCCTCAAAACTCACCTCACCGCTTATCTAGATTCTATACCATGAAAATGAACTAATGTCGTGAACTTGAAATTAGTTGTTATCCTAGTCTGCTTTTCCTTTGAAAACAGCTTGTCACTTTCGAGTGATGATTCCTTTCAAACTCGGTCATGCCGCATAGGAAATATCACTTAAAGAGTTATAGAAACAACACTTGACCCTAACTACCTTCACTAAGAAAGTAGTAAGTAGCAATTGCCAACGCCATGTTTCGATCCGATAAAGAAAATCATTAGGCTAAAAGAATGTTTCGAATAGCGACAAGTTGAAATTCACAAGGAAAAATAATATTAAGCATACCATTGTATCTAGCAAAATACCATGAGTAAAGTGTGAATATTTCGATCACACAAAAGAACCGCATTCCTAAACAATGTCTACAAGAAGAACAAATACCTCCTGTGGCTATAGCCATACCAGAAGTCGCATTAGACTAGATTATAGCTCTGAGAATAGGAGGAATAACAATCTAAAGTAGTTCGTTCGAGAAATTTGTTAAAGAATCAGAGTCGCGCAGCAGAAGCGTGGTGGGCCCATAACCCACATGTCCTGGGATCTGCGAACAAACAATTCCTTAGATGTATATTAATCCAACCCAAAACATCTGTCCCAGTCGTTCATGACATCTACCTGCGAAAGAAGCTTATGACCTACTAGATGTAGTGCTAGGTATGATACCTATGTATCTGGACCTACCATGATTCAAGTTTAACTCTATGGTCAACCCTTTGATCGTAGTCACTTCCTGATCATCTATTTTATATCATCAGCAAACAACCTTTCTATTGTTTCGAATAAGATAGATAATGTCATCTGCCTTAATCGAGAAGAACTTAGATACTTTGCCAACACCTACCCAAGCAGAGTTTTAATTCACCTTGACAAGAAAGACATCAAAAATTTCCAAACTATCTTAAAAACCTAGAAAACATCAAATACTTAAAACAACCCCTGCTTTGATATCAGGCTCTAAATATAAACATCTTTGCATGTAATTGTACCCGATACTTAATGTGGTATTGAGTACGCCCTTTGTGTATTCAATTCCTACAATCAGTCCTTGATCCTGTACATTTCACTTTTCCATAGTTGTCAAATCCAAAGAAAATAAAAAAAACCTTCTGTCTATTAAGTTGATCAAACAATTAAATCATCAGAACCACTTTATATTGTCTTGCCTCAACCCAATACTTGAATTACCATTACCTTGTTTTCAATCTAAAGTCAACCTGAAATGACATTTATGCTCAGCTCATTTCATCAACTGATGTTGAATTATACAGATCAACCATTGTATTCAAATGCCCTTCTTGGTATTAAACATTTGGTTTTTCCCAAATGAATCTAACGACAATGCAGCCTTTCCTTCGCCTCAAAAATTCTAAATATACCACATACCACTCTCTAAATTGAATTATCCTTATTAACAATACTGACTATTCAATCAAAATAGATGTGTAGAAAGTATTAGTATCTCTCATCTGCTTACCTAAAGCTTAAATAGAATTCTTCTCTATTTCTTCAAGACGTCAACTTGGAATCGCAAGACGAAGGTCCAGTAAAGCAATTGCAATGAAGACGATGGATCAACAGAACGATAAGTCACCTCCGATAGAGAATTCCCAAATTTATCTCATCCTCAAGAATTATGAAGTTCCTGGTATTCACCATTTCCAAATCCGAGATAACCTGGCGCTATGAAATTTTGGGCCATATCATATCATTAAGATGATGGAAGAAAAGGGAAACATGTAAATCAGAATTGCCATCTCCCCTATCCGGTGTTTATAATATCTTCCATGTATCGCAAATAAGGAAATGTCTTCATCCTCCTTCTAAGATCACCCAGCTAGATGAAATCGATCTGCAATCTAATTTAATTTACCGAAAGCAACCGACTAGAGTCTTAAAAGAAACCGAACGCCACACTCGTTATAAACCCCACAAGATGATCAAGATTCAGCAGAGCGATCATTCTGAAGAAGAAACAACTTGGGAACGAGAAGACCGACTCGAGAAGCAGTTTCCTGACTTCTTTTAGAAATAATTTTCCTTAGACCCGCCAAATCTCGGGGTCGAGATTTTTGTAAGGGGGGTAGATCTGTAACATCCTGAAAAATTGAATAAAGTAAAAATGAATATTTTGAATTTGAAAATATTTGTTTCTGAGTTTCTTGACATTATTGGTTTTATTTGGATTTCCTTTGGAGTTTTGCATTGCATGAAAAGTCAAATAAAGAGAATTAAAGAATGAAAAAGAGAAAAAGGCAAAAATGTAAAAAGTAAAAATTTAGAAAATTTACCATGATAACCCTGAGCAAGTAAGTAAGCCATTTTAGTTATCACTTGAAATTTTATGCATAAAGAAATGAAGAGATAAAATGGAAAGACAACTTTTAAATCAAAACAATGCATTGTCAGAATTTATAAAATATTTTGGAATCTCAAATGGAGCTGAAAAATTTATCATGAAACCCTCAATGCAATATACACCTCTGGTAAAAATATTATAAATTAATAATATAAATTAAGACTTTTCCAAATTTAAAAACAGAAACTCTGAAAATAGGGAAATTGCCATGTCAGAATTTATATAAAATAATGGAACTATATTTTGAGGTTAAACTTTTACAGCAGTATTCTGAGACCAAATAATTTTGAAAAACAAAATTTCAAAAATAGTAGACTTCCATTGATCTCAATCAAAAATCAAAATCCGAAACCAAAACTTAGGAGCAGTCACTGTTGTCAGATTATTAGTAATTTTTCGGTAGATCATTTTAACCTCAAAATTTTACCAAGCATCAAAATATATTCAAAGACCATGGTCAAAAAGTTTGGATATTTTCTACTCCCATTTGGCAGCCCAATAAATTCGTCTACTCATCTTCACTCACTGACTGCTGGACCCAGGCCCACTTGTCATCTTCTCCCTCATCCTGTTCTTGCGACCGAGCAGAGGAACTCCCGAGCGGGCGCAGCTTGACCATCCCCGTTCAGTGCATCCTTCCTTCGATTGGTCATGTATTCAGCGTCGTCCTCACCTCATCCTAGCTGCGATCATCGCCACGTTGTCCTCGGCCTCAAGCTTCACGCCATACCTCCTCTGTGCAATCGCAGAGAGAACAACCGGACAATCCCAACCAGGGCCGGTTCATCCACTGCAACGCTTGGCTATAAATTGCTCCTCAGTGATCACAGTGAAGCCCTTTCTCATTCCCCTCACTTCTCCTTCCCTCTCCTCAAGCCAGCGCACGAATGCCCTCCTGATTCCGCCATTGTTGAGGAGCTTCAGAGCTTCAAGCCGAGATCGATTCGAGCAATAGAGTAACTCATCTCCCAATTCCTTCCAGATACACCATCTAGAGCTCCTAGTGATCAAAACCCCTCACTTATTTCGTGAGCTCTTCATGCAACCTTGAGCTGCAGCCGTGCGCCCCTTCTTCCCCAGGTTCGGTCAACGGAGGCGGCTCAGCTCGGAGACTCTTCCTCCAGGTAAACCTCAAAAATGGACTCCTTGTCTTCCCCTGATGCTATAGGTGCTACCGATTCCACCCCTAATGCCTCTGTTCATCTTCTCCACCGAGTCACCGCCATGGCTGCCGCTTGAGCTCGTGGGCGCGCTGCTCCGGAAACCCTTCCGGTGAATCAACACCACCTTCAGATGCGCCTGGACGTGCTCTTCCTCCTCGTGTCCTCGGCCTCGCCGGATCATCGCCGGAGAGCCGTCGCCGGCCAGCCCTAGGCGCTCCCCTGTCTTCCCTCACTGATCGGCGGGCCCCTATTGCCAGTGGCGCAGGGAGAAGCTCCAGTGCAATGTAAAAGGCGCCTTCTTCTTCTGAAAACGTATTTTCAATTTCCAAATTCAATTCCATGCC
Organism: Guadua angustifolia; assembly: GCA_036346375.1. NCBI lineage: Eukaryota > Viridiplantae > Streptophyta > Magnoliopsida > Poales > Poaceae > Guadua > Guadua angustifolia. The sequence goes on from CM070509.1 coordinate 21,151,720, forward strand.
GAATGAAATTCAGTTTTGAATATCTGTTGCAATATTAGTTCAATCTCAATAGAACAAATTTCTATATTCATTTAAAATCTCAAGAATCTAAATATACAAAAATATTTAATTCTTGAAGTATAGGATTATTATTCAAATTAAACTTTGATTATGGTACTAATATGGTTTTAATGAGAATTTGTGTATAATAAGTAATGAAATGATGAAATCAATATTCATAAGATTTTAGGATCAGAATGTATTCAAATATACAAAAATACTTAATTTTTGAGTCACAAAACAATTAGTAAAATTAAGTTTAGGAATAAACATTATTATGGATGTTGTTGTATTCAAAGAAATGTTATTCCAAAAATCATTAAATAAATTTATATGTGTCCGGAATCATAATAAACTCAAATATGTAAAATCATCTAATGTTGAACTCAATTTAAATTATTTGCTTCATAATCATTAATTAACCTTGTTATGGCCATTAACAAAATAATAGCATAATGGCTCACAAAATGATAATGTGATTTGTATTAGGTTCCTAAAACAGTAAGGATCCATGTATGTAAAAATATTTAAGATAAGAGTTAAATTGCACTCTTTTAATGAAAGGAAATGTTAATGATAACAATAAGTAAATAGTTTATCTATTGCAATTAAAGCTAAAATAATGCCAAACCAACTTTATAACATTTCTAGGATGATACTCTGCTAATACATGAGAAATGAATCAAGAATCATGTATAGCGTAGTTGGAAATCAAATTTGAATCTTGGCCGATTTATTGTTGCCGATATGATCGTTTAGGCTATTTCAGCGATAGATAAAATAACCCGTCTAAATACTAAAATCAATAAAACTAGTTTAGAAACACTGTACAAAGTTTATACTACCATATTCTGTAAAAAGAATCATATTCCATTAAGGTTTTCATATTAATCTCACCCGATCAAAACCCTTAAGTGATTAACCTTTTGATTCACTTTTGGCCGATTCCGATTAATCGTTAACTTTACAATACCACTTAAGCCTTTTCAACAATGAATATAATGTATCAGCCAAAGCCTAAAATTTATGGAATTAGCTTAGGATTGTTATACAAAGTATATAGCATCTCATTATGAAGAAATAACCATATTTCATTGTGTTGTGCATACAAATCTTAACAGCTGAATAACCCTAAGTTATCACATCACTTTAGGCCTTAATGCGAATGAATAAGCTTTAGGTTATAGTGAAGGAAACCTATAGTTAAGTTATTTTTATCACCAGAACCTTCTCAAATATGATAGAAAGGTTATCAGTAGCCTAAATCAATTAAAGATAAGGAACAAATCATTCATACTCTAATATGATCATTTAAGCCTATTCATTAACTCGCAAGGTAACTCATCTAAATCTGAATTTAGTAAAGAATAGCTTAGAGTTGATCTTTAGGTTATGATCTGCAGTAATCTAAGGAAATATTCTTATTTCACCTTGCTTTGAATCTGAATCTTAATAGAGCAAAACCCATAAGTAACAAAGTTACTCGAAATCGTGTTATGAATAGTAAATCAATGAAACCTTGCAACTAATGCTTAATTCTATTAATCTAACCAATCTTTGCATCTTGAATTCGTAAAATAAGATTAATAAATTCATAAAGAGCAATCCCTGTTCTTGTGCAGAGTTTCATTTGTTCTTGTCATCTATTTCTTTCGCTCTTATTGAAGTTAGTGTTTTGCTTTATTTCCGTTGGTTCGACGTGTAGACCCGACGTCCCTATTCTTCGTCGTCGTCATCCGTAATCGCCATCTTTGTCGATTCAATTAAGCAAGGCGAGCATCCTTTGACCATATTGATCCCAGATTTTATATTCCTTTTGTGCATCAAATTGTTTTATGCATGCGCTACCTTATGTAAATTGCTATTTTGTGGATTTGGTAGTTATACCGTTGTCTCGTGAATCTCCTTTGATGATTATGCAAATGTGAACCTTGATAACCACATAATAGGGCTAGACATCTCTTAATGTCATCTTGGGTATATACGATCATATTAACTCGCTTAGCCACGCTTTAGAAACAATGATGCAAATGATCAAATCAATATTTGTTTCAAAACCTTGAAAATGGCATCACAGGTGGGTAATTTTGATTAAAAACTCAAAATGAAACTATGCTTTGATGCGGCGATTATTGGCAATAGCCGGCCAGCAGAAAGGAATTGCACGTAATGTAGGGTGAAGTGTCGCCCATGTCACAACTAAGGACCGAACATCGTGTTGTATGATCCAAGAAAATCCGTACAAACCACGAGGGTGAGGATGGGTTAGCCTTAGCCTATTAAATTGTTTAGACATGGCTTTGCTCATTGGTAGGCGGAGCTTGCAGAGGCATTCCGTTATGGATTTGCTTGTTAGGGGCTTTCACAGTTCGTGTGGGTAAATGCATAACCGGTGCAACGGTGCACGCCTTGCCATGGACAGAGACGTTGTGTTGGTGTATCAATGTGGATCCACGGCTTGGGTGAGTGTCTCTGCTTTTTATGGGGATAACGCCCGGCTGGTGTAAAGCCTTGTCTAGGAATTTAATGGCTATGTATGGTCTTCCGGACGACACACCTAAGGAAGTGTGCCGCAAAGGTTGATCATTCCTTGTGGGTACATTGTACACCTCTGCAGAGTTTAAATCTAATTGATTAGCCGTGCAGCATGTTATGGGTGTCTTGGTGAACTTGCACGAGTTAAATGTTATATTGTTTCCAAAAGAGTTTATTTTACATGTTAGCTTACCCCACAGATGACCCAATGCTATACCCTGCGTGGGCAAGTATTGGAATCAGCTGTTGTGCCCTGTGTGGACAAAGAACTGGATATATGCCGTGCGAGGGCAATGATTGATTCGTCGCTCACGTCATGGAGGACGGTGAGTGTTTATTATGCTTTACTTATTTGCTATCAATTAATCTTGCTCTTTTAAATTCCGATTGCAAATAACTTGTTTTACAAATTCAAATTCGCTTTATGCAAATTAACTGTAGTAGCCTCCTTTGAAATGACCTGCATGTATTGTAGGATTTGCTCAAGTCTTGCTGAGTATGTAAAATACTCACCCTTGCCTAATTATATTGTAGGTGTGTGCTAGCGAGCTTTCGAGTCTCTTTTCGTCGCAGGTTGCGGGATTCTTTTGAACCGATCTTTTCTAAGGAGTTATGCTCGCGCTTGCTGCTTGAGGATCGGATGGGCAAACCGCAAGATATTGCTTCTTCACTGCTTTATTCTCTGAGTTGTAATATTTCTTTATATAATCATTTCCGCTTAATTAATGTTTTGTATGGTTGTGATTTCCAATTGTTGTAAACATGTGAGTGCTAGCTATTGATCCGTGGAATAGCACAAGAATCACATGGAGGTTCCTGTCAATCGAAGCGGGTCTCATGACTTTGGTATCGAGCTATCTCGACCGTAGGATAAACCTTGGATAGAATGGTCGTTAGTGTTGGAATAAGCAAATTCAAAATCTTACTTCCAAAAGCTAGTATATTTGCAAAATGTAGGTTTTGCTATTCTTTTCTCCCTCTTAAGATTCTATTCTTACCCCTACCTTCATCTTGATTTGTAAACAAATGCCTCTTTCCTTAAAAATGGTCTTTCGTTGTTGTTGCTTCAAGATGTTGAAACATGTTGTTGTCATTCTTAGCGACAAACAGTGAAGCCTACAATGTTTACGCCAACCATTCCAAGAAAATATGCAGCTTAGCCACTTAAGCATAAAGGTATAAAGCTTGAAGATCCTACTTCATGAAGAAATAGCATCACCCAACCGTAAAAGGCGTAAGATTAGAATATCTTACGATCTGTCTTAAGATAAGAACCCTTGCTGTAGCATATAACTCGCTCTAGTTATATAGAGCAATGTATGTTGTTGCTCGTCGTGCTACTTGAAATTGGTTTTACTTTGAATGCCGGACCGATTTATATGTGAGCTTAACCTCTAGGTTGAAGTTTCACAATAAATTGTCCTTATGTATGAATATGGAAATCTCAAACCATAGGATAAATAATGAAACATAACATAGTCTGTATCTTCCCTCCATAGACTTTTTATGAACCTACCTCCTCTCTGTACAGTTTCTTACCTATGTAACCATTTCTCAAAAATAAAACCTTATCAAGATTTGTAGTATAGCCTCTATTACTACTCTTAACTTTGCTTGAGATCACACCACTCATATATAAACCAAGTTTAAGATCTTACCACATTAGTAACACTAAACTAGCTCAAGCTGCTTTAGGTTAACCAAAACATAATCTTCTTCACCAATAATTCTTAACCATGCCTCAAAACTCACCTCACTGCTTATCTAGATTCTATACCATGAAAATGAACTAATGTCAGGTGAACTTGAAATTAGTTGCTATCCTAGTCTGTTTTCCCTTTGAAAACAGCTTGTCACTTTCGAGTGATGATTCCTTTCAAACTCGGTCATGCCGCATAGGAAATATCACTTAAAGAGTTATAGAAACAACACTTGACCCTAACTACCTTCACTAAGAAAGTAGTAAGTAGCAATTGCCAACGCCATGTTTCTGATCTGATAAAGAAAATCATTAGGCTAAAAGAATGTTCTGAATAGCAGCAAGTTGAAATTCACAAGGAAAAATAATATTAAGCATACCATTGTATCTAGCAAAATACCATGAGTAAAGTGTGAATATTTCTATTTGTCACAAAAGAACCGCATTCCTAAACAATGTCTACAAGAAGAACAATACCTCCGTGGCTATAGCCATACCGTAAGTCGATTAGACTAGATTATAGCTCGAGAATAGGAGGAATAACAATCTAAAGTAGTTCGCTCGAGAAATTTGTTAAAGAATCGAGTCGCAGCAGCAGCGTGGCAGGGCCCATAACCCACATGTCACGGGATCTGCGAACAAACAATTCCTTAGATGTATATTAATCCAACCCAAAACATCTGTCCCAGTCGTTCATGACATCTACCTGCGAAAGAAGCTTATGACCTACTAGATGTAGTGCTAGGTATGATACCTATGTATCTGGACCTACCATGATTCAAGTTTAACTCTATGGTCAACCCTTTGATCGTAGTCACTTCCTGATCATCTATTTTATATCATCAGCAAACAACCTTTCTATTGTTTCGAATAAGATAGATAATGTCATCTCATTTTAATCGAGAAGAACTTAGATACTTTGCCAACACCTACCCAAGCAGTAGTTTTAATTCACCTTGACAAGAAAGACATCAAAATTTCCAAACTATCTTAAAAACCTAGAAAACATCAAATACTTAAAACAACCCCCGCTTTGATATCGTGCTCTAAATATAAACATCTTTGCATGTAATTGTACCGATACTTAATGTGGTATTGAGTACGCCTTTGTGTATTCAATTCCTACAATCGGTCCTTGATCCTCAGACATTTCACTTTTCCATAGTTGTCAAATCCAAAGAAAATAAAAAACCTTTCATCTATTAAGTTGATCAAACAATTAAATCATCAGAACCACTTTATATTGTCTTGCCTCAACCCAATACTTGAATTACCATTACCTTGTTTTCAATCTAAAGTCAACCTGAAATGACATTTATGCTCAGCTCATTTCATCAACTGATGTTGAATTATACAGATCAACCATTGTATTCAAATGCCCTTCTTGGTATTAAACATTTGGTTTTTCCCAAATGAATCTAACGACAATGCAGCCTTTCCTTCGCCTCAAAAATTCTAAATATACCACATACCACTCTCTAAATTGAATTATCCTTATTAACAATACTGACTATTCAATCAAAATAGATGTGTAGAAAGTATTAGTATCTCTCATCTGCTTACCTAAAGCTTAAATAGAATTCTTCTCTATTTCTTCGCACGTCAACTTGGAATCGCAAGACGAAGGTCCAGTAAAGCAATTGCAATGAAGACGATGGATCAACAGAACGATAAGTCACCTCCGATAGAGAATTCCCAAATTTATCTCATCCTCAAGAATTATGAAGTTCCTGGTATTCACCATTTCCAAATCCGAGATAACCTGGCGCTATGAAATTTTGGGCCATATCATATCATTAAGATGATGGAAGAAAAGGGAAACATGTAAATCAGAATTGCCATCTCCCCTATCCGGTGTTTATAATATCTTCCATGTATCGCAAATAAGGAAATGTCTTCATCCTCCTTCTAAGATCACCCACTAGATGAAATCGATCGCAATCTAATTTAATTTATCAAAGCAACCGACTAGAGTCTTAAAAGAAACCGAACGCCACACTCGTTATAAACCCCACAAGATGATCAAGATTCAGCAGAGCGATCATTCTGAAGAAGAAACAACTTGGGAACGAGAAGACCGACTCGAGAAGCAGTTTCCTGACTTCTTTTAGAAATAATTTTCCTTAGACCCGCCAAATCTCGTGGTCGAGATTTTTGTAAGGGGGGTAGATCTGTAACATCCTGAAAAATTGAATAAAGTAAAAATGAATATTTTGAATTTGAAAATATTTGTTTCTGAGTTTCTTGACATTATTGGTTTTATTTGGATTTCCTTTGGAGTTTTGCATTGCATGAAAAGTCAAATAAAGAGAATTAAAGAATGAAAACTAATATACAATTAAAAAATAATTAAATTAGTAATTTTCATAATCAAACATGTATCAAATAAGCATTAAAATTCAAAATTTAAAATATTAGATTCATTGACCAATTTATAATCATATATCGAACATAATCTGAAATATTAGCTCACTTTTCATGATCAGTAATCACACGTAATCTTCACTCTATCGTTAATCTTCAGACCTCAAATTTCATGATTTCACTATTTGATTCTTCTCCCTTCGTAATAACCACATCAGCGTTCACTGCAATCTTCACCATGTCCATTTCTCAGTACCTTACTCCTCTCTCGATCTATGCACCTCTAAGCTCCTCTCATTGCGAACTCGATTACTAGCTCAAGTCCTTCATAGCCATCGAGCATAGATACTCAATCAGTGACTCACTCAGCCTGCATTACTCTGAGTCTTCAGTCCTCTCTATCACTCATCTATCTTCGTCATACTTCAGTGCCATCCTCGTCTGTCATTGCTGTTCAAGCCTGCCTTCACAACTATCACTATCACTACTTGCTCGCACTCAGCCAGATTATCCATCATCTACTGCTACTTCAACCTGCATCTCTGTGCTTAATCAGTGCTCCTCTGACCGTTTCGTGGCCTAGCCATCATGCATTCATGCCTATCATAGTAGGTCATATGCTTCAGACTAGTCTGAGCATATCAGCTAATACTGATCTTCAACTTCACTCATGCATATGGATATCTAACTTCATCGTCAATAATTATGAACATTATGATTATTACGCTTTCTAGACGTTCGCCTTAATGCTTCTGCTTTCTCGAGCTTGAAATTATCACCTCCAATCTTTCACCTGTTCGAATCATATCTATGTAAGTGCTTTTAAGTCAATCAAATCGATTGTTTAGATAACTATAATATAATTCAATCATCATTAATGTTCTGATAATTTATTCTATATGAAACTTAGTTCTGATAGGACTTTATGATCTGAATGTAACACTATCTTATATCTAAGTGATTTGCATCAATTATTAGACTTATGTAAATTAATGTTAATGTTGAATTAGCAATTAATAGTACAGATATCTATTATAAATTCTATAGTTATCAATCTAGAATTACAATTATAGTATTTTAATGTAAAATTTAATAATTAATAATCTGATTACAATTATCAATATAATTAAATTATATGTATATGCAATGCTAATATGTCATTAATTATATGTATATTAATATCAATAGAATTAGTATACAGTAAGAATTAGTAGAATAATATTATAGATATTCAGAAATTAATAAGTAAATATTATAACTATCAATATAATTAATGTCAATTACAATAAGCAATATGATTGACTAATATGTAGCATAATTTAATGTTATCCAATATTACATAATATGCTAATCTAATAATTAATTATAGTTATGACAATTGTTCATATAGTATTATAATAATAATTATATTTAATCATATTAACTATTCAATAATAGCTTAAAATTAATGATATTTAATTAATTCTAAATAAGTAAATTAGATTAATATTAAGGATATTAATCATTACTAATACATGATTATTTAACCATTAATAGTAATTAACTTAAATATTAACAATAAATTAATATTATTAATATTGAAATTATATTGATATTATTAAAACACTTTACTAAATATAATAAATTAAATTGATAAGAATTCATTATAAATTAATTTATGCACATCAAAATTGTATATTTAATAATAACTAGTTCTAATTATATTAGATCTATTTAGCAAGTTTAATATTAAACTCTCTAATTATAATTTAATTTAATAACAACTTAAGTTTTAGATAATTCTCGAAATTATATATTAATATTATTAAGTAATTAATGTTAAAGATTATTCTATACACATCATTAATAATATTTATCATTTAAGCATAATTTATTGTATTTACTCATCATTTAATCCTTATACTAAGTATCTATTATAATGTCTATAGCGTCCTTGCATAGTATATTTTGTAAATTATAATGTTAATGAATTATATGTTAACTTGATTATGATTACCAAATATTAGTATATCTAATATTAGTAATCAATCGTCAACTTAAACTGAGCACTAATATAAATTTATACCATATTACGTGAGTTGCAAATTCATGTTTAGTTTATATAAATTATACTAAATTCTAATAGGATATGATTATGTAAACTTGTTGTGATAGTGGTATATTCTAATTAGGCTATGGTTAGTAACAATGTAATAGCTGATGTTGGCTCCATAATTATGCATTATAATGCTCGATCATCATTAAATGATATTATACATTTAGTAAATATGAAATTTTTAAATGACTAGTATATATGTGAATTTTAGCAAAATAATTTTTGTAATTATTAATTCGTTGTGTATCATTTGTAATTATATGTAAAAAATGAACGTTGTAAATTATATTAGCTTGTATTGTGATTTTAAATATACACTGACATTATGTTCTAATTGTTAAAAATTAGATCATTATATTAGATTTAGCTTATATTGTAGGTGTGTGCTAGCGAGCTTTGAGTCTCTTTTTCGCCGCAGTTGCGGATTCTTTTGAACCGATCTTTTCTAAGGAGTTATGCAGTCGGGTTACTGCTTGGGATCGGATGGGCAAACCGCAAGATATTGCTTCTTTCATTGCTTTATTCTCGAGTTGTAATATTTCTTTATATAATCGCTTCCGCTTAATTAATGTTTTGTATGGTTGTGATTTCCAATTGTTGTAAACATGTGAGTGCTAGCTACTGATCCAGGGAATAGCACAATAATCACATGGAGGTTCCTGTTCGTCAGAACGGGGTCTCACACCAAGTATCAATGGCGGTTTTTTGCTCAAATCGCCACTCATACCCGAATATCAGTAGCGGTTCTAGCAAAAAACCACCATTGATACAAGGACTATCAGTAGCGGTTTTTGCCAAAAATCGCCACTGATAATCCCACACACGAAAAGAAAAAACTGGCATTTGTGGCTAGCCTCAGGCAACGCTAGCCATGCCCTCTGAGCATAATGAAAATAGTGTACAGAAAATAATCACAGATAATAGTGTACAGAAAATAATCTAACTATGTATCTGTACCGAAGAAAATAATCACAAGCCAAGGTACATGTATCTCTACCAAAGAAAATAATCACAGACAATAGTGTACAGAAAATAATCACCCTAAATCTAAAATACCTTGGCATTCTTTCTAGCAGCTATTAATTGTGCACTGGCTGAAGTGTCTCTTGGTACCACATAATAGGATAGAGTAGTTTGCACTGGACTGGGTACTGCCTCTTCTCCGAATTTGACATCAAAAGCAACAGATTAGTAAAGACAAACTTCATCTTCTTTGCAGTAGTAAACCTACAAATTAGAACACAACATACTCGACAATATAATCTAGAAAAGAATAGTTCCTTTAGTTCAGCTATCAGCTTGCACAAAAGAACAACCCATGATAGAAGTGCAATACCAGAATACTTTTGTTAACTAACAATAAGCATCACATCCCAAGAAATCTAAGGATACCACATAGATGATTGTATGTATAAGTTGTTCTATACTGGACTATTTTCATAGAAAAGAAAATATCATGTGGTCCGTCATTGACTTGAAAAGGTCAGTGTGAAGCTTACTATGAAATATCCAACAAGTTAAGCAAAATTGTTGCTTCAAGATTCAACATATCACTACCTTGCAGTAGATCCTTCCCATTGATGACGATGAAGATGTTCTTTTGAACTTGAGTGATGCCTCGCCGTCGAGTTCGAAATCCATTCACCGGCTCAATCTCAATTGCATTAGCTGGTTCTGTTTCCACATAAAATTTATGCGAGCTTCTGAATATCGAAAAGGAAATAACAAGATTTAATCAAAAGAAAACAAGGAAGTTTATCATCTCAAGTGGCTCATGCCGACGCTTATCTGTTTTAGGAAATGTTACGTAAAACATGTAATCGACATTGAACTTCTTGAAGCTATATGGCAGCAATCAACATTTTTCACTTGGTTAGTTTATCAAACTAACCAAGTAAAATTTTCACTTGGTTAGTTTAGCAAACTATTACAAACACATGAAATAACTTCATATGAAAAAATAACCATGTAAGGCAAACACAAGAAATATTTAGAAGTGTCACTCGCATGTGTGTGTGTTCCTGAAGAAGACAAAAGTATATGCTACACTAGCACAACCACTGACAAAAGAAGTGTCATTGACAAAAGAAGGGGTTCCCATTTTAAAGGAACAAAGAGTTATTTACACTTAGTAATGAAACAAAATTGAAGTAACAAAAGCCTAAACTAGTTTTCTAAACTAGAAGCCTACGGGTCTTCGGAGGTTGGAGATATGTGATGTGAGACAAGAGTATGGATGATTGGATCGTTGTTGTCTTAAATCATAAAACTCGCTGCTTTTGTTGATTATTTCCTTCATGATGAAGTAGGCGAGCTGGCCCCTGAATGGCTTGGATTTGAAGGAAGCGGATCCTACCGTAGACAACTTGAGGCGCTTATAAGTATGAAAAACAAAATTAAGAGAGTATATAGAAATTGAGTGGTGCGAATCAATGTGTCATGTCTGCATGACTGACCTCTACGTCATTATCTTTTATTGTGCAACCTACGATTTCACGCATGTACTGGCACACGAAGTACCCACATAAATTTGCTCCTTGCGGCTGTTTGTGACACTGCAAAAATCGAATGAACTAAGATGTTGTCGAAGAAGCTATTTACTATGAAATACGATATAAGAATATTCCTTGCGTGCGTACCGGAAAGTTAGTACGGATTGTAAGGGATTTCTGGAATGGGCGGTATCTCGAGCTCTTGTTACAATATCTTTTGAACGCCTCATTCATTAAACGTGTCATCACTTCAAAGTCTTTTTTAGGTTTATCCAGTGGATCCATGATCAGCATCTTGCTCTTTTCTGGATAAATTATTACGAGAATCCAGTGGAAGCTACATACACATGCATGATGCTATAGTTATTAGTCCTTACATCAGAGTAAATAATGAAATCAACGAGTAATTTAACTAGCTAGTGAGGAATTTACTTAAAATGGTATGGTAAAAGTATAAACTCCTTGTCTTGTAGTTTAATCAAAGATTTATATACGTACTCCTCGACCTCCTTTGGCGCTCTTTTGATTTCGGTTTGGAAACCGTTCCCGGGTCGAGGAATCCCTACCTCGAATATCAATCTTTGTTGATTATCTTGGTCATCAGACTTCGCCTTGCCCTTACTTTTTTCTCGCACGACATCATACTCGGTCCTGGCTTCGCCTGATTTGGCTGATACGGCTTGTTTAATGTGCCATTTTTTGGGATCAAGGGTTCTAGGTTTGTCCTTTGAAGTACCAGGTGTTATAGGTTTCTGTTTTGGAGTACTAACAGTGGCCATCTTTATAGGGTCCTCAATGGATTTCTTTTCTACCTCATCTTGCTTCTTGACCGCTTTCACTCTCAGTTGGTGACAGATCTTGCGGATTGTACCGCAGAGAGGCGGCATTGTGTGGTCCAAGATTTATGTCACGCTTGCGCCCATCGATGAATGAGTGGACGACACTTCCTAGAGTTGTTATCTCGTCATTGGCGGGTTTTTCTAGTCCGATCTCAGCAAACTATGCAAGTACCGTATCCATCTGGACCTTTGCATAACCTGGCGGTATCGGGGTATTGTGCAAGACACCCCCTTCTTGGCACGGATAAACTACCCCTGTAGCAGCCTGTAGAAATATGTTCATCACAGGCACGTTGAGCTGACAGGGTGTGGGGTCTGTATGTCGCCCACGTGATAATGGTTGTTGTCCTTACGCCAATGGGGTGGACAGCGCGAAGCGCCGCGACGACTGTAGGGCCGAGAGAACGTTGTGGGCTCGCGCCTAGCTCAAGGCTTGTTGTACTTGTCATTCAACTTGTTCTTCAATGGTGCCTTGTATTTCGACGAGGGTCAAGGCGTCCTTTGACCGGTCGAACACGGTCGCGGACCCCCAGCTTCGGCGCGCCTCGACCACGACACAGGTGCACGGGCGCCGACCTAGAGCGCGTTGGCCTCGAAGACGCCCGCTTCGACCTCGAGCTCGAGCGGGCTCTATCTAGGTGCCGTTGTCCGCCTTGGATTTCGGATCAGCGTTTGACGGCGGTTGCTCAAGGAGCGGAGTCGTGAAAGAGGCAAAGCACGTCGCGGCAAGTCCGAGGCGATTCTTGCCGCCCTCAACGTGCATGAAGGCCACTTCCCGGGAATCTCTCCCGTCCGTTGCGTGCAGGGGAGGTGTGAAGGCCATGGAAGCACAGTCTTTAAAGAGACACGAAGTCCACGAACTCACTAGACACCCAAGAGCTTGAGCATTAGCCATAGCCATTGTTGAGCTTAAGCTATAAACACCCCACTGTACTCAATCAATAGAAAAGAACACCGCCGCAAGGCGACTGGAGTAGAGCTATTACCTTCGCCGGGGGCTCGAACCAGTATAAACCCCTGTCTCGTGCTCGTTATCGCCTAGCTTCGACCTTCGACGATTACGATTTGTCCCCCTCATTTGAGCCAAGCCCGATCCGGGTCCCTAATCACTTAAACCCCCGTTTCATTTCTACGGTCGGCGATCCCGATCGTCGACAGCTGGCGCCCACCGTGGGGCCCGATTGGCTTTGCTCTTTCGCAGGGAAATCACTAGGTCTTGGGAGCATGGCGCGCTTCATCAACTCGCGCTCAACTGGCACGGAAACAGACGCGGACTCTGACTCCACGTCCCTGTTCTCGCCCTCGCCGCCGCCTTCAAAGACGTCTTGGTAGCGACGGCGATGCCAGGTCGCCGAGATGACCGCGATCCGCAGACTCCAGAAGACGCTCGCCGGATGGTGCAGGTTGCCATCAACCAGGCAATAACCGCTCTCCGGCGGGAGCACCAGGAGAAGGCCGACATCGTCCGAAACCGGGCTCCTCGGGAGGCGCCTTGGCGCTATCGCCGAAGTCATGGCTGACCCGATAGGGTGAAGTCGAACTCTTTGGTCGGCGTTGGTCAAGAGCTCGTCGGGCAGATCCGAGGCCGTGCCATCGCAGCACCAGGCCAAGCACTCGGGAGCCCGCCGACGAAGTGATGGCGGCTCGTCGCGACCGCCAGCAGCGCTCGTAAGACGCCACCTCCGCAGCGCGCCTCGTCGGCGGCAATCCGGGGCCAGCCTTGACCTGTCTCGCCACCGTCGAGGGCTCGGCGGGCAAGGGCAGCACGGATCAGCTCCACGGGCTCGCGTCGGCGATGATGGATCGCGGGGTCCCTCCGGATGTTGCGCCCAGCGCCATTGGTCGAGATCGCTGCATTACTGCCGGGCGATTTCGAGCACGCTTCCGGTCGTGGCAGACGGATCGCCGAGGAGCCTCGACTCCGAATCTGGCAGCAGCAGGGACTTGGTCGGCGGCGACCACGACCGGCGTGCGCCCGTCCCGGCCTACGGCTGCGTGGCCTATTCCGACGACCTTCGTCGCGTGCGCTGGCCGGCTCGGTTCAAACCGTCGCTGATAGAACGCTTCGACGGGACCAAGAACCCGGACGAGTTCCTGTCCATTTACTCGACCGCCATCCTGGCGGCCGGAGGTGACGAGCTCGTCATGGCCAACTATCTCCCGACCGTACTGGACGGGGCCGCGCGAACCTGGCTCTTCAATCAAAAGCTCGGTTCTTCGTGTCGTGGCGCCAGTCGAACGCCCGCGCTCAACTTCGAGTTGCTACTGGCGGCGGAAGGAGAAAGACTCGATCGCGTCATCAGGCAGAACGAAGCGCTCCGCGACTTCATGCGGCGATTTATTCGCACGGCCGGAAGGAAAGACTGGATCACGTCATCGTGGCAGAACGAAGCCGCTCCGCGACCGTGCGGCGATTTATTCGCACGAGAATCGATCCCGAGCATCTCCGACGAGGCCGTCATAATGGCCTTCAAATTCGGGCGTCCGCGACCGGCGACTCACCGAGGATCACGGAGATCGTCTCGCGGCTCTCGTCAACAAACTTTTCCGTATGGCGGGCGATATGCGGGCCGCGACGACGCCGTCCGCTGGAAGCATGACTACGACCAAGGTAAGCTTGGTCCTAACCCCGCAGAGGCTCGCCCATCCGCTCGAAGGGCGTCGACCGTGGCGCCGCCTCCCAAAGCGAAGCGTGATCGCGGAACGGCGGATCGCCACTGGTGGCGGTGTCGGCGGACGGCCGCGAGAGGTCCTTGAGGTCCGAGATCAAGCTCGGGAAGGACCCCGGTCGCGCCAAGGGCGACCCCGACCGCGCCAAACACAAGGCCAACCCCAGCAGCAGGATCAACGACCTGGAACGCGGCGGGCCGGCGCCCCGCCGCAGGAGGCGAAGGGCGCTCGCTTTACGATGAGTCAAAATTTTGCCTGTTCCACAGGGCGGCGGGCCACGACCTACGGGCTTGGCAAAACAAGCTGGAGGCCTTCTATGATGGCGGGGGGGAGATGCCCGTGCTACCAAAGGACGACGCCCCGGCGGACAGGGTGAACGCCGGGGAGGACTGCGACGACCTCGACCTGGAGTTTCAGCAGGGCGAGCGCCGCATCGACGTCATCTTCGGCGGCTCATCGGCTTATCAGTCACGGCGTGAGCTCAAGGCCGCGTCACGGACCATCTACCAGGTCGCCACCGGGAAGGCAGTCGAGCAGCAGTGCAAGTGGGCTGGGGCCACCATCACCTTCTCACCGGAGGACGCACTCCAAGGTATGGCCCGAGATCTGAAAACCGCCCTAGTCGTGACCCCGACCATCAGCAACACCACGGTCGGTCGTGTCATGGTCGACGGTGGTAGCTCCCTCAATTTGCTGCAGGCTGGAGCGCTCGACCGGATGCAGATTCCCCGATCGAAGGTCAAGAACGTGGCCGTCCCCTTCTTCGGGATCGTCCCTGGAAGCTCGACCACACCTCTGGGGCAGGTGGTCTTGCCCGTCACTTTTGGCGACTCGGCCAACTTCCGTACGGAGCTAATCACCTTCGAGGTGGTCGAGGGGGACCTTCCGTACAACGCCATCCTCGGGAGGCCAGCCCTGGTCAAGTTCATGGCGGCCAATCACTACGGCCACCGGTGCATGAAGTTGCCTGGACCCAACGGAGTCATAACCGTGCGGGGCGACCTGCAGGCGGCTCACGGGTGCGAGACCAAGGCCCTGGCCCTTGCCGGCGTGCTACCCCCACGAGGCCCAGAGGCGGAGGGAAAGAGCGCCCACCAGAAGGCGGCAATCCAGCCCGGCGGGCCAACAAAGGCCGTGCCGCTCGAGGAGGACGACCCGACCAGGTGCATCCACGTCTCAGCCGGGCTGAGTTCCAAATAGGAACTCGAGCTCGTCGCCTTCCTCCGCGCCAACAAGGGCATCTTTGCCTGGGAACCCGCGGACATGCCTGGCGTCCCGAGGGAGGTGATCGAGCACAAACTGCAAGTCGGGCGATTGCCGCCCGTCTGGCAGAGGTTGCGCCGCTTCTCCCGGAGAAGGTGGCGATCATCAAGGAGAACCTCGACAAGCTCTTGAAGGCGGTTTCATTCGTGAGGTCGACTACTCCAATGGTTGGCGAATCCGGCCATCGCCCGTAAGAAGGGCGGTAAGTGGAGGATGTGCGTGGACCACACGGGCTCAACTCGGCCGCCTGGCGACAACTTCCGCTCCAGCGCGCAGATCGACGGATCGCCGACTCCACCATGAACGCCAAGATGCTAAGCTTTACGGGCGCCTATTCCGGGTACCACAGATCAAGCTAGCAACGGGCGGCGAGAGCAAGACGGCGTTCATCACGCCGTTCGGCACCTATTGCTACACGACCATGTCGCTTGGTCTCCGCGCAATCGGGGCCACTTTTCAACGTCGATGACCAAGACGCTCGACCCCGGTCGGGAGAAACCTTGAGGTCTATGTGGGCGACATCATCGTCAAAAGCCTCTCTGGCGACTCACGCTCGAGACCTCAAGGAGACTTTCGCCAACTTGGCGTGCACGAGATTAAACTCAACCCCGAGAAGTGCGTGTTCGGCTGCGGGGAAAGGTGCTCGGCTACATGATCGGGGCTCGGGGTTGGCCGAACCTTGAGAAGATCGAGGCGATCGAGAAGATGGCGCCTCCAACCTCGGTCAAGCAAGTGCAGAGCCTCACCGGCCGCATGGCCGCCCTCAGCAGGTTCATTGCGAGGCTCGGCGAGCGGGGCTCCGTTCTTTAGTCATCATGAAGCGAGGGAACTTTGAATGGACCCGGAAGCACAGTGTCTTCGATGACTCAAGGTATATTTGTCCACCCCACCTGCTTACGACCCTCGGCCCGGAGAAATTGTGCTCTACCTTGCGGCCACCTCTCGGGCCGTCGTGGCCCCTCTGGTGGAGCCTGGTCCCAAAGAAGACCAATCTACTATGTCAAGTCTTGCACGCCCAAAGGAGCGCTACCCGCAGTACTAAACCGCCAGATGCTCTTCTCATGGCCTCGCATAAGCCGCCATTACTCCAGCGCACTCGGTGGTAGTCGAGCAACTTTCCTCGGGGACATCTTTGCGAATCCAGAGGGCGGCGGACGGATCGCCAAGTGGGCTATGGAACTGGCGGCGTTCGACGTCGTGTGCGCGGGCACGAACGGCTATCAAATCCTGGCGCTTCGCCAACCGTGGTCGAGCAGACTACCCAGCCGCACCCGAACCCGAGGTCGAGGAAGAAAGGCCCTGGACCATGTTCTTCGACGGCTCAAGGTCCTTCAAGCGCTCGGGGGCTGGAATCCTCATCGTCACCCCGCGAGGCGACCACTTGAGGTATGTTATTCGTTTCGGTTTCCGCGACCAACAATGTGGCGTATCTGAAGCCCTCTTGGCGGGTCTGCGGGCTTGCAAGGCATTGGGTGTACAAAGGTTGGTCGTCAAGGGCGACTCTCAGCTCGTCGTCAACCAGTACAACAAGGAGTACCAGTGCTCGGAAGACTCTATGTCAAAATACCTAGCCGAGGTACGCAAGATGGAAAAATGGTTCCAGAACCTGGAGCTCAAGCACATCCCCAGGAAGGACAATTCCAGCGCGGACCTCCTCTCCAAGCTCGGTTCCTCCGACGACAAGCTCCCGCCCGACGTCATCCTGGAGACACTGGCGGCCCCCTCGATCTCCAACCAAGAGGTCCTACTCACCTTGGTGGAAGGTACCCCTTCATGGGCTGAACCCATCTATAATTTCCTCGCCAAGGGTGACCACCGCCCGACTTCACGAGAGAAGCAGGATCAAACGCCGGCGAAGTTTGTACGCTTCGTCGGCGGGGCACTATCTGACGGAATGTCTCCGGCATTCTCCGCATGCGTCTCTACGGAGGAGGGTAAGTACCTGCTAAATGACATCCATTCAGGCCTCTGTGGGGCACACTCTTCGTACAGGACGATGGTCGGCAAGGCTTTCCGCATGGGCTATTACTGGCCTTCGGCGCTTCAGGATGCCCGTGACATCGTTCGTACTTGCCGAGCATGCCAGTTCCACGCCCGGAAGTCGCATCAACCCGCCTACGCGCTCCAGACCATCCCGCTCGCCTGGCCCTTCTCGACATGGGGACTTGACATCCTCGGCCCTTTTCCCCAAGCAGCAGGGGGGAAGAGGTTCCTGTTCGTGGCCATTGATACCTTCACCAAGTGGATAGAAGCTGAACCGGTCTCGACCATAACGGCTCAAGCGGCGATTGCGTTTTTCCGCTTGAGCGTGGTCACAGTATGGGGTTCGTGTAAAATTATCGCGACAACGGTATCTGTTTACGGTGAGTTGTTCCAGAGTTTTGCGAGGAACTCGGCATCAAAATATGCTTCGCTCGGTGGCTCACCCCGAGCAACGGAGCAGTGAGCGCGCCAACCGCAAATCATCCAGGCGCCAAGAAAGCGAGTTGCGAGATGAGCTCGAACGATTCTAAGCAAGACCGGGTGGACGAACTTCCCACCGCCTTATGGTCTATTCGCACCCTGACAAGCCGAGCCACGTGGTCCACACCTTTCGGCTCGTGTTGATGCAGAAGCCGCCCCGCCTCCCGAGGTCACTGGCTCTGCAAGGGTCGGCAGTCGACGGTCGACTTCGAGCATGAGAGGTCTCTCGACCTTGCCTTAGCGTAAGAAGTAAGATGTCGCGTGCCTTTGCCACGATCAACGCACTACCTGCAAGCTCTTCACAGACATGCGTCTCGGTCGGCATGCGACCTAGAAGCTCCTTGTTGGGGACTTAGCCACGAGACGGATTAGTCTCGTCCAACACCAACAAGTTATCCCCACGGTGGGAGGGCCCTATAGAGTCGTTTCAACAGATCGCGACGGGCTTACCGGCTAGCGATGCCCGTGGCGAGAGCTCTCTAGCTTGTGGAACATAGATCAACCGAAAGTTTTATGTGTAACCCCTTTACCTGAATTTCAATAAAGTCTATTTCGATTCTGTCTCTCGTTTATGAATATCGTCATTGTTACCCGCGCCTTTCGAACACGACCTTAAATGACGCTTACGTACTCCCTCTTGGTCTTAACATCGCGAGATCCACGCCGCTCTCGGTGGTCGCTACCGTAAGCCCACACCTGCAACCCAGCTCTCGCACTCGAGCTCGAGCCGTAGGTCGCGAAGTTGTAACCATGGGGCAGTACACGGGCTCGAGGTCGCAATGCGAAACGTCAGTTCAGGCAAGTCTCTTGCTTGTCATGTTTTCTCTGGACATTTTCTTCACTCTGCAGGTCGCGATTGTTTGCTCACGTCTAAGTCTTGTGCCCAAGGCCGACGTTGCTCGACCTTGGACCCAACGGGCCGGATAAAGCGAGTAGCCAACAAGCGACCTAAGGAGCGCGACCAAAGGCAGAACGAATACACGCCATGGAACTTCGACTAAATGGATTAACGCAAAAAGGGTTTGTCCTCCCTATGTACATTTTACCCCACTAGAATTCTACGTTGGGCACTTTCTTTCTGGTCGGCCATTTAGCGGTCAAGCTTCTCTGCCGAGCTCGGCGATTTTGGCGCCGAGGTCGAAGAGGTCGCCTCAGCTTGAAGGGCTTTGAGGCGTCCGCGCTCGGCGGCGTTAAATCTTGGAGCTGGGCCATGGCTTTTCGTCGCCGTCTTTTAGCGCGCTCAAGCCTCCTTCGAGCTCCGAGACCTTGGCCTCGAGCAGTAGGGCACCTCGCCGAGGAAGACGATTGACCCGTGGCGGCCTTCTCCAGCGCCTCGACTTTGGCCCGCTCGTCCTCGACCGCCTTGCCAGCACGCTCGAGCTTCTCCTCGAGCTCCAGGACCTTGGCCTCGAGCTCGGAGGACGCCTTCGGCGGGAGCGACGTCCGCTCATGGCGGCCTTCTCGAGGCTTCAACCTTGGCCCGCCGGCCTCGAGCGCCTTGGTCAAGCGAGCGCGCTCTTGCTCCACGGCCTTGAAGCCGTGCTCGCGCTCGGAGGTCCTGGCCTCCTCGAGCTCGGCCGCGTGGGCTACCTCCTGCGCCGTCATCGTCTGGCGCAGGTCGTCGAGCTCCCGGGCCTTCTGCCGAGCTCCCCGCTCGACCTCAATGGTCCCGATGAGCCTGGCGCGCTCGACCTCCCGCGCCTCTACCACGTTCAGAAGCCCCCTTAGCACGTCGGCATGCTCTTGAAGGCCTTGTAGCCCTCGAGAGGCATGGGTGATCACCTTCACGACAAAGGGCGGCCCAAAGATGAGAGCAGAAGAAACCCGGACTTCAAACTACGAGAGGCACGGAAGACCCTTACCTCGCGAGGTGACCCTCCAGCGTCTTGGGTGAACTCCTCATGATCGTCGATGCGGTTTCGGGATCTCCTCCTCCTCGTCGACCGCCATGGCAAGGGTGTCGAGTCGACCTCGGCCCTTGTTGGGGCACTTGGGCCAAGATTTTGGGCCCGCCCGGGCGGCTGGTCTCCTTTGTCTCCCGGTGGGTTCAACTCGTCGGACGGGAAGGCGTGGCGGCGATGCTAGTCCCGGCCTCCTGGCCGAACTCCGCTTCGTCTCCGGCGCCAAAGGGCGGTGGCGGGTCACCGCGGCATCCCGGCCTTCATGACTGGGGCTGCGGCCTCGGCGTCCGACGCGACAAGATCGGCGAGGTGCGGGGCCCTGCGGCTGACCATCTTCAGGGCCGGGGAGCGGCCTCGGCACCGGGCGTCCGTGGTGGGGAGCTGAGGCTGTCGCCTCGGCGCGACCGCGAGCTTACGCCCCCTCGCGGTGGCCTCGGGGAGGTCGACGACGGCGCCTCATGCGCCTCGTCGGTGCTGAAGTCCGCGTTGGTCGTGGGCTCGTTCTCCTCCTCGTCCGGGTCGCCGACCCCCTGGTAGAACTCACCATCTGGGGGCGGACTTGGCGGCCCAGAGGGGGTCCGGGTCGGGCGTGAAGGCTGGCGCCGGACCAGCTCGAAGGCGTCCTCCTCGGACTCGGACTCGCATCGGACCATGACCATCGTCGATCTGGGCAAGTCTCGAGCATGCGTGCTCGGGGCCTGCGATCAAGAGCAGGCGCTAAGCTAAGAAGACACGAAGGGGGCAGGATGAGTCAGAAAGTCGAAAAAACTTACGTGGGTCGCCAGCCTTCGCCTCGTCGAGGGCCGGTGCAGGTCTTGTCGCCTCGACCTCGGAGGGGCACTTCGTTTCAGCGAAGCCCCGTCCCGGGTCCTCGGGCCGCCCGAGGGCCCCGCGATGTCCGCAGCGGCAACCCTGGAGGACCGAGCCCGGGCACCCTGAGCTGGTGGGGGAGACCTAGCGGCGGCCGCCGCGCTCTGCTGCTGCGAAGGGGAAAACACGTCAGACGGCTAAAAGACCCGAGCATGGACTCGGTGTTGGCCATGAGAATCCTTACGTGTAGACGATCCCCCACTCGGCGTGGGGTTTCTTCGCCTCTCGCGGTCCGCTCAGGGGAGGCCTCTTCTTCCCTTCTTGCTCTTGCCCATCCCGGGCAATGGAGCATCCGCTTTGGCCGTGTCAAGCAGCTCCTGGTGGTCCTGCGCGCGGAAAATGTCATTGCAGGCCGCAGGGTCGCTCGGGTCGGTCCGTTGGTCGGGATGGCTTACCTCGGCCTTGCGGCGGAGCATGTTCTTCGGCACGGAGTCGTCCATGGAATAGTTGTGCGCCAGTTTTCCGAACATCTCGTTCATCCTGGCGGCCACCCAAGATTCCTTCGGCGCTGCAAGAAGGAAACCATTCTCAGAGAAGCACGACGGTGGGACTCGAGCAAGACCTCAAGGCAGGGGACGGGCGTGCAGACGTACCCTCGCGGGTCGAGTCGTCGCGCCCCTGGATCTCGTAGAACGGGTGCTCCCGCCACCGCAGGGAGACACCCGGCCCGCAGGAAGTCGACGGCGATCGCCTGCCCGGTGAGGCCGCGCTCGGCGCAGAGGTGGATGGCGGCAATGGCTTCTTCGTCGGCCTCGGGGTCGTCCGTGTCCGGGGTCTCTTTCTTCCCACCGACGGGCTTCCCCTCGTAGGACAGCGTGCCGAGCTCCCCTTTCTTCAGGTAAAACCACCGCTCGGACCATGGCCCTAGGGAGTCCCGAGCTTGGATCTTGGGGAAGGACCACTTGAGCCCCGTCCGCTGGCGGAAGTAGAGACACCCGACCACTGGGTCCTTCCCGGAGCGGAAGAGGCTGAAGTAGCGAAGAAGAAGCGAGGGGTTGGGAAGGATTCGGGAACCCCTCGCATGAGGGGAAAAGATGGCGAGTGAGAATTGAGTTTGGCACTGTGTTTATGAGCTCTATCTCGCAGCTGGTGAGGACTACGGAGAGGAACTCGCTCTCCGGGGTCCGCAGGCCGAAGAGGACGTAATGCTCGGTGCAGACGATCTCGTCCTCCTTGGGGCATGGCTCGGTCTCGTTGCCCGGCAGCCGCCATGTGAATGGATCGAGCAGCCCCAGGGTTTCGAGCTCCTTCATCCTTGCGGGCGACAGCATGCTCCTCCCAAGCTTGGCCATGGCAATCGCGGCGGTTTCGGTCGAGGGGAGAGAGGAAGTTTTCTCGCTTGAGCTCGGAAGTTTGAGGAGACAAAGGAAGCTGATCGGGAGGACCCTTCAACAGACGCTGTGGTCTCCAGTTTATAGGCCGCGCCGACATTAAGTCCGCATCATGGCGCTTGAAGGGCGTCTTGCGCGATTTGGCAGCGCATTAAGGATCGGGCGGCGGTTTCGAAGACAAGCAGGTGTCGCCAACCGTTCGCATCCGTATCAGGGTTCGGAGATCAAGAGGCGCCAGGTGTCGATCATCCACGGCCTGGCGCTACGTTTCCGCCCGACCTCGACCTCAGGTGAATTCCGGGAGTCGGTCCCGGCTATGGAGCCTCAAGGTCGGCCCGCGTTCCGGCCACGACCTTAAGCCTCGGGGCTAGCCGGCGGTGGCGTCCTTGACCGATCGAAACACGGTCGCGGACCCCGAGCTCGGCGACCTTCGACCACGACACAGGTGCTTGGCCGGGCGCTCGACCTAGAGCGCGTTGGCCTCGAGCACGCCCCCGCTCGACCTCGGGCTCGAGCGGGCTCCTGTCTAGGTGCCGTTGTCCGCCCTTGGATTTCGGATCAAGCGTTTGACCGGCGGTTGCTCAAGGAGCGGGTCGTGAGGCAGGCGCAGGCACGTGCAGCAAGTCCGGAGCGGTTACTGCCTGCCCTCAACGTGCATGAAGGCCACTTCCCGGGAATCTCTCCCGTCCGTTGCGTGCAGGGGAGGTGTGAAGGCCATGGAAGCACAGTCTTTAAAGAGACACGAAGTCCACGAACTCACTAGACACCCAAGAGCTTGAGCATTAGCCATAGCCATTGTTGAGCTTAAGCTGTAAACACCCCACTGTACTCAATCAATAGAAAAGAACACCGCCGCAAGGCGACTGGAGATAAACTATTACCCTCGCAGGGGCTCGAACGATATAAACCCCTGTCTCGTGCTCGTTATCGCCTAGCCGACCTTCGACGATTCGACTTGTCCCCTCGTTTGAGCCAAGCCCGATCCGGGTCCCTAATCACTTAAACCCCGTTTCATTTACTGCGATTGGCGATCGATAAATCGACACTCATGAGAACCCTTTCCTTCATCCTTTCCATTTCTTGCTCGCTCGCTCTTCTTTAGCTCTCTTGAGCTCCTATAAGAGTCTCCGTGCTCGAGAATCCCATCTTCCATGGAACCTTGACCCAGCGCGCATCGTGTTCGGCAGGGGTGCTCTTTGTTTCCTAGGGCTCTTTGTTAGCTCGTCTTTCTCCTGTCTGGGTGGAAAGATCCTTGGAGTGGCGGGTGTAAAACTCATGAACTCTTTGCGTAATTGCTTCGTCTTCGCTGCTCTTGAATGATAAACCCCCAGTAGACGAGATAGATGCCCTCGCTAGCACGTATTGCTTCACTTGGTCTGGTAGTCCCATCAAGGGACTTGTGCCAGTCAATTGGACCGCTTCTAATTCCTGCCTCTCCCATTGAGCAATTTTACCCGTGTACCCACTCGTGCCAAGTCTATGGGGGTGAGTATTCCTTCTTGCAATGTTAATGTGGTCCTCACTGGACTTCCTTGCTGCTTCAGCTTGCTTCATCACCACAAACTCATCCCAATATGGCTCTAATCTTGGGTACTCTCCGATGGCTGACCGGTTTTACTTCACATTATTTATGTTCAGCCTCGCCTTGAAGTTTCTCCACGCCACATCCATGGTCATCAATGCATCGCGACGCACGAGTTCTTCGGTTCCTTGGGGGAATTCGAAGGTTTCTTTGAGCTCGTCCCACAGATCCTCTTTGGTGGCTCGGGGCACTTTATGCCAATCCAAATAAGTGATTGGCACTTTATCCCTACGATGTACCCGCATGTTGACACGTATTTCTTGCTGATTTTTCGGTGCAACAGAGGCCCCGATATCTGAGACCTCGAGATGGTGTCTGAAGCCTTGAGCTTCTTAGTTTTCCCTCGTCCTCGACGTCTTGCAACAGAGCATCATTTGCAACAGCGGTGGAGGCCTCGGCACCTTCGGTGGTTGGGTGGAGGGTAAGGTACCTGCTCGGGCTCTCCTCCATTATAGGCTCGGGTTCGGGCTCCATTAGAACTATAGTTCAACCCGAAACATAATTTTCGTCAATTATGCACTCAATAATATTACTCAATAGAAACGGAGATATTTCAGAGAGGGAAAGAGAACATATGGATATGGAATAGTTCAGATATTGTCTAATTGCACTGTTGACGCATCGCATAATTCAATATGTTTCTATCCAGCTAGCTTCCCACCTAACCACCGAAGGTGCCGAGGCCTCCACCGCTGTTGCAGATGATGCTCCTGTTGCAAGACGTCGAGGACGAGGGAAAACTAAGAAGCTCAAGGCGGTACACCATCTCGAGGTCTCAGATATCGGGCCTCTGTAACCGAGAAAATCAGCGAAGAAAATACAGGTCAACATGCGGGTACATCGTAAGGGATAAAGTGCCAATCACTTATTTGGATTGGCATAAAGCGCCCCGAGCCACCAAAGAGAATCTGTGGACAGAGCTCAAAGAAATCTTCGAATTCCCCCAAGGAGCCGAAGAACTCGTGCGTCGCGATGCATTGATGACCATGGATGTGGCGTGGAGAAACTTCAAGGCGAGGCTGAACATAAATAATGTGAAGCAAAACCGGTCAGCCATCGGAGAGTACCCAAGATTAGAGCCATATTGGGATGAGTTTGTGGCGATGAAGCAAGTCAAGCAAAGAAGGAAGTCCAAAGGAGGACCACATTAACATCGCAAGAAGGAATACTCACCCCACAGACTTGGCACGAGTGGGTACGCTGGTAAAATTGATCAATGGGAGAGGCAGAATTAGAAGTACCAATTGATCGGCACAAGTCCCTTGATCGGACTACTGCATCGAGTGAAGCAACACGTGCTAGCGAGGGCATCTATCTCGCTTCATCGGGGTTTATCATTCAAGAGCAATAAGACGAAGCAATTACGCAAAGAGTTCATGAGTTTTACACCGTCCACCCAAGGATCTTTCCACCCAGACAGGAGAAAGACGAGCTAACAAGAGCTCTAGGAAACAAAGAGCACCTGGTCAAACACGAGGCGTCGGGGTCAAGGTTCCATGGAAGATGGGATTTCCTGAGCACGGAGACTCTTATAGGAATCGGAAGAGAGCTAAAGAAGAGCGGGTTGAGCAAGAAATGGAAAGGATGAAGGAAAGGGTTCTGCGAGAAATACAAGGCACCATTGAAGAACAAGTTGAATGACAAGTACAACAAGCCTTGAGCTAGGCGCAGGCCCACAACGTTCTCTCCAGCCCTACAGGTCGTCGCAGCAGTTGCGCGTCCACCCCATTGGCAGAAGCGGACAACAACCATTATCCTGTGGACGACATACAGGACCCCACACCCTATCAGCTCAACGTGCCCGTGATGAACATATTTCTACAGGCTGCTACAGGGGTAGTTATCCGTGCCAAGAAGGGGGTGTCTTGCACAATACCCCGATAGCGCCAGGTTATGCAAAGGTCCAGGTGCACACGGTACTTGCACAGTTTGCTGAGATCGGGCTAGAAAAACCCGCCAATGACGAGATAATGACTCTAGGAAGTGCCGCCCACTCATTCATCGAAGGGCGCAAGCGTGACATCGTCTTGGACCATGCAAATGCCGCCTCTCTGCAAAGATAATCCGCGATCCGTCACCAAGACACGAGAGTGAAACGGTCAAGAAGCAAGATGATGTAGAAAAGAAATCCATTGAGGACCCTATAAAGATGCCACTGTTAGTACTCCAAAGCAGAAACCTATAACACATGGTACTTCAAAGGACAAACCTAGAACCCCTGATCCCAAAAAATGGCACATTAGACAAGCCAGATAGCGGATCGGTGGCCAGGGACCGAGTATGATGTCGTGCGAGAAAAAAGTAAGGGCAAGGCGAAGTCTGATGACCAAGATAATCAACAAAGATTGATATTCGAGGTAGGGAAGCCCTTAGTCACCGCTTCGAAGTTAAAAAGTCTAACACCCATGATGCAGCGATTACATGTATGGTACATGGATCGATCCAACCAAGAGGTACTCCTGAAGGTGATCACTGCAATTTTCCGTGAGGAACATTTTCACCATGCGGGCGATGGCTACTTCTTAATAGAATTCGATAACTTGCACAACTTGTTCTATCACGACGGTCTCGACATATCTTTTTTGAGATGCTGGTCACTGTAAGTGTCTAATATATCAATCTTGGTCTACATTCACGTAATACCAATAAATATCATGTCTAACTATTTCGTTATATAGATACGAGATGATTGAAGTACGAAGAACCAAGGGGCCAGTGGGATTCCTCGACCCGGGAACGGTTTCCAAACCGAAATCAAAAGAGCGCCAAAGGAGGTCGAGGAGTACGTATATAAATCTTTGATTAAACTACAAGACAAGGAGTTTATACTTTTACCATACCATTTTAAGTAAATTCCTCACTAGCTAGTTAAATTACTCGTTGATTTCGTTATTTACTCTGATGTAAGGACTAATAACTATAGCATCATGCATGTGTATGTAGCTTCCACTGGATTCTCGTAATAATTTATCCAGAAAAGAGCAAGATGTTGATCATGGATCCACTGGATAAACCTAAAAAAGACTTTGAAGTGATGACACGTTTAATGAATGAGGCGTTCAAAAGATATTGTAACAAGAGCTCGAGATACCGCCCATTCCAGAAATCCCTTACAATCCGTACTAACTTTCCGGTACGCACGCAAGGAATATTCTTATATCGTATTTCATAGTAAATAGCTCCTTCGACAACATCTTAGTTCATTCGATTTTTGCAGTGTCACAAGTGGCCGCATGGAGCAAATTTATGTGGGTACTTCGTGTGCCAGTACATGCACGAAATCTTAGGTTGCACAATAAAAGACAATGACGTAGAGGTCAGTCATGCTGATATGACACATTGATTCGCACCACTCAATTTCTATATAATCTCTTAATTTTGTTTTTCATACTTATAGCGCTTCAAGTTGTCTATGGTAGGACTGCTTCCTTCTGAAATCCAAGCCATTCAGGGCCAGCTCGCCTACTTCATTATGAAGGAAATAATCAACAAAAACAACGAGTTTTATGACGAAGACAACAACGATCCAGTCATCCATACTCTTGTCTCACATCATGTGTCTCCAACCTCCGAAGACCCGTAGGCTTCTAGTTTAGAAAACTAGTTTAGCCTTTTGTTACTTCAATTTTATTTCATTACTAAGTGTAAATAACTCTTTGTTCCTTTGAAATGGTAACCCCTTCTTTTGTCAATGCCACTTCTTTTGTCAGTGGTTGTGCTAGTGTAGCATATATTTTTGTCTTCTTCAGGAACACACACACATGCGAGTGACACTTCTAAATATTTCATGTGTTTGCCTTACATGGTTATTTTTTCATATGAAGTTATTTCATGTGTTTGTAATAGTTTGATAAACTAACCAAGTGAAAAAATTACTTGGTTAGTTTGATAAACTAACCAAGTGAAAAATGTTGATTGCTGCCATATAGCTTCTGCAGGTTCAATGTCAGTTCTGTGTTTTGTAGAACATTTCCTAAAACAGATAACTGTCAGCATGAGCCACTTGAGATGATAAATTTCCTTGCTTGCTTTAGATTAAATCTTGTTATTTCCTTTTTCTGATATTCAGGAAGCTCGCAGTAAATTTTATGTGGAAACAAAACCAGCTAATGCAATTGAGATTGAGCCAGTGAATGGATTTTTGAACTCAGACGGGCAGGCATCACTCAAGTTCAAAAGAACATCTTCATCGTCATTAATGGGAAGGATCTACTGCAAGGTAGTGATATGTTGAATCTTGAAGCAACAATTTTGCTTAACTTGTTGGATATTTCATAGTAAGCTTCACACTGACCTTTTCAAGTCAATGATGGACCACATGATATTTTCTTTTCTATGAAAATAGTCCAGTATAGAACAACCTATACATACAATCATCTATGTGGATACCTCACTGAATTAGGACGCAAGAAAATAAACCATTATGCATTATTGATATCCTTAGATTTCTTGGGATGTGATGCTTATTGTTAGTTAACAAAAGTATTCTGGTATTGCACTTCTGTCATGGGTTGTACTTTTGTGCAAGCTGATAACTGAACTAAAGGAACTATTCTTTTCTAGATTATATTGTCGAGTATGTTGTGTTCTAATTTGTAGGTTTACTACTGCAAAGGAGATGAAGTTTGTCTTTACTAATCTGTTGCTTTTGATGTCAAATTCGGAGAAGAGGCAGTACCCAGTCCAGCGCAAACTACTCTATCCTATTATGTGGTACCAAGAGACACTTCAACCAGTGCACAATTAATAGCTGCTAGAAAGAACGCCAAGGTATAGTTAGATTTAGGGTGATTATTTTCTGTACACTATTGTCTGTGATTATTTTTTTTGGTAGAGATACATGTACCTTGGCCTGTGATTATTTTCTTCGGTACAGATACATAGTTAGATTATTTTTTGTACATTATTGTCTGTGATTATTTTCTGTACACTATTTTCATTATGCTCAGAGGGCATGGCTAGCGCTGCCTGAGGCTAGCCACAAATGCTAGTTTTTTATTTTCGTGTGTGGGATTATCAGTGGCGGTTTTTGGCAAAAACCGCTACTGAGATACTATCAGTGACGGTTCTAGCCAAAAACCGCCACTGATACTAGGCCTATCAGTGGCGGTTTTAAATACAACCGCTACTGATAGTTGTATCAGTAGTGACGGTTTTTGACTCGAACCGCCACTGATACCTGAATATCAGTGGCGGTTCTAGCAAAAAATCGCCATAGATAATGTTCTCTGTGGCGGTTCTAGAACCGTCACTGATAATACTTGATTATCAGTGGCACTAAATCTATGACGGTTCAAAAACTGCCACTGATGGTAGTTATAAACCGCCACAGATGATCTTTTTCAAGGTAGTGATTCACTTTAATGTAAAGAACAAGTTGGTGGCAGAAACAGGGCCTAGTGTACTTACCACCTTGTGAACATTGAATTATCTTTCACAGCAATTGAATGCCTCTGAATTACGGAAATCGAAATTCGGAATCTTTACCTGCGGATTGCTATGCTTCCAGTTAAGCTTCATTGACCTATTCCAGCAAACTATAGGGTTCGTTTTCATATGCAACAATACTCCACTGATGTTTCATATAGCATCAAGATAGATGTCAAAAAAATTGCAATTAAATGTAAAATGTGTTTGCTTTAAACAGTGTGAATATGGAAACATTGATGAATGAGGTTATTTGTTCCTGTTCATAGAGAATATTGACCATGAATGACATGCCTAATAATTAATTAGGGCTGGCTATCAAGCTGGCTCGGCTCGGCTCGGCTCGTGCAAGCTCGTTTAAAAAAGTGGTTCAGCTAGGCTTGGCTCGTTAAGCTAGTGAGCTGAAAACTCGAGTCGGCTCAGCTTGGCAAAAAGCTCGAGCTGCTCATGAGCACCTCACGAGCCATGTCAACCAAGATAAAATGTGTTTAGCTAAGCTAAGCCATGTGAACTATGGTAATTAGTAAGGAGATAATTACATGGACATACATTAATTTAAATATTTTGCTAATCAATTTATGTGGTGAAAGAAAAGACCAAAAAGGGTGCTTACTAGTTACTTCCCACCTCAGTATTAGCTAAAGAAATGTGTTCAACATCAAACTCATCTTCTACTTCCTATAAACAAGCACAATAATATAATTATGATAGATTTATATAATTAAGAAAGAATCAAGATGAAATAAAGCTATTAATATGGAACGGCATACCACAGCCAAAGGACTTCTTATGATATTGCAAGCACCTCTTATCCAGCTAGAAGTACACTCTAGTACCTCAACCATTGGTGGAAGCATAGTACTCCTAAACTTTACCTCCAGCACTAAAAGTTGACTCTGAAGATACAATGCTAATTGCTATAGTCAAGAAATCCTTTGCCATGCTTGAAACCATTGGAAATCTGTAGGAATTTACACTCCACTATTCAAGTAACTTGAAATTTGGGTTTGATAAATTTAGTTACTGAGCCTTAACAAGTTAACGAGCGGCTCGTGAGTTACCTTGAGCTCAACTCGTTAAGGTACCGAGCTAGGAAGCTGGCTCGGCTCATTTATTTTATGAGCCGAGCTCGAGCAGCTCACAAGCTTCAAGCTTTTCTGCCATCCCTACTGATAATCCAGTTCGCCCTATTTGCATGTGAAAGATTATAGTCAGTTGCCCCTTATTTATCTAAGGTTGTCCGGCTGACTGATTGCTGTCCTCATTGCTTTGGTTTGTGAATTCCCATAGCATTGATTCCACTCTCGGAATTCTCTGACCCTGCAATTACAAAGAAATATGGGGCAAAGCCTGATGCCCAAACATTGGACATGCTCAACGCTGTAGCCAGGCAGAAGGAGGTGATCACTCAAATCCATCATGTATCATCTGACATCTCCTTGCAACATATGCTCTAATTAGGTTTCTGCTTCTCTTTTGGCAGGTTGTGGTGGTTGTGAAAGTCCTGTGGGGAGATCCCCGAGAGAAGCTATGCCAAGCTATCAATGACATCCCCATGAGCTGCTTGGTTATAGGAAGCAGGGGCCTTGGCAAGCTCAAAAGGTTGCACCAAGCCGCCCTAAATCTTTTCATGAGGCATATTGTCTTATAGCTTATACCAGTGCTAATCTTTGCATTTCTGCCTGCAGGGTGCTCTTAGGTAGCGTTAGCGATTATGTTGTCCACAACGCTACCTGCCCAGTCACGGTTGTCAAGTCTGCAAGCACTGATGGCTGATCTTATCGTCAAATACCCCCATGTGTTCTGGTGTGTGGACTGCGGAGTAGTCTATCCAGCTAGCTGAAACATATTGAATTATGCAGTGTTATTGTAATAATATATACAATTAGCCTCCTGAAGATACTCTTGTACTTTGTGCATGTGCTCTGTGTACTATCTTCAGGCTGGCTGCACCATGCTGTTGTTAGCTGTCTGAGTGATGTTTATACAGCTTCTAGAGTTTTGAATAAATGGATTCTGGTGTTTTTCTTAACAGCCTTTATTGCCTGGCTAGAATTTCTGATACGCAATGTGGATGCTAGCAACTTGAACATAATTTATTTATTCACTGAATATCTTACTAGTGTACGCTTCAAGCAAGATCAATGAGCACGTCCAGCAAATTGGCTTTTCAGAGGTATCTCTGCATGTTCAGCCAAAGGGCTTTTCAGAGGCACCATTCTTGGAGAAGTTTGGGTTTGGATACCGCCATTGGCCGGTATGATCGCCCTCCTAAAAATTGCAAAGGCACTTCTCTAAAAAAATGCACCGGCTTGAGGCTGGTATGACCGCCCATGGCCAGTGCTATCACTTTCAGGCCGGTTGCACCGCCAGCCGGTCATATCGCCCTTTGGTCGGTATGACCGCTAGTGTAGGAAATTTTTCCAACTTTACTTCAAATGCACTTTTCAACTCAAATCAAGGTACCATATGCTTAAATAATGTCAATAACTCATCACACCCAAGAATAGACCTCCACATGGTCTTTTAGGTTCTTAAGAAGAGTAAGAAAATTTAGATAATGTAAATGACGACGGCTTGAGAAAAGCAATGAAGGATATGAATCTTGGAGACATCAAGCTAAAGGAGGACTAAGACAATCAACCTTCATCCACTAAAGTTGAGCCTTCTACTTCCACAATATCAAGTCAAGCTCAACCAATTGAAGTGAAAGAAAAAGGGTATGATCAACAACTCCAAATCTTACCTCTAAGAATCCATCATGATATCTCAAATGATCACCCAATAGATCAAATATTGGGTGATATTACTTAGGGTGTTCAAACTCAATCTCATATTGCTTCATTTTGTGAACATTACTCTTTTGTATCTTCTTTTAAACCTTCTCATGTAGATAAAGCTTTAAATTATCTAGATTGGATGAACTATATGCTTGAAGAACTCAATAACTTTGCCTGAAATGACAACTTCGCCTGAAATTACGTTTGGACTCTAGTTGAAAGACTCAAGGATCACAATATCATTAGCACAAAATGGGTCTTTCAGAATAAACAAGATGATAACGGTATTGTGATAAGAAACAAAGCAAGATTGGTGGCACAAGGTTTGACTCAAATCAAATGTTTGGATTTTGATAAAACCTTTGTACCCGTAGCTAAATTAGAAGCCATTTATATCTTTCTTGCATTTGCATCTTGTTTTGATATTAAATTATTTCAAATGGATGTGAAGAGTGCTTTTCTAAATGGAAAAATATCCGAGTTGGTATTTGTAGAACAACCCCTTGATTTTAAAAATCCTAAGAATCCTAATCATGTGTATAAGCTCTCTAAGGTGCTATATGGATTCAAACAAGCTCTTAGAGCATGGCATGAGCGTCTGACTTCCTACTCTCAAAAGGATTCAAAATGAGAAAGTTGACACAACATACTTCACAAAAATAATTGATAATTATTTTTTTGTATGCCAAATTTGTGTTGATGGTATCATATTTGGCTCTACTAACCAAGATTTTGCAAAGAATTTGGTGATATGATGTCTAGAAAATTTGAGATGTCTATGATTGAATAATTGGGCTACTTTCTTGGACTTCAAATCAAGCAACTCAAGGAAGGAACCTTCATAAGCCAAACAAAGTACATAAAAGATCTACTCAAAAGATTTGGTTTGAAGGTTGCAAAACTCATTAAGACTCCAATGGCTTCAACGGGCATCTTGATCTAAATTAGGGAGGTAAACCGGTAGACTTAAATCTTTATCGTTCTATGATAGTTAGTTTGCTTTATCTTACCGTATCTAGACCCGATAACATGTTTAGTGTTTGCATGTGTGCACGTTTTCAAACATCTCTGAAAGAGTGCCATTTAGTGGCAGTTAAGAGAATCCTAAAATACTTATAGCATTCCTCAAATATAGGCTTGTGGAATCTCAAGGATGCTAAATTTGATTTAGTTGGATATTTCGACTCTAATTATGCAGGTTACAAAGTGGATAGAAAAAGCACCTCGGGAAGTTGCCAACTTCTTGGTAGGTGTCGGGACCCGAATTCGTAATCCGGAAACCCTCTGTGTTTTCAGCACTAGTCCCAGGATCAGTCGCTAGTGCCCACAGTTAACAAAGATGAATATCACAAACATACACAGCGGAATAATAAATAAAGTATTCATCTTTAATATAACAAAGTTGAACAACCTTAAGGCCAACTTACAATTGTGAAGCCTAGATGGCTTCAACTCGAGTGAAACGAAGCAATGAACGAAGAACGTCGGTGAGTCCCATCAAAATACCACAGGCATTTGACAAGGTTCAACTCCTAGATATTCGCCTTCTTGCAGAACTTCTCCTTCTTCGAAGACAAAGACTTCTCCTCAACTGGTGATATTTTGTTATAGCAAGGGTGAGTACACAACCGTACTCAACAAGTCATGCACAGAATGCAGTTCTATTACTACATGCATGGCTTATTCCAAAGGAATGGCTGAATGGTTCTTTTGCAGTAAAGCAGCATTTCCAAATGAATATCATAAATAGATTGAAAAGCAATAGAACAAGTAATATCCATAATAAATTTTGTAATCATCTCAAGTAAAGTATTTCTCATCCTTAACCAATTTCCATATCACAATGTCCACATTCCCAACCTCATTTCATTTTTCAAAATTCTACCCTTGATTTGTAATCCCGAGCAATGTCCAATACCGCGGACACGGCTATTCAATAGTTTTTACACTCTGCAGAGGTTGTACACTTTACCCACAAGATACAATCAACTCACCACGTCACCGTGAATCGCCATACAACAAGATGAATGAGCGATCATAACAAAGCCTTTCGAAACTTCTAGCTCAACCTAGGAACCTCTCCGTGTTGCCTTCACTATCACTTCCCTCACTCGAGCCAAGTATAGGACCGGCGAACACCGTTGGATGGGTACCAAGCCGTAGCACAGGTACGCTCCCCCATACAGTTTACCCTGGGTGTAATGGCCACCCCGAGGTATCAAAGGTGAGATATCGAATCCTACTAAACTAGGTCCGTCCCATAACAGACATGTGGTTGTACGAGTGACTCAGTTCAAAGGCTTGCAAGGTGAAGTCCTTAGGGTGACCAAGGCAAGACTACCCCAAACAATTCACCAACATTACCATCACATAATTCACCAACAGTACCATCTCATAATTTACCAACAACACCGCCAAATACCAAAGTGACATATCCGATGCCACTCTTGCCACTTGCCTCGGTCTAAAACATTTTACCACCCCAGTTGATTATTGCGCAACACAATGCCAACAACAACTTAACATCCATGTAGAACCACTCTGGTTCCACATATCAACATCATCGTGTGGCAACACGTCACACCATTTCACAAACACATTTCATAATCCATTAATCAGTATTATCCTTTTATTTTCAAAAGACATAAGTTGCGTGGCATGGCTAAGCAATTATACCCGGTCTAACCAACCCACGTTGGCAAGTAATAACAACCAACTAATAATCAACCATTTTAGGGTGACAAATGAATTATGGCATACAAGTAATCATGGCAAGGTGATATTTAGCAATTGGGTTGAATAACTAATTCCCAAATTAATTTAAATCATTTTAATCTTGAACTAGCATGCAATAATTTGAATCAAAGTAAATTTGTAAAGCTAGAGCAATATGATCAAAGCACAACTTGCCTGGCCCTTGCAATTTATATTATTCTTTACTCTTTATCTTCGATCCTTGATCCTCGATCTTCAATCTCCGCTTGCTTGCTTCTCAGCTCCTTCGAGCGACTTACAGCAACGCGTCTAACGATAAACAAACGCAAATACAACAAAACTTCAAAAAGCAAATCAAGCAAACTCCAAATTAAGAACGAAAAGCATTGGGCACAACGGCTGGATGAAATTAGAAACTCGGATGGATTAGGTCGATGATTAGACAAAAGAGAACGGCTTTTAGAAAATACACTGAAGAGAAGGATTAATCATCTGAAAAAGAAGGAATATTATTCCGAAGAATATTATCTTGATTGGATTTAGATACAAAGCAAGTTATAATTAATACACTTTTTCAGAATATGGTAGTATATATATCAGATAATGTTTTCCAGTTATTCCCTCATGATTTTATTTTTATATGCGATATTCTACAGACTACCGAAAAGGCTTATATGACCACACTTTTAGCGCTATTACGGTTCAGTTTTCTTTCTTTGTTTGCGGCTGCAACAAATAGGATAATGTAACCATTTTTCAGGCATTAGTAGGGAATATCCCTAAGAGTGTTTTAAAGTTGATTCCGCGATGTTTCTCATTTGTTCAAGGCGTTTTTCTAATGAATAGTGATTTCGGCTTAATATGAGCTGAACTCGAAGTTGATCAAACTGATGTTATTTTTGTATGGTAAGCTAAGGCATATTATTTTTGGGTTATAGAAGTTGGTTTTATCGAATTTAAGGTCCGTTTGCTAAAGTTACGACCATTTGTTCATTTCTGATTGCATGTTTGGCTAATGAGCAAATAGGGCAAACTAAGGAATAATCTAAATATTTTTGTATATTTATGACCTATGCAATCCCAGAAGTGCAACTAAACTAGTTTCACCAATTTTTGAGCTCGTTTGATACATATTTTAACCATTTGAGTCTTGCATGAAAGAAGGGCTTTCTACACTTAATTTTTGATCCAAATCACATTGAAATCTAAATGTTTATGCAAAAATAGAACATGTAAGGTTGCAGGAACATGTCATATTTATTTCATGATTTATGGAGCAAGGGATCATATAGTTGCTTCATAACGCTTAAAATGTGACTTTCATTCAAACTCAAATTGAATAAGTTTACTGCAAGCAACATATAACTTTTTATTCCATATTCTGAATCTGTACTGAGTAACTCAAGATTAGGAATTGAGCTTGCATTAATCGGAGTTTCACAGCAAAAGTTATAAGCGTTTCATTGCGCGAGACAAAAATAAGAAAAATGAAAAAAAATAAAATGCAGATGTGAGGATCGAACTCAAGACCTGATGAATACATACACTAGTGCACTACCACTACACCATGCAAGTTCTTGTGTTAAGGTTCCTTGCATAATTACTTAACCTCACAAGCACTAACCCTAGAATTCCACGGACAGCAACAATGGCGTACCTGTTCTGGGCTTTGGTTGAGCGATTCCAGGGGACGGCTGGGACTCGGCTGAGCTGGGCAGCACCAGGGCGAGGTGAGGTGAGGCCGGGGAGGCTGCATGCAAGACGGAGCAACTTAGAGATGGAGCTGCAGCTGCGCAAGAAAGGAGTAGAGCTACTGCAAGGAGCTCACCTGGCGCAAGGAGGAAGAAAGGAGTCACGGCCAGCTCCGGCTTGGTTGCATGCAAGGAGAGGAAGTGCTTCAAGGGATGGAGCAGCAGCCGTGCGCAGACCCGGTTGCATGCAAGGGAAAGAAGAAGCGAAGTCAGGGATTGAGCTTCGGCTGTGCACACGAACGGGAGGGATGAGCTTCACCTGGCGCTCGCCTGAAGGTTTGCCTGGCTCGGTGCTGCTCTGGCCGGATGGCTTCCAAGGCAAGAAGCAAGCAGCAGCGAGCAAAAGGGAAAGAGGAGAGGCTTGCTGGCTTTATGGCTCTGCAGGAGAGGTGAGCTGGGCACCGCCCCTACTGGCCAATGGGCGCAGGGAGAGGTGAGCACGGCAACGCTCGGGCAGGGAGCTGGAGAGGGAGGAAGGGAGGAGAGAAGGAAGGAGGGGCTGGCCAGCGGGCCCAGGCATGCGTGGGACCACCTGCCAGAGGCTTAGCTACAAGTTCCAACGATAGATTTGGCGTTGAACAGCAGCTGGGCAAAATCAAGTGCGGAAATGACTAGTCAGATGGGCAGGCTTGGCAAGGGATGCTAGAATGGTTGAAAAATTCTGTAAATTTTTTAGTAGGTAGTGCAAAGGTTCTACTTTCCATTTTCTTTGGTTTTACTTGATTATCTATTGTCATTTAAGAACAGTAATTCATCAAAGTTGGCTGATTTTCATACTGTTTTTGAATTTTCGAGATATCTAAATTGTGTTGAAAAATTCTAGAAAAATTATATCTATTCTCCATTTGGACTCTAGTATTTTACAAAATTATTTGCTATAGCATGTTGTTTGAGTTTTCTTTGAGTTTCATTAAGGTGTTGGATTCGCAATTAAAAGACCTGACTGCTCCAAATCCTTGTTACTGTTTTTGATTTTTCTTTAAGAGTAAATAAAGTCTATTATTTCTGAAACATTGTTTTTCAAATGAATTTGAGCTAAGGATGCTTCTGTAAAATTTTCAGCTCAAAACCTTACTCCATTATTTAATAAAAATTCTGACATTGCAGATTTCAAATTTAAGTGATATCTGTTTTTGAATTTTAAACGGCAATAAAAGTAATTATTAGTTTTTGATATTTTTACCATGAGTTAAGTATGTTATGAGGAAGACATGATAAAATTCTCAGTGAGATATAAGCCTCTTTAATCAAATAAGATTGAAGAAAAATTTTGGAAAGCTAATTTAATATAAATTTTTGAAAATCCAAATTTTGGGATGTTACAAACCTACCCCCCTTAACAGAATCTCGTCCCCGAGATTCGGGCTGACTAAAGAATAGGTTCGGGAAAACTCGACCTTCGAGGCTCTTTGCACTTGCAGTCAACTGCACACTTGACTCTTTGCTTTTCTTGAAGCGGACAAATCGCTTCCTAACTAGTGAAAGCAACTTGCTATTCTGCGGTCTTGGTCAAGATTGAATATCATTTCATTAAGTTGGTTCGAGAACAGCTCTTGATCTGAGGAACTCAAGCTGATTGATAATTGCTTCACGGCAATTCAAAATCTTGAACGATTCATTGATCCTTGCAATTCACTATCAATGACCTTCAGGGTAAGGGACTTTGATCGAAATGAATCTGGTAACTTCTAACATCATGACTGAGTCCTGGAATCCTGTAGATTCTGAATTAATTTTATCTTAATTGACTTTTCAAAAGCATGGATATGAATAACATCCTTGATGATCTGTTGGTCTGGTATTATCTTTGTCGGTCTGGTTCTCGAGTAGCGACTGGAAATTCTATATCAACTAGATATTCTTTCCATAGCAAATTAATGCTTCAATTACTACTGAAGTAAAGGTGCTGATCTTCAATATGCTAAATCAACAAATTTTGTCTTTACATCACATTACTGAGAACTCATGCTCTATGGCCAACATACGCAGGAACATTATCTGATAAAGTGAATGCTCAAAGATATATCATATCCTTTGTTGCCATTAATACTTTTGATTTAGAATTCTGGGTACATTGATCCCACAAATAGGAGTTGCTAGGAGAATTCCTTGACATTACTCTTATAGGCTAGAGTATGGCATCACGGCTTCGAAAACTTCTTGGTAGCTTCATCAGTCAACCGTCTTTTCTTCAACTGCTTCTTGGAACAATCGGCTTCTGTTGTTGCTTCAGGCATACTTGGCAATACAGGCTCAACCGAGGTAGCTTCAGGGACAATTTCAATTCCACAAGGTACTTTATATTTGAACGGGCATTGCTTGGCAAAGTGACCTTTTTCACGGCAGGCATAGCATAATCGATTCTTTGATGCTTCACCATGCGATCTTGGTGATATGCTTTGAATTGAACTGACTTCGAGATGACTGAAGGTAAAGTTTGTGCTTGATTCTTCCGGGGACATTGTGCGACATAGTGACCTTGTTTACCACAATGAAAACAACTTCCTAGTGACTTTGACTTGCTTCTTTTCTGAGGTGGATTGCTAGATTCATGGTATTTCTCCTTTAATTGCTCCTGTGACAAAGCATGGGTAGATGACAACATGCCTTTCTTTGCTAACTCTTGAACCACAATGGCTCGGAAATTTTCTTGTTGACGTTGTAATGCAGAAGTCAACACTGAATACATAGCACACTGGCTTGGGCAATGATCTTGGCTTTCACAAATAAAACATGAAATTTTATTATTCGGACATTCTCCAAGAGGATGGTTTCCTTCACAACTGGAACAATTGATATGATGCTCGTCCGAGGTATGTCCTATGACTCCACAACGGGTACATGCACGATCTTCTGACTTGCTTGGTTGGCAACACTTTAAAGAACAACGTCCAGATTGGTTGTGGTATGCAGGAGTTGCATATTCCTCTGATTTGGTTGCACCTTTCATCGGAGCATGAAACTCACGAAACGCAGTAGTGAATTCCTTCCATGTGATAGTCTGATGATTACCATAGATGGCACGGTAGTTTTTCCACCAAGCTAATGCTGCACTTTCTAACTGACTGGTGGCATATATAATCTTATCTTTATCATCACACTGTATGGAAGATAGCTTCTTCTCCATGATTTGAATCCAGGTTTCTGTACTTTGTAGAGAGGTGAATTCTTCAAAAACGGGTGGCTTGGTTTCTATGAACCTTGCAAACTTGCACTGAGAACGCACTGTCAAATTTTCAATCGGTGGAACTGGAGATTGCTTTTGGTCAACATCGGCTCTAACACTGATACTGGGCGCAACATCTGAACTGACTTGGATTGCTTCAGGAATACTGCCAAGGCTGTCACTGGAAATCTTCTCCATTTGTCGACTGATCAAGGTTAATAGGCAAGAGGGAAAAGCATAGATAAGATTCGAGATTCCTAGTGCAGGGAAACAGGTTTAACCCAAAAACTTAAGCAAACAATTACTAACTTGGTATGGTTGCTTATCCAAGCCTAAAAGCTCTGCAACGCATACTGCACACTCAGCAAACAGAAAACCAATTAACCTAAGCACACAAGTCTAACGTCTAGAAAGGGTAACACTCCTAACTTAGACACACGCGACTCTCACACATGAGTCTCAACAACTACTCAAGCACTGATTCTTCGAATCTATTGAACACTTCATCGACACTGGTTCTTCTACTTCCTGGAATACTTCATCGGCACTCTTTCCTTGAGCTTGACGATTCCTGTCTTCACGATCTTCAGGTTTGGCAACGGCACTCAGTGCTTTCTCCTAAAGTGTGAAACATCGTTATCTATTCAAGACAACTGAGGTAAGATTTTCAACTTAAATCGGCGGGGAAAGATAGAAATTTCAGCAAAAGGGGAAAGGAATGGAAGAATAAGATAAGTCAAGAACTTGTTATTCTTCAAGTTAAATTTTCACTTTATAAAATAATTTTGAAGTTCCTAAAGAACGGCCAAACTATCTAGGGTCAAGACCTACAACAAGATGCTCGATACCATGTCTTGTCGGGACCCGAATTCGTAATCCGAAACCCTCGTGTTTTCAAAGACTAGTCCTGTGATCACCGCTAGTGCCCACAGCTAACAAAGATGAATATCACAAACATACCGGCGGAATAATAAATAAAGTATTCATCTTTAATATAACAGGTTGAACAACCTTAAGGCCAACTTACAATTGTGAAGCCTAGATGGCTTCAACTCAGAGTAAAACGAACAGCAGCGGAACGAAGAACGTCGGTGAGTCCCATCAAAATACCGGGCATTTGACAAGGTTCAACTCCTAGATATTCGCCTTCTTGCAGAACTTCTCCTTCTTCAAGACAAAGACTTCTCCTCAACTGGTGATGTTTTGTTATAGCAAGGGTGAGTACACAACCGTACTCAACAAGTCATGCATGTAATGCGTTCTATTACTACATGCATGGCTTATTCCAAAGGAATGGTGAATGGTTCTTTTGCGAGAAAGCAAAGATTTCCAAATGAATATCATAAATAGATTGAAAAGCAATAGAACAAGTAATATCCATAATAAATTTTGTAATCATCTCAAGTAAAGTATTTCTCATCCTTAACCAATTTCCATATCACAATGTCCACATTCCCAACCTCATTTCATTTTTCAAAATTCTACCCCTTGACTGTAATCCCCGAGCAATGTCCAATACCGCGGACACGGCTATTCGAATAGTTTTTACACTCTGCAGAGGTTGTACACTTTACCCACAAGATACAATCAACTCACCACGTCAGCCGTGAATCGCCATACAACAGTATGCGAATGAGCGATCATAACAAAGCCTTTCAGAAACTTCTAGCTCAACCTAGGAACCTCTCCGTGTTGCCTTCACTATCACTTCCTCACTCGAGCCAAGTATAGGACCGGCGAACACCGTTGGATGGGTACCAAGTCAGAGCACAGTACGCTCCCCATCTGATTACCCTCGTGTAACTCGCCACCCCGAGGTATCAAAGGTGAGATATCAGAATCCTACTAAACTAGGTCCGTCCCATAACAGACATGTGGTTGTACGAGTGACTCAGTTCAAAGGCTTGCAAGGTGAAGTCCTTAGGGTGACCAAGGCAAGACTACCCCAAACAATTCACCAACATTACCATCACATAATTCACCAACAGTACCATCTCATAATTTACCAACAACACCGCCAAATACCAAAGTGACATATCCGATGCCACTCTTGCCACTTGCCTCGGTCTAAAACATTTTACCACCCAGTTGATTATTGCGCAACACAATGCCAACAACAACTTAACATCCATGTAGAACCACTCGGTTCCACATATCAACATCATCGTGTGGCAACACGTCACACCATTTCACAAACACATTTCATAATCCATTAATCAGTATTATCCTTTTATTTTCAAAAGACATAAGTTGCGTGGCATGGCTAAGCAATTATACCCGGTCTAACCAACCCACGTTGGCAAGTAATAACAACCAACTAATAATCAACCACTTTAGGGTGACAAATGAATTATGGCATACAAGTAATCATGGCAAGGTGATATTTAGCAATTGGGTTGAATAACTAATTCCCAAATTAATTTAAATCATTTTAATCTTGAACTAGCATGCAATAATTTGAATCAAAGTAAATTTGTAAAACTGGGAGCAATATGATCAAAGCACAACTTGCCTGGCCCTTGCAATTTATATTATTCTTTACTCTTTATCTTCGATCCTTGATCCTCGATCTTCAATCTCCGCTTGCTTGCTTCTCAGCTCCTTCGAGCGACTTACAGCAACGCGTCTAACGATAAACAAACGCAAATACAACAAAACTTCAAAAAGCAAATCAAGCAAACTCCAAATTAAGAACGAAAAGCATTGGGCACAACTTTGGATGAAATTAGAAACTTCGGATGGATTAGGTCGATGATTAGACAAAAGAGAACGGCTTTTAGAAAATACATCGAAGAGAAGGATTAATCATCTGAAAAAGAAGGAATATTATTCCGAAGAATATTATCTTGATTGGATTTAGATACAAAGCAAGTTATAATTAATACACTTTTTCAGAATATGGTAGTATATATATCGATAATGTTTTCCATTATTCCTCATGATTTTATTTTTATATGCGATATTCTCTGAGACTACGAAAAGGCTTATATGACCACACTTTTAGCGCTATTACGGTTCAGTTTTCTTTCTTTGTTTGCGGCTGCAACAAATAGGATAATGTAACCATTTTTCAGGCATTAGTAGGGAATATCCTAAGAGTGTTTTAAAGTTGATTCATGATGTTTCTCATTTGTTCAAGGCGTTTTTCTAATGAATAGTGATTTCGCTTAATATGAGCTGAACTCGAAGTTGATCAAACTGATGTTATTTTTGTATGGTAAGCTAAGGCATATTATTTTTGGGTTATAGAAGTTGGTTTTATCGAATTTAAGGTCCGTTTGCTAAAGTTACGACCATTTGTTCATTTTACCGATTGCATGTTTGGCTAATGAGCAAATAGGGCAAACTAAGGAATAATCTAAATATTTTTATATATTTATGACCTATGCAATCCCAGAAGTGCAACTAAACTAGTTTCACCAATTTTTGAGCTCGTTTGATACATATTTTAACCATTTGAGTCTTGCATGAAAGAAGGGCTTTCTACACTTAATTTTTGATCCAAATCACATTGAAATCTAAATGTTTATGCAAAAATAGAACATGTAAGGTTGCAGGAACATGTCATATTTATTTCATGATTTATGGAGCAAGGATCATATAGTTGCTTCATAACGCTTAAAATGTGACTTTCATTCAAACTCAAATTGAATAAGTTTACTGCAAGCAACATATAACTTTTATTCCATATTCTGAATCTGTACTGAGTAACTCAAGATTAGGAATTGAGCTTGCATTAATCGGAGTTTCACAGCAAAAGTTATAAGCGTTTCATTCTTGCGAGACAAAAATAAGAAAAATGAAAAAAATAAAATGCAGATGTGAGGATCGAACTCAAGACCTGATGAATACATACACTAGTGCACTACCACTACACCATGCAAGTTCTTGTGTTAAGGTTCCTTGCATAATTACTTAACCTCACAAGCACTAACCCTAGAATTCCACGGACAGCAACAATGGCGTACCTGTTCTGGGCTTTGGTTGAGCGATTCCAGGGGACGGCTGGGACTCGGCTGAGCTGGGCAGCACCAGGGCGAGGTGAGGTGAGGCCGGGGAGGCTGCATGCAAGACGGAGCAACTTAGAGATGGAGCTGCAGCTGCGCGCAAGAAAGGAGTAGAGCTACTGCAAGGAGCTCACCTGGCGCAAGGAGGAAGAAAGGAGTCACGGCCAGCTCCGGCTTGGTTGCATGCAAGGAGAGGAAGTGCTTCAAGGGATGGAGCAGCAGCCGTGCGCAGACCCGGTTGCATGCAAGGGAAAGAAGAAGCGAAGTCAGGGATTGAGCTTCGGCTGTGCACACGAACGGGAGGGATGAGCTTCACCTGGCGCTCGCCTGAAGGTTTGCCTGGCTCGGTGCTGCTCTGGCCGGATGGCTTCAAGGCAAGAAGCAAGCAGCAGCGAGCAAAAGGGAAAGAGGAGAGGCTTGCTGGCTTTATGGCTCTGCAGGAGAGATGAGCTGGGCACTGCCCCTACTGGCCAATGGGCGCAGGAGAGGTGAGCACGGCAACGCTCGGGCAGGAGCTGGAGAGGGAGGAAGGGAGGAGAGAAGGAAGGAGGGCTGGCCAGCGGGCCCAGGCATGCGTGGGACCACCTGCCAGAGGCTTAGCTACAAGTTCCAACGATAGATTTGGCGTTGAACAGCAGCTGGGCAAAATCAAGTGCGGAAATGACTAGTCAGATGGGCAGGCTTGGCAAGGGATGCTAGAATGGTTGAAAAATTCTGTAAATTTTTAGTAGGTAGTGCAAAGGTTCT
This sequence comes from Guadua angustifolia, assembly GCA_036346375.1. Classification (NCBI taxonomy): domain Eukaryota; kingdom Viridiplantae; phylum Streptophyta; class Magnoliopsida; order Poales; family Poaceae; genus Guadua; species Guadua angustifolia. Next base: position 21,196,456 of record CM070509.1, read on the forward strand.
ACTTTCCATTTTCTTTGGTTTTACTTGATTATCTATTGTCATTTAAGAACAGTAATTCATCAAAGTTGGCTGATTTTCATACTGTTTTTGAATTTTCGAGATATCTAAATTGTGTTGAAAAATTCTAGAAAAATTATATCTATTCTCCATTTGGACTCTAGTATTTTACAAAATTATTTTCTATAGCATGTTGTTTGAGTTTTCTTTGAGTTTCATTAAGGTGTTGGATTCGGCAATTAAAAGACTGACTGTTCCAAATCCTAGTTACTGTTTTTGATTTTTCTTTAAGAGTAAATAAAGTCTATTATTTCTGAAACATTGTTTTTCAAATGAATTTGAGCTAAGGATGCTTCTGTAAAATTTTCAGCTCAAAACCTTACTCCATTATTTAATAAAAATTCTGACATTGCAGATTTCAAATTTAAGTGATATCTGTTTTTGAATTTTAAACGGCAATAAAAGTAATTATTAGTTTTTGATATTTTTACCATGAGTTAAGTATGTTATGAGGAAGACATGATAAAATTCTCAGTGAGATATAAGCCTCTTTAATCAAATAAGATTGAAGAAAAATTTTGGAAAGCTAATTTAATATAAATTTTTGAAAATCCAAATTTTGGGATGTTACAGTAGGTCCCTAGTTGCATGGTTCTCTAAGAAATAAAACTCTGTAGCTTTGTCCCCCGTCGAAGCTGAATATATATCAGCCAGTAGTTGTTGTGCTCAATTATTGTGGATGAGGAAAACCTTGATGTATTATGGAATTAACTCTAAAAGTGTGCCTCTCTTGTGTGATAGTGAAAGTACCTAAAAATAGCTAACAACCTAGTCCAACACTCAAGAACTAAGCACATATAATCACTTCTTAAGGGATCATGTGAGCAAAGGTGATATAGTCATTAGCCACATAAGAACCAAAAATCAATTAGCGAATATCCTCACCAAGCCTTTAGATGAAAGTCATTTTTGTAAATTGATGAATGAATTAAATGTCATAAATATCTCAAATGTTTCTTGAATATGTGCACCATGATTGGTCTTTCATTTGGTGTTATTTGCTTTTTGATTGATTCTTTAATATTATTTTTGGGCAACACATTGAGAGTATTATACAATCTACATATATACATCCCTAAATGAAAGACCATGTGGAGGTCTATGCCTTTGTGTGATGAGTAATTGACTAGATTAAAGGTTGATCCGATGAGTAAAAGTCTAGATTAAAGGTTGATCCGAATTGAATTTGTGACTTAGAGCATTTTGATAGGTGTCCAACCAAGTCATGTTTCTTTGCTGAGTACTTCTAGCTTCTCGACTGGTTTTCTTCCTTGGCTGAGTGCTAAGTGCCGAGTGCTGCCAGCCTTTGCTAAGTTCCTCTAGCTTTCCGACTGGTCTCCTTGCTAAGTATTGTGTTCCAAGTGGTTCCTGTCTTTGCTGAGTGCATCTAGCTTTTTGACTGGTTTTCTTCCTTAGGTGAAGGCCGAGTGCCTCCAATCCTTGTTGTGTGGCTTTTAGATTTTTGACAGGTTTCCTTCTTGGTTGAGTACTCTGCTGCGAGCAAGAGTTTTGTCAAGGACTCAGTAAAGTTGCTATGTCTGAGTTTCCAAAAATTCTCTCTTAAAATCTTTGGGGCGCTGGTAGTCATCCTTAGAGCGTTTGGGGTTTAGCTGAGTGGTTAATCAGGTGGTTAGCTAAGTGGTTAGCCAAGTGGTTAGCTAGGTGGTTAGTCAAGTGGTTAGCCGAGTGGTTAACTAGGTGATTAGCCGAGTGGTTAGCCATGTGGCTAGCCAAGCATTTTAGTCGGATGAGCTAGAGTATATGGGTTTGCCGACTGGTGGTGATTAAGTTGTGTCTGACTATTTTGAGATAATCAGCAATATGTTTGTGGGCATTGCTATGTGAAAGGTTTCCTTGTCTTTGATGGTTGCAGGACGACGATGCTAGGTCATGGTGAGGCGGAAGTTGATCGGGACTAGGCGAGGTGCGTCAGAGGTCCAGAACGGTCAGGAGATCGCCGAAAGATGACCAGAGACAGAGTTCGGGCCAGCCAAGAAGGCAAAGAAAGGGAGTAGATACTAGCTAGATGCTGCGCGGATCAATGAGGACTGTCGGAGTACGGTCTAGTTGATAGGAATAGCGGGTCTAGTAGTATGCTTTGAGAGCCGTGCAAAAAAAACCTATGTTAGCGGGTTTAGGGTTTCCCCTTGCAGGCTATGTGAATGGGTTCTTCCTAGCCCTTAGATGAGACTCTAGGGTTGAGGGCTACATCTAAGGGTGGTAGGTGGCCCGAGAGTTGTATAAATAGATGTGGAGGGGTTGCCTTCGAGTAGAAGGGATCCCAAAAGGGTTTTAGAGGTTTTGAGCGCTCTGTTGAGCTTTGCCCACTTTTGTGTGTGTGGCTTTGTAACCTCCCTTCTAGAAATATAAATTCCACTCAAAGATTTCAATACTTGCATTTTATTTCTTGTCATTTACTTTATGCAAGTTACTTTCTACAATTTAAGTTACGCAAATTTTCTTTACACAAGTTGATTCATCTCCTTCTACATGTTCTTCTTCTTGCGCCTTTTGCGTTCTTAAGTTGTTGATCTGGTGTTTCGATTCTGTGCATTCTTCGCTTGTTGTGATAAGTTTTCAAGATCTTTCCGTTCATCAAAGATCTCAAGAGCAAGCCTTGAACCGAATTCCCTGTTCTTCTTGCTTTTCTTGATGTGTTCTCTCTTCTTGGGTAAAAAGGTCAAAACTTTGAGGTTAGTCCTGGAAATCAGTTTGTGAATCAAGTTTCTAACTGTCCCAAGATCTCATCTACCAATATTCTTGAAGTTTTGTAAAGCCGATCAAAAGTTGCTTTGGTTCTTGTTTTGGATCAGGCTATCTGTTCTTGGGGAGCTTTTGAGTCTGACACTCTCACCTACTCCAGAGGGGTACTTTTTTTTGTGACCATTCACCCCCCTCTGTTCGCCATCCCAATCCCTCACTAAAATATGAAAATATCAAATAAGTGCTACTATTGATTCAAAAGAAAGCTTACAGACTTAACTAAGTCAAATTATTTTTAAAAAAAATGATATCTTGAGGCTTTTACAAAATTCTTATTGAAATCCCTTCTCTTTCAAAATATACATATATAAATCTTATCTAATAGATATTCTTGTTATAGCATTCTTTGTGTCGTGTTACCAAAGCAAAAATGTTTTGAAAATATTCCTTTCTAGACTTTTCAACGAAGCCACCTAAATAAAGCACTTAACGAGTTATGACTTATAGAACTAGAGCTTCACATGTTTCTAGTGTCCTACAAGTATTTAAAACCCAAACAAGGAAATTGCATTCATCTTCTCTTTAAAATGAGTGTTCCTTTGTCAAAAAGAGAAAAATGATCTTTTTAAAATCTATCTTTGTACAAATTATGTTAATTATATGGTTTTGAGCTTTGTGATATGTTGAAAATACTCATACATCTATTTCACTATGTTTTGAATGCATTAGAGCTATTTTGTAACTTTTGTCTTAAAAATTCCAGTCTGCTCCAGTTAGGGTTGGCACTACCAGTGTGTTGAGTCCAGTAGTACCGCCGAGGTGGGCACTATCGCCCTTTGGTAATGGTAGTGCTGCATGTGTCGTGTGGGCCAGTTTTCAGCAGTTTCCAGCGTAGCCGGTAGTTCCTCTCTTTCATTTCTTCCCTTGGCCAATTACACCCCATCCATTGCTCTCTTTTGTGCCTCTTCTCTCTCAAGCTAGGGTTGGATCTCAAGCCCTTCTCCGAAAAATCCTGAAATCTCATCCCCTCAATTCCAAGGATCTTCCCTTTCTCAAGAGCTCTCGTCTACTCAAGGTGACCATCTCTCATCACTCTTGAGCTCTCTTTTCTTTCACTTCATGCTTTAGGTCACAATATTTTTTAGGGTTTGATGCACATGTAGCAAATGCATGTTGTGTATAAGTAAAATCCCTAGTTTAAATGAGTATATTGGTGACCTATGAAGTCATTTTATGCAATTCTATTGCTCGATCTAATTAAAAATGGAGATTTCACCCTTGATGGCTACGGTTCCTTGATGAACCCGGCACTACAGCTGTGGTATAGCAGTAGTATTGACCTGGTACGGCACTACTAGCTCTGCAAGTGCAGTAGTACTATCCAAGAGTGGCACTACTAGTCCAGTATAGACGATAGTGCTGACTTTGTTACCAAAAGCATAACTTATTGCATTTTCGTCAAGTTGCTAAAATTGAGTTCCTAGTTCCTTTGCTTATCCCTCTTATTGTCCTTGTGATCTAGAGATCATGCCAAGGGTAAAGAATCCATCAAGCCCAATGCACCTCGTGGTTGGGGCACAGTTAGAAAATCCACTCGAAGTGTTGGGGTTCCCAATCCTCGGTCTAACAGCGGTAGTGACAACGAGGATACATACTCAATTGCTACCAGGGATGAGTAGATAAGAAAACTGGTGCAGCAAGAGTTAGGTGGCAGCAGCTCTCAAGCAGTAAAGGCAAAAGACCTACACAAGAATCAAGTGGGGAAGAAGAGGATGATGAGGACTATGGTATGGATATTGATGAGGAGGAAGGTTTTGAGGAGGAAGAAGAATCCTTGCCAAGCTTTGATCCCCATGATGATTTGAGACAGATTAAGGGTGATAAGTATTATTCTTTAAGAGGAGCAAACCAATACCACCTACCAAGAACATCCTCACAAAAATTCTTTCGCACACTCTTCCAAGAGAAAGTATTTAATGAAATATATTCAAAGAAAGTGTTTGCTGATCAAAAGTGGATAAACTGGGAGCACATCCACAAGTTACCTCTATTTTTTGCTGTTCCCGAGTTGTTTCATGGAGCTGGGTTAATGAACTTTGTTAGTTAGAGGTGTGACTTTGATGAGGATGCAGTCCATGAATTCTATGCCACAATCTACATCCCTGGCTCTTATGATTCCGTTACATGGATGATCAGCTCTAGAGTTCATATTGCCACGAAGGATGAGATGGAACAGGCCTTGGGCATCTTTTACAGTGGATATCATAGGAAGATGGGGTTCAATGGATGATGTGGATATGCTCACAAGCAATTCAAGCTATGAGAAGCTCCTCCTCAGGTGATTGGTCTCCTAGCTCAACAGCATCAACAGCAGTAGGATGCTCCTTAGGATCCACCCCAAGCACATGACATACCTCAGGACGCCTTATTGGCTAGTCTAGAGAGCCTTCACTCAGACATGATGCCTCAGTTTGCCTCTCTAAACTCTAGAATCATAAGTAGGCTTGACCAAGAGCATCAGTATCTGCTCCAGACCTGTGCCATGGTTAATGAAGTCTGAGAGCGAACGGACACCATTGGAGCAACCGTTGATCTGCTTCGTGATGAGCTTGTTCCTATCTCTTTCCATCGATATGGGTGAAGTGGAATAAAGTAGAAGTGAGAGGATTAGCTTATATACTTTGTTTATGTATCTCTTGTAAGTTAATTGAATCTCTATTATTTGCTTTGGATGTTTTATAAATGTTTGTAATGGTTTATGGATGGTTAAATGTCTTATTATCAATATTTACATAGATATTTATGCTTACGATCAATTTTTATGGTTCTTACATGGTCATATTGGATCCTATGTATTATGTGCATGCATATTGATATGTTCATTGTTCATTTAACTCTTTCAATATCTTATTTTCTCATATCTAATATATAGTGAAAACTCCACCAAAAATTTCCAAACTCTTCAAAATGTGCGTGATCTCATCTTAGTATTTTCATGCACAACATTTAGGGAGAGTTTCAACTATACATTGTGTCTTTTATGGCATTTTGATTTCAAATCCAACCATCTTCTTCCAAAGAGGTGAAATGTCATTAAAAGCAAAATCCAAAAGTATACAACTTGCTTGACTTGATGTATACTTTAAAACACATTCAGTTTCATTATGTTTGATAAGGTTGTCATTATTTACTAAAAAGGGAAGATTAAATCATCTAGGTCACAAATTTTGTCTCTGGGTTTGGTAATTAATGGCAATCGTGTTTTAAGGACTAACAATTTTTCTTAAGATTATGAAAAATAAGTTGGTCCTAAGAAGAGGTGAAATCATTGTGCCATAAGGAAATTGGAACATCAAGCAAACACCAAGGTATAAATTGTAAGGACTCTTTTCTAGCTTTTGCAGATCTAGGTGTTTGGAGAAAAGATCGGGTTGCAAGTGTAGGTGCCGTACTATTAAGAGGAACCTTTAGTTAGTTGCTTAAAGATAATCAAATATCATGGTTCAAATTCATGCTCATACTTTAGTCATGTGCATTTCTTGAAAAATCCTTCAAAGTAGCTCTGAAAGTCTGCATGGTCGAAACTACCAACCTTCTAGGAGCGGTACTGCTGTAAGGGCGGCAGTACTAACTCAAGAGGCTGGTAGTTATACATCAAAGTGTGCATTTTTGGAGTTTGACCCTAGGCCGGCATTACCGACCTTCTAGAAGTGCTACCAACCCTAGAGGCCAGTAGTTATGTTGCAGAGAGCACGTTTTTGGGATGTCCCCAAGCCAGCACTACCGACCCACTTAGAGGGGTACTGCCGCAGGTGTGGTAATACTGGCCCTATTGGCCGGTAGTCCTTTTCTAGAACGATAAATTTTTGGGTCTTTCCCTCAGTTGGCACTATCGCTCATCTAGGAGCGATACCACCGCAGGTGTGGTAGTACCGAACCAAATGGATAGTAGCCCTTTTCCCAAAAAGGGTCAAAATGCACAATTCTTGGTGCATAAGGCCGGCTCTACCGGTCCTATATGAGCGGTGGTGTTAGGATACTATAGCAACGACTAGTAACTATAGCATTAAATGCTATGGCCGATCGTTGAGCCTGAGGCCGACACTACTGACCATACATGGGCGGTAGTGCTGACTTTCCTTAATTTTTCAGGGGTTAGGTGGTAACAGCTAGTTTTATGGGTGGGGGCTATAAATACACCCTTACTTGCTGCAAGGGCATACTCTTGATTATTAATTGCATATTTATGTGCCCTTGTAAGTCTCTCATCATCTCTAGAGCATTTAATTCACATTTTATGAGTTGTTGAGAGAAATTCAAGTGTATGCATATAAGTTGAGCCATTAGACACTTAATCTCAAACAAATATCAAGGTCTATTCTCTTGAAGGCTACTGCCTCCTAAACGGCTTGGAGTTGTGGAATGGTGATCTCTTCAAAGAAGATTATGAAGAGGCCCAGTATTGTGTGAAGGTTGGAGCTTACCTATCCAGAGTGGGGAAGAGCTATCAATAGTGATCGAGGAAGACTCAATTGTGCAAGGAGCCGGCTTGATTCATTCAAGCTTCCTCAACATGGAGTAGGGGAACTGGCAAGTCTTTGAGACCATGAAAAAAATCATTGTGTTCACTTTATTGTGATTTGCTTTATTGTGACCTTATTGGTACAATTTACATTCCTAGTAATTATAGTTATTGATTATCTTCCTAGGATTGTTGTTCTTGTCATGACATAGGGTATTAGTGCTCTTAGCAAAACCAAATTTATTTAGGCTTTAAACTTTTTGTAGTATTGCAATTTGCATAAATCTTGATAACAGTTAAATTAGAGCTAAAGAATTTAAAAACCTCTTATTCACCCCTCTCTAGTCAGTTGTTCTTGATCCTACACACTACTAAGTTTCAATATATTTCGTTCAGTTTTTACTAGGTTTTATAATAAGATTTTTACATAGTTTCGTGAGTTTAATGAGGTTATGGCTAAGTTAAATGACATTCTCAGATAGGTTGCATGATTAAGTTTTATTAGGTTTCTTGAGATTCAGGAGGTGCACAGATATGCTTCATAATGTTTCACGGATTAGTTTCATAATATTTCATAGATTAGTTTCATGATAAAGTTTCACCTGATTTCGTGAGTTTCAGGAGTTATGTCTAAGTACATGATATTCTCAGATTGGTTTCATGATTAAATTTCATCAGGTTTTTTGAGTTTCAAGAGGTTCACAGATATATTTTATGATGTTTCACACATAAGTTTTATGATACTTCACAGATAAATTTTATTAGATTTTATAGTGCTCCATCAACATAATTTAATTTTCTCAACTTTGAATAGCTTACATGACTAAGTTCCAGTAGATTTTATTTATTTTTTAAACTCGTTGGATCTCTCTGGAACTTTTGAAGTTGGTTCTTTGAAACTAAGTTGAGATTCTTCTTAAACTCATCTTTAATCAAGTTTTAGACTTGAAACTTGACATAAATTATATTTTTAGACTGAAACTCATTGAATTTTTTTTGGAAATATGTTGAAACCATATGAAACCTGTAAAACATGCTCTAAAACTTTTAGAGGTTGTCTTTTTGAAACATAATTGAAATTATTCTGAAACTCATTTTTTTAATCAAGACATGTTGAAACATTTATGAAAACCATTTGAAACTCTTATGAAACCTACGAAACATGGATGGAGTGTCTTGAAACCTTGTGAAACATGTTGAAAGGACCGGTGATGTCGCCTAGAGGGGGGGTGAATAGGCGGATTAAAAAATTGCAAATAAATAAAATCACCCGAGGGACTAAACCCGGAGTGTCCGGGGTTTTTATCCGGATATCTGGATCGTCCGGACTATCCGGGGTATTTAGTCCGATATCTGACCGAGGACCTCGAAATGGGATTTTAAATCTGAGCAATTTTTCAATAATCTAAATGAATACAAATACTCTAAATAATATCAGGTACCTGAGGAATATGTCGATCTAGAGCCAAACACAAAGCTAGAGTAGATCGGGGCTCCGAAAGTTCCAAAAACAATAAACCCTAGAACAAGCAAATGAAGAACAAGGTAGCCACGAATTTTTACCCGAAGTTCGGATTCTTGAAGGGAATCCTATGTCTCCGTTGAGAAGGCACAAAGCCCGGGTCTCCCTTGACCACTTTCCTCCCGGTGTTGCACGAAGCACTCGCCGGTCTTCTTCTTGCCTCTTTCCTTTCGGAGGCGAGACTTGCCTTCACAAACCTCCGGGGCTCTCCACACCAAGTCTTGGAGGCTCCCGGTGACTCCTTGCCGTCTAGGAGCCCCTCAAACTCCAAGAGTAACAAATACACCGCTAAATCGCCTTGGAGGATGAAACTTGTGCTCAAGAATCAAAATGCAAGCTCAAAGCACTTAAATCCCCTCCTTTCTCCCCAAAGATTCAAATCAAATCAAGAATTCAAGTGGGGGAAGGAAGCTAGGGCTTGAGAGAGTGAGAGTGAGAGCTTGAGAGTTAAATGCTGCAATGAATGAAGTGGCCAACGGTTAGATTTGGAGTGAGGGCTTAAATAGACCACCCAAAATCTAACCGTTACATGTGAGTCAGCAAGAACCCCGGACTATCCGGACATTTAGTCCCGAGTGTCCTGACTCAATGAGGTATGCCTTGAACCGAGAAGGTGAGCCCGAGTGTCCGGACTTAATCCCTGATACTCGGACTTATCTGATACTCCGGACCTTTTAACCCCTGAGTGTCCGGACTAAATATCCGGATACTCCGGACTTACAGAGAAAGCAACCGAGGGTTCTAACCCGAGTGTCCGGATTAAATGTCCGGATACTCCAGCCTGACCCACTCGGCCAGAAGTATCCTTTGATAGGAAATGCAATATTTTGAAAAACTTTCGAGATGCAATTTTCATTCTATGAGCACAAGCATATCCTAGAAGCGATTTTCCGTCGTATCCCCCTTAATAGTACGGCTATCCTTAGACTCAATAAAATAAAAGATTTACGACTAAAGTCTTGATGCCGTTTTTTCAAATTTTGAATATGGTGGGGTCTCCAATCGCTTTCCAACGATGATATCTTCTCGATCACTGCATAGAATCTCACTTGCACCGTTAGTATATGGAATTGTGTTGCCATAAATCACCAAAACTTCTTTGAGGGGTCTAGATGCACTTTCAATCTCCCCCTTTTTGGTGAATTGATGACAACACAATTAGATTTAGATAAAATTTGAAATGAGATAGTATTTGGAATGCCAAATACACGGAGAAGCTCCCCCTAAACATGTACATTGGAAGAATTTGAGTTGAATATCAAATGCACATATTTACGGGAAAATTTTTCGAGAGCTCCCCCTAAATGTTTGTTTTCGAGGGAATATGACATGATATATAGCAAATAATTTGCACAAATAAATATGACATGATATCACACAAATGCATTACTGAAGGGAAATTAACATTAATCAAAAGATGGTTCGACATCCAGTTCAACAACCAATTAACACAACCACAAGCACAAGTTCAACGATAAGCAACGACGATAAGCAAATAAACGAATAACTAAAGCAAGCACAACCAAAAGCACTCTCTCCCCCTTTGGCATCAAGACACCAAAAAGGAAGAGTCTACGGCAGAAGATCACTCGTCGTCGCCTGAAGACTGATAGTCATCCTCCTCGCCGCCATCGACGCCATCGACAACAGACCGAGGTGTCAAGGTCAAGTCCGAAAAGTCAGCCGAGTGGCGAATCCATCGTAGGTGCATCAAGACTCCCTGACTCACCTTTGGCGGGAATATCCTCACCGGGGCGGCAGAGGCACAGAACTCGTGGCGATGCTCACGCAGCTCTCGACGGGTCTCCTTGACTTGAGTAGACACATCTTGGTACAAACAAAATAGGCACTTAAGCATTCTCTTGATAGTATCTCTGCTGGTGCTAGGAGAGCCTGGAGGAGGGACCGGAGCCGCTGCAGAAGCTGGAGCTGGAGCAGAAGATCGGGTCCCAGGAGGACGACCCCTGGGACGCTTCTCCACAGGAGCTGCAGGAGCTGACGAGGCTGATGGCGGTCGAACCTTGTATGACAAATGCTCCACATCCTTCACGAAGTTGAGACCCGTGACATGATCAATAAGAGCCATGATGAATGGAGCGTACCCGCAGCTGCTGGAATTGCTCATCGAGTTGTGGCGAACGCCTTCCCAAAGAAAATCCATCACATCAAAACTATGAGTCTTCTCCACCAAATGAAACAACAAATTCCGCCCATAAGAACTGATTGCTGACGCATCACCCTCCTTGGGCCAAAGAGTGACCCGAAGCATCCTGAGAAGAACAGCGGGCACAGGCTTTAGACCCTTTATGGTGCCCACTACAAAGTGCTGCGAAGTATCATATAGGGCTTCAAGCTGCTCCGGAGTCAAAGCCTTCTTGTTATGCAACTTGGCATCACCATCGACTGACCTCAGGCGCAAGACTCTTGCGAAAGTCCTTCTCGTGGCCACATACCATACTCGATTTGTCATCCACCAAATAGCATCTTCCTTCTTGTCGAAGAACAAAGTGGAATAAAACTGCATGATTACCTTGTCATTCCAAGGATGAAGGAAGCTCATGATGTCTTTCACCTGATGGCGCTCACAGATTTGGATAACTTCATCAAAGATTGGATTGTGAGCTTCAGACATATACAGCCAATCAATTCTCTTCATCCTCATCACAGGGCGCTCCATAGGAAGAAGTACCGTCTCATAAAAGTCTGATTGAAACCGGTTCCAGAACCGCTTGTCCACGTATTCATCTTGGTGAAACTCAAGCGGATCTATGTTCTTTTGCGCCACAATGGCCTTGCCCTTTCCGGAACCCACTCGGTAATCAACCACACGCATAGGCATCATCTGGCCAGGGTACCTCCACATAGGCTGAAACTTCTCAAGAGAACCAATCGCCTCTCTCGACTCCTGAAACCTCTTCTTCTTCTGCTCGCGAAGCCTTGCATGGGTGTCCGCAGGATGCTCTTCAGCGGGTTGAGGAGATGGAGCAGTAGGAGGAGCGGTGAGAAGGTTTGCGCGGCCTTGGTTAACCTTCTTCACCACACGCCTATGCCTCTTGGATGGACTGGGCAAAGGTGATGAAGGAGGAGAATCAAGGGGGCGCTTGCCGGCACCGGAATCTCCCTGGGAAGTAGACATCTGATAGGGAACAAGATATGGAGTGAAAAAGGGTTCACAAGAAAGTAAGTTTTACAATTTAGAATTTTGGGCCGAGAGGTATAGCCCGGATACTCCGGGAATTTAGTCCGGACTATCCGGACAATTACTCCGGATACTCCGGATAAAATGTCCGGATAGTCCGGAGTCTACAGAATTCAACCCAAAACCCTAACTTGCAAACAATCTACAATCTCTGGAGTACATTTGAGGGAATAAACAAGGAGATGAATGTACTCTAGCAATGCAGCCTATTCCTAGATATTTCAAAGGGCAAGGAAGGTTGGGATCAAGAGAAGGGCATACCGCGAGGAGAAGATAACCAAAGTGAAGAATGACGAGCGGAGATCCCTTCCCCAACCTCCGAGGATGATCCGGAGACTCCGGAGGGTGAGGAACACACCGGAGACTGAAGAGGAGCTGAGGGCGGCGGCTAGGGCAACACGATTGGAGCAGATACGGTTGGGAGAAAAGAAGAAAGAGAGAAATAACTCCCCCCCGCAAGGGTTTTATAGGCAGACCGCTCAACCCGGATACTCCGGACAATTAGTCCGGATACTCCGGACTCCGGACTGTCCGGATACTCCGGACTGTCCGGAGAGTCCGGACAAAAACTCCGGACTGTCCGGGTTGACAGCTCGGGATCCAAAGGGGAATTTTTAAGGAAAGAGAAGGATGAAAGGCTTGAAGCATATAGAAAAGAGGTCCTAAAGGCCCTTCGCACTTTGTGACTAGCGAACATACAATCAAGCAATCCATAGTCACATGGCATTGGACTAGATCCGAAGATCAAAGACTTCAAACAACACAAAAAGAATCAAAAAAAGGACCAAATAAATTTTTCTAAAACATTTTGCAAACATCAATCAATGGTGTGCATTTTTCAAGCCAAATTACGAGAATCAAGAATATTTAGCCCACTTCTCAAATCGCAAAATCTCTTCTCATCAAGTGGCTTGGTAAATATATCGGCTAATTGGTCATTTGTGCTCACATGTTAAATATCAATATCGCCTTTAGTGGAATGATCTCTCAAGAAATGGTGGCGAATATCGATATGCTTTGTACGGGAATGGTGGATGGGATTGTTGGCAATTTTTATGGCGCTCTCGTTGTCACACAAAAGTGGAACATGGTTATAGGTTAGGCCATAGTAATTTAGGGTTTGCCTCATCCAAAGCAATTGCGCACAACAACTCCCGGCGGCTATATATTCGGCTTCGGCTGTGGATAGGGCTACGGAATTTTGTTTCTTAGAGGACCAAGAGACAAGGGATCTACCTAAGAATTGACAAGTTCCCGAGGTACTCTTCCTATCCACCTTACATCCGGCATAATCAGCATCGGAATACCCAACTAATTCAAAAGATGACCCTTTTGGATACCAAAGCCCGAAATGAGGAGTGTGCATTAAATATCTCAAGATTCTTTTTACGGCCATCATATGGCACTCTTTGGGTGCGGCTTGAAATCGTGCACACATGCACACACTAAGCATGATATCGGGCCTAGATGCACAAAGATAAAGTAAAGAATCGATCATCGACCGATATACCTTTTGGACGACCGGTTTACCTTCTTTGTCGAGGTCAAGAAGCCTGTTGGCTTGCATTGGGGTCTTGATTGGCTTGGCGTTCTCTATACCGAACTTCTTTAGCATGTCCTTGATGTACTTCGTTTGGCATATAAAAGTTCCTTCTTTGAGTTGTTTGACTTGAAATCCGAGGAAGAACTTCAACTCGCCCATCATGGACATCTCGAATCTCTTAGTCATTATCCTGCTAAATTCCTTGCACAAATGTTCATTAGTAGACCCGAATATAATGTCATCAACATATATTTGACAAACAAATAAATCATCACCAATATGTTTAGTAAAGAGAGTGGGGTCGGCCTTTTCGACTACAAAACCTTGTTCGAGGAGAAAATCGCGAAGACACTCGAACCACGCCTTGCTTGCTTAAGCCCATAGAGAGCCTTATGTAGGAAGTAGACGTGGTCCTGATGATTTAGGTCTTCAAACCGTGGTTGCTCAACGAGACCATTTCAAGAGTGGTCCATTCAAGAAGGCGCTTTTCACGTCCATTTGATACAACTTAAAATCATGGTGAGTAGCAAAGGCAAGTAATATTCTAATAGATTCAAGCCTAGCTACGGGAGCATATGTTTCATCGAAATCCAAACCTTCGATTTGCGTGAAGCCTTGAGCAACTAATCGGGCTTTATTTCTTGTCACTATTCCATTCTCGTCTTTCTTGTTCCGAAATACCCATTTGGTTCCAATCACATTTTGCTTGGGCCTTTCGACAAGCTTCCATATTTGGTTCCATTCGAAGTTATTTAACTCCTATTGTATAGCCATCACCCAATCCGGATCTTGGAGTGTTTCTTCTACCTTAAGCGGTTCAAGAGAAGAAACAAAAGAGTAAAATTCACAAAAATTTGCAACTCGAGATCTAGTGGATACTCCCTTGTTAATATCTCCAAGGATGTTGTCGACGGGATGATCTCGTTGCACACTTTGATGCACTCTTGGATGAGGAACGGTCGCATTTAAACGTTGAATAGGGCCTCCATCATCTTGAGAGGTGTTCGAGCCATCTTGAGCTTGTATGGATGAGGAAGGAGCATCATTTGGAGCATTGCAGTCCGGAATATCCGGGGTTAAGTCCGGACACTCCGGGTTAGTCCGGATACTCCGGACATTATCCCGGACACTCCGGGTTGGGGTGTTCGGGATTTTATCTTGCTCCACTGGTTTCACCTTCCTAATGGCCAATTTCTTGATTGCTTCGCATGGAGGTTCTTCCCTGTCAATCATAGCACGATCAACTTGTTCTACTTGAGAACCGTTAGTTTCATCAAACGTCACATCACATGAATTTCAACCACACCGTGGTGTTGTTGAAAACCCCAGATGCATAGGCATTTGATCCATAGCCAAGTAAGAAACCTTCATCTACTTTAGGAGCAAATTTAGAGGACTTAGCTTTTTGTTGAGGATATAGCATTTACTTCCAAAGACTCTAAGTAGGATACATTGGGCTTCTTGCCGTGAGGAGCTCAGACTGCCTTCTTCAAAATCTTGTGGAGGTATAGACGGTTGGTGCTGTGACACGTGGTATTGATGGCCTCGCCCAAAATATGTCTGAGACTTTGTACTTGTCAAGCATTGTCCGCGCCATCTCGATGAGTATGCGATTCTTCCTCTCGGCTACCCCATTCTGTTGAGGGGAATAGGGAGACGAGAACTCGTGTTTGATGTCTTCTTCATCGAGATATTCCTCAACGCCGGTATTCTTGAACTCAGTACCGTTGTCACTCCGAATTTTCTTGATCTTCACTTCAAACTCATTTTGAGCCCTTCTCATGAATTTCTTCAAGCTTCCTTGAGCTTCACTTTTATCATGCAAGAAAAACACCCAAGTAAAGCGAGAAAAGTCATCGATAATAACTAGACCATATTTGTTTCCTCCAATGCTTATGTAGGTGATGCGGCCGAATAGATCCATGTGAAGCATCTCCAATGGTCTTGTAGTAGTCATCACGTTCTTGGCGGGATGAGAAGCTCCAACTTGCTTCCCGGTTTGACATGCGCTACAAACCCTATCTTTCTCAAATACAATATTTGTTAGTCCAAGGATGTGATTGCCTTTAATGAGTTTGTGAAGGTTCCTCATACCAATATGAGCAAGCCGGCGATGCCATAGCCAACCCATGCTAGATTTAGCCATAAGACACGTTTCAAGGTTAATTCTATCCGTAGTGAAATCTACAAGATAGAGATTCCCTTTCAAACGTCCCTTAACGGCTATTGAACCATCAACCCTCTTAACGACATCCACACCCTTATCACTAAACACACAATTATAGCCCGCTTCACATAATTGAGCCACTGACAACAAATTGTAGCTTAGTGATTCAACAAGCAAAACGTTATTTATATGGAAATCATTGGTAATTAGGATCTTACCTAAACCTACCACTTCACCTTTTCCATTATCGCCAAAGATGATGCTTTCACTATTCGATCCATTGGCTTCCAAATGTGCGAACATTGCCCTTTCTCCGGTCATATGATGCGTACATCCGCTATCCAAAATCCAACTTGATCCACCGGAGATGTAGGCCTACAAAATGAAATTTAGTTTTTGCTCTTTGGTACCCAAACTTGTTTAGGTCCACGCACGTTAGTGATAAGTGATTTTGGAACCCAGATAGATCGCACATTAGAGGTACTTTTGGACTTACCCCCAATGTGACAAGCAACTACACGACCACAGTTAGTCCTCTTAAGTACATAGGATGTAAAAAATGTAGAGTGCGTTTTGTACTTAGAGTTTTCCTTGCTCTTAACAAATTGGATGGGCTTATTTAAAGGAGCAACCACAATATTGCTCTTTTTCCCTTTAGGTGGTGTATATCCAAGCCCATGCTTCATAGTGTTACCTTGTCGCTTACCTAGGAACTCCTCTAGTCCCTTCCTTTCCTTATAGGACTTTTGAAGTCCATCTTCAAGCATTCCCTTGAGCTTCTCATTTTCAAATGCTAATACTTGCAATGTCTCAAGGTTAGTGGCATAAGTATCAATATTCACGTTGTAACATCTAGCGTATCCATTGCTCGTAGAAGGTAATGAAGAATTGGAGCTAATGGTTGAGGTAATCGGAGGGCTATTCTTGAGATCAACAAGTTTCAACTCAAGAGCCTTGCAAGCGTCCTTTGCCTTAGCAAGTTCCTTTTCAAGTGAAGCGTTGGTGATCTCGAGACTAGTCACCTCGGATTTGGTCAATTTTGAATTCTTAACCAATTCCTCATTTTTCTCTTTTTCAAAAGATAAGCTCTTCTCTAGCTCACGATTTTTCTCCTTTTCGAGGATGAGCAAATCCTCTTGAGCCTCGAGAGTAGCTTCCTTTTGTTCTACAACTTCCTCTAATTTTTCAATATCTTTTAGAAGCATATCTAATTTTTGAATGTCAAAGTCCTTAATTGACTTGATTACACAATCATCATCACTATCGTCATCACTATCATCCATACATGAGTCAACAATAGAAGAGGATGAAGTTTTGATTGATACCTTTCGCCCCTTAGCCATAAGGCACATTGGAGCGTTTTCGTCATCATCGCTCAAATTGTCGAAGAGGCCCTTCGACGTTGTCGGAGTAGAGGATACGGCGATGGCGACGGAAGCGATTCCTCCTCATCGAATCGGAGCTTGAGTCGAGTCGAATTTGAATCCTACTCTTCTCCAATGTGTGCTTGCCCTTATTCTTGTAGTGCTTGAATTTTTGCTTCTTTCCTTGTCTTTGCTCCCAGACTTGTCCTTCTTGTGGGGCTTTCTTCTTTCTTCTCTCGCTAGGACATTCGGCGATGAAATGACCGGTTCTCCACACTCATAGCATTTCCTCGTTGAGTGTCGCCCTCTTGACTTACTCCATTGATTCTTGGAGTGACTTCCTGCTTATAGCCCTTCTTTTTAAGAAATTTATTGAATCTTCTCACGAGCAAGGCCATGTCTTCATTGGTTAGGGGCCACTTGACGATCATCTTCACTTGTACTTTTCTCAACTTCCTCACGGTCTTCACGGCCTTTAGGGCAATACCTTTCTTTTGTCCGACTTGAGTTCTTCAACAACTTCGCTTCCTTTATCATCATCTCGCCCATCATAAGCCGCCGATGACATCATGAGGTGTCAAAGTGTCAAAGTTGGGACGGTCTTGATTAATTGAACAAGGTTGCGGTTGGTAGGAGTGATCACACGAAGAATTATCTTCACCACGGCCTTGTCCGTAAGATCGGTGCACCTAAGACCCTTAGCTTGATTCACAAGCACCATCAAGCGGTCAAACATTTTGGTGTAGGATTCTCCTCTTCCAGAGTGAACCGCTTAGCTCACCAATAATGAGCTCTATCTTCGATTCTCTGACACTTGAAACTCCTTCATGATCGACCATGAGCCTATCCCAAATGGCCTTTACTTCCTCGAGTCCATCGACTTGTTGAACTCGTAATCACTCAAGGCTAAACAAGGCATTGACGGCCAAATCATTGAAATGTTGATCTTTATCTTCACGGAGTAAGGTTGTTCGGATCAACGGCTTGAAACCTGTTTGCACAATCTTTCAAATAGAAGGGTGGAGCGATCTCAAGTGCATCTTCATCTTATGTTTCCATGCGGCATAGTGAGTGCCATCGAAATGAGACGCTCGACTGGAGGGCATGGAGACATAAGATGAGGAGCTTGAGACACCAAGAGAGGTGTAATCAAATGGAATAGCAATTCCAATACGGAGCCCGTATCCATGGTTTGTTACGGCCTCAGATTATTTCTCGTGATATCCGACATCTTAGATTCTCCAGCGGTTAAGCCAAACTACGGAGATTTGGCTCTGATACCAATTGAAAGGACCGGTGATGTCGCCTAGAGGGGGGTGAATAGGCGGATTAAAAAATTGCAAATAAATAAAATCACCGAGGACTAAACCCGAGTGTCCGGGTTTTATCCGGATATCTCTGACCGTCCGGACTATCCGGGGTATTTAGTCCGGATACTCCGGACTGAGGACCTCGAAATGGGATTTTAAATCTGAGTAATTTTTCAACAATCTAAATAAATACAAATACTCTAAATGATATCAGGTACCTGAGGAATATGTCGATCTAGAGCCAAACACAAAGCTAGAGTAGACCGGGGCTCCGAAAGTTCCAAGAACAATAAACCCTAGAACAAGCAAATGAAGAACAAGGTAGCCACGAATTTTACCCAAGTTTGGATTCTTGAAGGAATCCCACGCCTCGCTGAGAAGGCACAAAGCCCGGTCTCCTTGACCACTTTCCTCCCTTGTTGCACTAAGCACTCGCCGGTCTTCTTTTTGCCTCTTTCCTTTCGGAGGCGAGACTTGCCTTCACAAACCTCCGGGGCTCTCCACACCAAGTCTTGGAGGCTCCCGGTGACTCCTTGTCGTCTAGGAGCTCTTCAAACTCCAAGAGTAACAAATACGCCGCTAAATCGCCTTGGAGGATGAAACTTGTGTTCAAGAATCAAAATGCAAGCTCAAAGCACTTAAATCCCCTCCTTTCTCCCCAAAGATTCAAATCAAATCAAGGATTCAAGTGGGGGAAGGAAGCTAGAGTTTGAGAGAGTGAGAGTGAGAGCTTGAGAGTTAAATGCTGCAATGAATGAAGTGGCCAACGGTTAGATTTGGAGTGAGGGCTTAAATAGACCACCCAAAATCTAACCGTTACATGTGAGCTGCGCAAACCCCGGACTATCCGGACATTTAGTCCGGAGTGTCCGGACTCAATGAGGTATGCCTTGAACCGAGAAGGTGAGCCCGGAGTGTCCGGACTTAATCCCCGGATACTCCGGACTTACCGGATACTCCGGACCTTTTAACCCCGGAGTGTCCGGACTAAATATCCGGATACTCCGGACTTACCAGAGAAAGCAACCGAGGGCTCTAACCCGGAGTGTCCGGACTAAATGTCCGGATACTCCTACCGACCCACTCGCCGTAAGTATCCTTTGATAGGAAATGCAATGTTTTGAAAAACTTTCGAGATGCAATTTTCATTCTATGAGCACAAGCATATCCTAGAAGCGATTTTCCGTCAGATCCCCTTAATAGTACGGCTATTCTTAGACTCAATAAAATAAAAGATTTACGACTAAAGTCTTGATGCCGCTTTTTCAAATTTTGAATATGGTGGGGTCTCCAATCGCTTAACGATGATATCTTCTCGATCATCGATAGAATCTCACTTGCACCGTTAGTATATGGAATTGTGTTGCCATAAATCACCAAAACTCTTTGAGGGGCCTAGATGCACTTTCATCATATATATTATCAAACTCATGTCACCGATATGGAGTCGGTTAGGTTAGCGCCACCAACATGGCGTAAAGGCAGTTTATATCATCGCTACAGTACTCAGCGCTGAACACCAGCTGATGTGGCTCCACGGAGTTAGTTAGGTCAGCGCCAGCCAACGTGGCGTAATGTCAGTTGGTGTCTGTTTAGTTTAGAAATGTAAAGAACAAATGATGTATGAACTTGTGTCTGTTTCATTCATGATTCATTCAATATATACATGGTGAACGGGTGGATTTGCACCCGTTCGAGGATTACAGTTGAGGGAGAGATGAGAGATCGTGTAGGTTCGTAAATAGGTGTCTTTTCCTTGTGACAGTTGTTTGATTCATGGATGAGATCATCCATTTATGTCTTCTCGCAACACTCCCCCTTGATCGAATCCATCTTCTGAAATCAATATGGAATTATTTTGTTTATGAACCTGACATGCCTAATACCATCCTCTAAAAAAACCCAGTGAGAAAAAATAGATGATACGACAGTTAAACTATGTTGATATTGCCTCATTAAAAACTTTACATGAGAAAACCTCAAAGAGAAAAAACTCATACAAAGAAAAGAGTACAATATAATGTTAAATAGGTTATTTATCAGAGAGAGAAACTCCCCCTAACTCCTGCAAATCTCTAAGTCGTCTCATACCAATTCCATCAATACATTTAGAAAATGTAGAATAAGGTAGAGACTTTGTGAATAAATCAAACAAGATTATCATATGACTTAGTTTGCGTATCGTTTATTTCTCCATTCTTTGCAATTCATGGGGATAAAACAATTTTGGAGCAATATGCTTAGTGATGTTGCTTTTAATATAACTCGCTCCATCTCGAATAACACAAAAACATTATCTTCATAGATAATGGTTGGAGATTCAATGGAACCAATACCACATGATCAAGTATGTGGTTTATCATTCTCAAGCCAAACACATTCTCTGGAGGCCTCATATAATGCAATTATTTCAAAATGATTGGTAGAAGTAGCCACCAAAGTTTGTTTAGAAGATTTCCAAGAGATGGTTGTTCCACCTTGTAAGTATACAAAGCGATGGCCTGCGATCCGGCATTGTGGGGATCGTAAATAGCCAAGATCTCAGATATCCATCAAAGTCGGATCTCGGTTTCTTCCATAGAAAAGACCAAGATCTCTTGTACCATTGAGATATCTAAATACATTCTTCACCCCAGACCAATGACGCTTGGTGGGAGCAGCGCTGTGTCTTGCAAGTAGATTCACTGCAAATGTAATGTCCGGCCGGGTACTATTTGTAAGATACATGAGCATACCAATAGCACTTAGATAAGGATACTCAGGTCCCAATATCTCCTCTCCATCACCCCAAGGTCGAAAAGGGTCTTTCTCCATGTCTAGAGATCTGACCACCATAGGGGTTCTGGATGGATACGACTTATCCATATTGAATTTCTCCAATATTTTCGAATATAAGTAGCTTGATATACAAAAATTTCAAGGTAAATGCTCAAGTTGCAAACCTAAGCAAAATTTGGTTTTACCCAAATCCTTCATTTCAAACTCCGCTTTAAATGATGACGTGTTTATTACTATCGGCCATTGCCGATGATGTTGAGATCATCAACGACATCAAAATGATACAGTAATCCTCAGAGAAAATTTCTTAATGAAAACACATGGGCAATATCATTATTAGTGTACCCTTTTAAAGAAAGGAATTCACTTAATCGATTGTACCACATGCGCCCTGATTGCTTCAAGCCATACAATGACTTTTGCAATTTTACACAATACATGTTATGATTTGCTCGTGGATCCGATATATTGATTCCATCAGAACCTTCATGTA
Organism: Guadua angustifolia; assembly: GCA_036346375.1. Classification (NCBI taxonomy): domain Eukaryota; kingdom Viridiplantae; phylum Streptophyta; class Magnoliopsida; order Poales; family Poaceae; genus Guadua; species Guadua angustifolia. Next base: position 21,218,114 of record CM070509.1, read on the forward strand.
AATATTGAATCCAAAGGACCCATACAAGTATGTCATTACTACGCCCATTAATCGCAAAGATAGACGATTTTGAATCGCCAATGATATCAAATATCGGAAAGTTATGCCACTCATAATCGGAGAATAAGTCTCATTATAATCAACATCGCCTTATGCGTAAAGCCTTGAGCTACTAGCCTTGCTTTATATCTCACCACTTCATTATTTTCATTTCGTTTTTAATGAAAACCCACTTGTATCCTACAGGAAGGTGCCACGAGTGTGGGCATCACTTCCGAGAATACTTCTCTTTTATAAAGCGAGGCAATCCGCCTTGATCGCTTCCTTCCATTGATTCTAGTCCGAGCGTTTTTACACTCTGCCATGGATTTAGGATCTGGATCTTTCAGGATGTCAGCAATTTGCTCAGAGAAATAAATGTCGACAACTGTAGCTCTTCGGTCAAATAACTCTCTAGTCTCAATGTAATTTGTAGCAATTTCATTCACCCTAAGAGATTCATCATTATTTCCCGTAACGATGGATGTGGGGTTATCCGATGTCCTAAGTTCAGCAATGCGCGCAGCCGAAGAGGGTTGTGAATCAAGTCCACTTTGGTATCTATCAACCATAGGTTGATATGCATTTACGACCTTTTTCTGCTTGGAGGCCTTACTCCTCCCCCTCTTATTGTTAATCGGGGGTTGAGTGGTTTTATACGGTACCTTCACTTTTTCAGGCACATTCCTTGCAGGGATAAAAGATTTAATAACACCTTTATAATCAGTAAATGCATCTGGCATGTTGTTCGCAATATCTTGCAAACCAATTATTTTCCGAACTTGGAGTTCAGTTTCTTGAGTACATGGATCCGAGGATGAAATACTTTGAGAATTCCAATCAATTTCACGGCATTCTTTCTAATACTTGAAATCTCCCCCTAATGCCGGGAAATGTTCCTCATTGAATATACAACAAGATATCGGTCGTAAATAGAACCCCTGTAAGAGGTTCTAAATACTTAATGATCGACGGAGATTGAAATCCCACATAGATCCCCAATTTTCTATGAGGACCCATAGAGGTACGCTGAGGTGGTGAGATCGGAATGTACACCGCACATCCGAACTTACGCAAATGGGAAATACTTGGTGGATTCCAACGTACTAACTGCATGGGGGAAGAATCATGATATGCAGTTGGTCGAAGTTGGATTAAGTCAGCAGCGTGTAAGACCGCATGACCCCAACATGATGTAGGCAACGAGCAATTCATCAGTAATGGACGCGCAATGAGCTTGATTCTCTTAATCAACGATTCAGCCAAACCATTCTGAGTATAGACATATGGGACAGAATGTTGTACCTGAATTCCTAAAGCCATGCAATAATCATTGAAAGCATGGGAGGAAAATTCAGCAGCATTGTCCATTTGGATTGATTGAATCCGATGTTCAGAATAATGTGCCTTCAGCTTAATAATTTGAGACATTATTTTTGCGAAGGCATAGTTTCGTGTGGACAATAAACACACATGTGACCATCTTGTAGATGCGCCAATCAAAACCATAAAGTATCCGAACGGTCCGTGGTTGGCTCAATCGACCACAAATGTCACCTTGAATTCTTTCAAGAAACTTAGTGGTTCAGCCCGGATTTTAAGAGGTGAAGGTCTTAAAATCAATTTCCAAAGAGCACATGCAGCAGGCATACAAAATCCAAGATTTGGGAAATTTTGTAGTCACAAATCATGACCAATAGAATTGGTGATAATTTTTCTCATCATCCCGACATCGGGTGCCCAAGTCGATCATGCCAAGTTTGGAATGCATCGACGCTTTTGAAAAATTACCTTGTATGCAACATGTTTTATAGGCCTAATGTATGTATAGTACAATCCAGAGTCGAGAGTTGGAATTTTTTTTGCATATTTGCTTGCCATATCTAGTAAGTCTGGTTAAGAGAAGATACTCCTCTTTGTTTTCTTCATGTGTTTCCACATGAATACTATTCTTACGAATATCTCTATAACTCAACAAGGTACGAGTTGAATCAGGATACAATAAAGTATCCTCGATTGTAATCTGTGTACCCATAGGGAGGGTGATTGTGGCTCGACCAGAGCCAACTATCAACGCATCACGACCAGCAATCGTTAAAACATTTCCTTCTCTTTTCTTAAGATTTTGGAAATATTTTATCTCTGTGAGTATAGAGTTTGTGGTACAACTGTCCACAAGGCATAGTTCTTCCTCCGAGGGATTGACTTCAAGAGACATCTATAGTAAGAACAAGAATTAATTAAAATTCTTTATTCTACACATATAGTGGTACATACATATTAGATTAACTATTTAACACAACAATAGTGCAATATTACAATACATATGAGTTTGCACAAATAAGTATACAGCTTCAAATTACAAACAAGTTTTCAAACTCTAATTATTACAAAACATAATACTATTTGACAACAATCACAGACATGGAGATTTAAGATAAATCTCCATACATGTCACCCGAGGTGTACTCAATGAGCATATCGTCCGCAGGTGAAGGTCCACTTGAGTAAGGGCTTTATTGTTTAGCGATTCTTTGGGAACCAAACGAACAACCAACCTCCTTTGAAGTCTCGAGAGTAAGATTGAAGTGTGCTTCATATTTTGGTGCCTTCTGTTTGCCATCACGAAGGGATTTCTGATAAAGATCAACCAAGTGTTTTGGAGTACGACAAGTTGTGGCAAAATGCATGTTACAACCACACTTATGACAAAGTCTTTTATTGTCATAGGTCGGTTATGTATTGCCACGTGCCTTCTTGTTAGCACGGTGTCTGCGGTTTTTGTTGAATTTGCGTCTACCAGGGGGGTTCTTTGGATTACCAGATGGAGACCCATTGAACTTTCTTTTATTCGGAGCGTTATTCTGAACATTATGAACCTTAGGCAAAGGTGCTGAACCAATTGGGCGCAACTTATAATTCTTAACAAGAAGTTCATCATTCTTTTTAGCCTGAGATAATGTATGAATAAGCTGGGAATAAACCTGATATTTTTTCTTTCTGGTATTGATTGCACAATACCCTATCCGTTGGAAGCATAGTAGATAGAGTCTTCTCTATCTTTTCTGTATCCGACGGTTCTTTCTCGCAAAACTTCAACCTACTACAGATGTTATGAACAACATGATTGTATTCAACCACAGATTTAAAATCTTGTAAGCGTAGGTGATTCCAATCATGCTGTGCATTAGGATAGATAATTTCTTTCGGCTGTTCATAACAATCTTTAAGAGCAACCCACAGAACACGAGGGTTTTCTTCCAAAATATACTCTTTCTTGAGATCTTTATGGATAGAAGTGCGTAACAAAAGTAAGGCAGTGTACTTCATTTGATCAAAGACCGCAGGTCCCCCTTCAACTGGTTCATTTATCGCATTTGAAATCCCTCAAGATGCAAAACTAATTTTGACATCCGATGCCCATGAAGGATAATTGCTCCCATCAAGGGCGAGTTCTTCAAACTCTTTTTGCATTTCCTACATGGCATAACCATCGATTTTATTAATTCACCAAATATTGGTAAATTTTAAAAACCTTAATGGTGGTGTTGTAATATTTAAGTGCAAATTTTAAATCATATCTTATGTTTTGGATGGTTGGAGGTAGTCCTTCCTCCAAAATTATTGGTAAATACTATAAAGTATAACCATATAATTAAGGTAATCTCCATAAAATGGAGTAGACCATATATCCAAAACCATTATTTTGAGATAACACTTATAGGTAATCATCAATTTGGAACATGATGTAGACCTCATAGTGATGGGCAATTAAATTGCTGCTCAAAAGGCATGGTCTCCAGGCAGAAATATTCAGAAAACTGAATAAGACGCAGCCAATGCCCTAGACTCCATCACCTTGTGTTTATTCTCAAAAGAATGTAAGATATGTTTTAAAATTTGCTTAAAATTCTGGACAATTAAGTGGTACTTAATTGTGAGAATTTTATATTAAAAACCCTAAAGATTATTAAGATGTTCTTAATTGTGAGTGTTTTAAAATTATTAAACTGCAATCTGTTAAATTGCAAACTTAACAACATATAAAACATACACATATGCACAAGTATATACACAAACACATATATACATTTACATATATCACAATTATAGATAACATTAGGGGTCTTAAAATATAAAGACATCACACTGATATACTACATAATGCAAATACTGTAAAATACAGGGACTAGAATGCATAAAATGCAAGCAATACTGAAAAATAAAAATAGTAAATAAGTTAATTGGCTACGGGCCATATTTCGGCCTGCCACCGTTTTGGCCCATGAAAACCTATCAGGGGACGAATGGAAAACGGAGGCGTGGGCCTGGGCCGGCGAAGTGGCCCAAGGCGCACCCTTGCGCGGGGAGGGAGAGCAGGCCGTAACCTGGTCCCGGGATGCCGATTTGTCCCATGCGCACCGACCGCCCGTGTTGAATAAAAGGCGAGGAGAAAACGGCGGTTAGGGTTACAAACCCTAACCGCTCCCCATTTTCCTCCGCCATGCCGCTTAAACGCACTTTAATTTCGAAATCATAGCGGGTCGATTCGCCGCCGCCACCGGTAGTAGAGGTCCATTGCCGGCGCTAGGAGGGACACCCGCGTGTGGATCTTGAGATCTCCGGTCATGGCGGCGTATCCCCCTCCCCCTCTTCCTTCGATGCTCAACGGTGGGGGCCCTCCCCCTCATCTGAGGAGGAGAGAAACCCACTGCCGCCGCCTCCGAAGCCGTTGGGAAGATGAAGGCCCGGGTGCTAGTGATCCAGAGGAGGGACTGCGCGCGGAGGCGGGGCGGAGACACCATTGCTGGTGAAGAATGGCGGCGCCCAAGTCCTGGCCGCCATGGTGGGGCGCAAGCCTAATCCGGGAGGAACAGGGGTTGACGAAGTTTCTTCAGCCGGTGTTGGCGAGGGCAACCTCGAGGCTGCCACGGTGGTAAGGAGATCAACCATGGCCGGGCTTGCTCGAGAGGGGCCAACCCGTGCGCGTCGATGATGTGCTAGTACCAGTGCCCGGTGGACAATGGAGCCTGCCCGTGTGCGTCGACGACGAGGAAGGCCGCCGTGTCGAGGAACACAGGCGCCAGTGGCTCGGGGGTTGATCAAGGCGCGACGGATCACCATGCGAAGACGGTTTCGATCCAAGATCCCAAGACGTGCTGCATGACGGAACTCACGGATGACCTCGACGAGGAGGATGGAGACGGCGCGGTTAAGGGTGAGTATCGGCATTTCGATCTTACCGTGATGGTCGCCGTTGTATTCTTTGTTTTTTGTCTTTCGGAACTCAGTGAAGAGTATAAGTGCTGATAACTTGTTTAGTTTAGAAATGTAAAGAACAAATGATGTATGAACTTGTGTCTGTTTCATTCATGATTCAATCAATATATACATAGTAAACGGGTGGATTTGCACCCGTTCGAGGATTACAGTTGAGGGAGAGATGAGAGATCATGTAGGTTCGTAAATAGGTGTCTTTTCCTTGTGACGGTTGTTTGATTCATGGATGAGATCATCCATTTATGTCTTCTTGTAACAGTGTCAGCACCATGATACGCAGCGCTTAACACCAGCTGACGTGGCTCCACGTTGCTTCACGTTGGCGGCTAAGGGGACCCTATGATTAGCGTTAGCTGGTGCTGACATGTTTATACTTAGCGTCATTCGTATTAGCGTTGAAAAAAGGGCAATATTTGAAAAAAGTTAATGTATATGTCTATATCTAAAATGAATTAAAAAAGGCTCATTTATATAAAAAAAAATATTCCATATACGAACTAACAACTAACACAGCAGATAGTAACAATATATACATACATATACATGGCAATATATATCCTGTGCACATAGGGTTTACCGTGTACACACCGTATATATCAACTAATAAAAGTTATGAAAAATTCCGAAAAAAATTGTAGATGTACTTCATAGATTAATCTACCTATGTATAAAATTGTAGATTCAAATTCATTATATATTGAGAGTTACAAAAAAAAGAGAAAATTTTGACAAGTCTAAACTTTTTTAAACTTATCTGAATTTTCTCTTTTTTGTAACTCTCGATATATAATGAATTTGATCTTAAAACTTCATATATTTATACATAGGTAAAGTAATCTATGAAGTACATCTACAATTTTTTCAGAATTTTTTATGACTTTTATTAGTTGGTGTACACGAAAAGCTCTATACGCACAGGATATGTTGCCCACATCATACATAGGTGTGTGTTCATGCAACCAGAGAGGAGATGATACATGGATTGCGATTTGCAGGTGAGCGAAATTTCTTCCACCCCATTAGCATAGTGTAATTTGTAGCTTTTTTTCGCAAACAAATTGCATTCTTTTCAATCGTCTGTGATGGAACTGGTAGGACTATCTCGTATGTATCTTGACAAATTCATCGGGGAATGCCTTGGTACTTTGATGGTCACCGGTCACAATAGGATAGTTGTTACACCAGCCACCAGGATGTACATGGATAAGGAATTTTTTTTAAAATAATACATTTTTTATTCAAAATTTCAAAAATATACCACCGAAAAAAAAATTCAGAAATATACTACTGTCGCCCGTTGGTTGGGCGACCCCGTTGGTTGGGCGACAGGGGCCTAAATAGAAAAATACACGGGCGAAAGGAGGCTGGGCGGTGACGTGGCTTCGTGTCACCCGGCGAAAAGGCGAAAGGAACCGAAACGGTGCGTGTCGCCGGCGAAGGGCGAAGGTGTGTGTCGCCTAAGCAGGCGACAGATAGCAATCGATCGATGGTAGGGCGACACGTGGTGCGGGCCCTCCGCCGCCTGCCTGCTTGCATACCTAACGTTTATAAAGGGCTTCGCCAAAGCCATCAGAGCTATTCGGTTGATTTGAGAAGAGAGGGAGAGAGAGGAAGAGGAAGAGAGGAAAGAGGAGAGGAGAGAAAAGAAGGAAGAGGGGGAGATTCTGCGCCACTGTTTCGAGGTAAATTTCTGTTGTTTACTTTTGTTAGCAGTAAATTATGATATGTTAGAAATAATTTTAGAACTAGGGAACTGTAGTAGTAAATAGTGGTAGATTAGAAATAGTTTTAGATGTAGGTTACGGATAAATGTAGGGGATAAATGTAGGTAAATTGATAGGTTATGGATAGAGCTAGGTAAATTGATAGGTTACGAATAGAGAATTTTAGGTAAATTGATAGGTCACAGCTTGTTTTAGTTTAGAAAATTTAGATATTTTTTACGGATAGGAGTATATCGGACATATTGATGGTAATGTAGTTGCGTAATGTATATTTTTTTAAGATATAAGTACATCGATATGTATATATTGTTATGAATGAATGTACATGTTTTTACAGTATATAAGTACATCGATATGAATTATTAGGAATGTAGATGTTTTTTACGGTTAGATATATATTTTAGTAGTATGTAGGTATAGTTATGTTACGCCATAGTATTTTATACTTTAAAATAATTAATTGTGGATGAATGAATGGATTATGAGATATGGCGTAATCGAGTTCCATTTAGAATCTATTATGGAGATGGGGATGTAATGCATAGTTTGGAGGGTGTAGATCTTAGTAACATGCAAGATCTGGACGTAAGTTTGAGTAGGGTCGAGCGGCAAGACATTTGCTTCCGTGTTGAAATGGTTGTATTATACTTTTTGGATGGAACAAGAGAAGCGAGTTGAAGGTATTTTGCCTATGTAGTATGCTAAACGACCCTATTTATTGGGAGCTAGTTGAGTGAAGGAACCTCATCGTGGAAATCATATGAGGGCGGCAGAGCAAAGGGATGGAATCGGTGCTTTTAGTGCGAGCATATGAGAGGATGTTGCCCCCAATGCGGCTGGATCGCTTGCGGATCGCAACCTCAAAATGAGCTCAGTTTCGGTGACACCGAAATTGGGGGATCTAGGCATGAGCAGCATGTTCAGCAATGCAACGATGACATCATTTGCCAAAGCGGTGAACAGGTTGAGTTTTGGGAGGATGATGAAAATGTTGGCCAAGAAGCGCGGGGACTAGTAGACGAAGGTGAGCAAATTGATGAAATAACAGCTAGGATGGAAGAAGAAGACCGTGAGTACAGCAGAGCAGAAGAGGAGGACGACGATGAGTCGGATGAGGAAGATGGAGGTATGGAGTCGCTGTGCGTACCGAGTGGAGAACGCAGACAATTTGATAGGTCAAGTTGTCAATGAAAGCAACCACATGCCTTGGCAAGATAATCGATAATGAGGTTACGCTTAATAAAGATTCTATCCGACAAAAAAGAGGTCAGGCAGATGCCGTGAAAGATTGGGCTCTATCATTAAGAAGGACTTTCAGGTTAAGAAATCAACCCCAACCTCGCTACGACGTGGTGTGTGAGATCCATGGGTGTCCGTGGAGAGTGCACGCGACAAGCCCAAATGGGGCATCCATTGGCTATGTTGAAAGTTGAGCAAAGACACATGTATGATCGAGGAAACAAAGATGGCTCACAGAAACTCATCATCCCGTATGTCGCGAACATCATGTATGCAGAGATAGTGGAGAACCGAGTTTTGAGCCCCGTGCTATTATCCGAGCGATCGAGAACAGATATCGAGACACAATTAGCTATGGGAAGGCGGAAGGCAAAACAGAAGGCATTAGAAATGAGGTTTGGGAAGTTTGAAGACTCGTGACCATAACCTGCCCGACCGCTTCGCTTGCATTCAGGGAAGAAATTCGGGACCTACTATGATTATCAAGATTGTCCGTCAATCCATGGCCAACTAAAATGCATCCGAGGAGAGTGTTCTTCGATTCGAGCTTGCATTAAGACGTTCTATCATCTGTCGCCCATTGTTGTGCGTGGACGGCACATTCTTGATTGGGAAATATAGAGGGCAACATCGAGATAGTCGTGGGCGTCGATGGGAACAACCAGATTCTCGCTGTTGGTTTTGCCTTCAGAGAAAGCGAGAACTACGAGAGTTGGGCTGTGGTTCCTACTTAAACTTGAAGATCGGGTGGTCAAAACTCGTCCGGATGTAAAAGCGTCGCATGACAGCATGCCGCTTGCTTAGTGCTATCAACCGGTACAAGAACAGGGAAGAGCCATTCCGATGGCCTCGACTTGCAGAGTCGATGGTGCATGAGGCATTTGGGTGCAAACTTCTATAAGCAATTTAGGAACAAGCAACTGATGAACATGTTCAAAAGACTATGTAACTACAACCAGGAGAGCAAGTTCTGAACTCTGTGGAAAAATCTTGATGACCTGACAAGGAAACATAAGGAGCAAACGAACAACACTAGTGGCAGTGGAACACGGTGAGCAAAGGAGCCTCTTTTCCCCCGCCAACAGAGAGGATGAGGCGACTAACCCGCGTCGGAGGCAAAGGCCAATCAAATGTTTCTCGGATTTGGATCAAGCATTTAACCAAAGAGAAGTGGTCATCGTTATATGACATACATGGTGCCGAGATACGGTGTGATGACCACTAACTTTGCGTAAGTTTACAACCGGGTAATGCGAGGATGAGATGTCTTCCTTGGTAGGAATTGTCGAGGAGGCCGAGGGTACAACCAAGTACTTTGTGGATGAGCATGCAACCGCCGACATAGTAATGAGAGATGAGAAGTTCTTGTACTCTTCAATGATCACTAAATACATGGATGAGAAGACTCGAATATGCCAAACATGAGCTATCAAAGTTGGTGCACGGACACCAAGGCCGAGGTGATCTGCAGGATAAAGGAAGAAGCGTGGAACCAACCAGAGGGTTGTCACCCAGAGTGCATCTTACTGTGTCGAGTGCAAATGCTCGTGCAACAAGCCATACCTTTTGCATGTGCCATGTTCTCATGTCATAGCCGCATGTGCTTTATTTGGAATGCAACCTCGTACATACCTATCTGAATATTTTATGAAGGAAAGGGTGATGGCAACTTGGAGCGAAGAGCTTTATGGCTATGGGTTGTGGGTTCTTTCACCACAACTCCTAGTGTTGATGAAAGGTTACGGGTCCCCGATCTTGATGCGAGAAGAGGAAAGGTATGCCGAAAAACAAGGCGATGAGAAATGACATGGATGAGTCGGTCGCAAACGCAGCGTGAAGAAATGCTCATTGTGCAACCAACGAGGACATACGTTCAAGAACTGCCAAGCACAAAATGAAGAAGACGAAGGAGGAGATGGCCACCCGACTGTTGCATGACGCCATCGCACCGGATGACAAGCAGTTTGCATTATCATATGTCATATATCAAATTTATATTTCATCGATGTAACGTGTGTTTTATGAACACTGTTTTCTACCTAGCTGTTGCGAGTGTTGTGTCTCGGTAAATTGTTGCAATTGTTGTAACGTGTGTTGTATGAACTCTGTTTTCTAATGAGCTTCTCCGTTTTTTATGTGCGTATTTGTTTCGACATATTGTTGTGATGCTTGTGCAGTTTTACAGACTCTTTTGTTTACATATGTGTTTCGGTTCTAACTTCCTTTTTTGTAAATTGCAGCGATGGCTCACCAGCAGGGAGATGACGAGTGGCCATTCGAGTTGTTGGACCTTGGCCGCCGACCGTGGTCACCGTGTCCGCTTCGCCACTCTTGTCCCAGAGGAGGGAGGGACCTGTGCTTCATGGCGTCCTTGACCTAGGCCAGCCAGCAGCCCCGGACGATCGATCCGCGCGGTCCCTGTGTAACATATCAAGATTTAAATTTGTAAACATGTTTGTTCTAGCAGCATGACTAGTGCAGCACTGATATTAATGGCATGTCTTTGTTTCTTAGGCTTCGCGCTTCTAGGTTGTTGCCCCTCGGACGGATGGTGGAGCACTTGGGACGCCGGTTCCTCAGACGATCGTCGCCGATCACCACTGTGGATCGGTGGAGGCCGGAGAGGCGACACCTTCCATCTCCTGTTGGGAGATGACGATCACTTTGCAGATGTCTCCTACCTCCTCGGCCTCCCGATCGCGCGGTCGGGCGTGTAGTGCCCAGACGCCCTCGAGGATCAAGCGCGAACAATGCCGCAGACAGATTCGCGGTGTGCTACCCCCACGGTCTGTGGCCTTCGACCACACGCACGACCCAATTTTGAGCTGGCTTGGACAGGTTTGTGGTACGCCGGTAGCATTTAAAACTAAATTGTGTACGATCGCTTAAAATAACAAGTGAGCTTTATTTACAACAGGAGCGATCGTCGAGCCACGGACGACGAGAGCCTCAAACCGCCACGGAGGCGCATCATTGTGGGTCTTCGGTTGGTGCATGTTCACGACGCCCCATGGGGATAGCGTGATGTGCACCGGTGCAGTCATGCGAGGAGAACGCCGACACACCCCTTGACGCCTGTGCCACAAGACTCTTCGGGATCGCCGTCAGGCGCCACCGCTGCACTCTGATCGGTGTACATGGATCGCCGGCCAGCGACCCGGAGGATGTCCATCACTGGCACAATTTGTGGGCATACGAGGTTCCAGATCGGCCGGCCCGTGATCGACTCGCGCAGTCAGACAAAGACGCAGCGGTGACGACGCCGACGCTCGAGCCATGGGCACCATCTGGTGCGAGCGACGGGTAAGATATTGTAACCGTGATTTTGGTACTTTTTGTTTAACTTTTCTGAGTACTAACGGTTACGTTCTATCGCGGACAATACCTTCCTGGCGATATGGTCGCGGGTAGCCTACCCGCATTTCACGGCCGCGTTCGACCCCCTCACCGAGGACCACGTACGCTGGACACCGTACGTGGACGCTGAGGTCCAGGCTCGTGTCACGGGTGGACTGTCCACCCTTTGCACACAGGACGCGGCCTACTGGTTCACCCATCGGTTCCTCGTGTTCGACATCCACGTCGAGGGATACGCTGTCCATCGTGTGATGAGGCGCTTGGCCTACGACAGTGTACCCGGCACGACCGCCCGCGGATCCACCCGCAACCCACGCCAGAAGTTCCTCGTGACGATGTTTTCATAATTATTCTTGGTAATGCCATCTAATAACGCTATATTTATTTCTTACCCACAGTGCAGTAGGAAGGCGCGACCTGGACCCCAACGCACGCACGTATGGTGCCTTGGGCTAAGGACTGGAGGTGCCTCGAGGACGTCACGCCGAGGTCGCGCCGCACGACCCGGCAGACGATCTGCGGCATCGCGAGTGGTACACTCCCTGACTTCGCTGCGCTTGGTGCGGTCGACCCGATCCTCCTACACACGCCCTGTGGTGGCGGAACCGCACCTCGCACATATGGACTCGGCGGCGCACACTTTGGTATGTTGTGTCATATATTCGATATAATCTTAGTGATTCGTGATTTATTTTGCTAACTAATTCGTAATTCACTTGGCAGGGTGATGTTGTGCTCCATCACCACAGAAGTTTCATGGCTTATATACTCGGCTAATTCACCGAGTCGAGGTGACGAGACAGAGGTCACCTCTTCACGTCGGGAGGTTTCGGACGCCGAGACACGCCTCGAAGTTGTCCGGATACCGCATCCTACCGACGCAGCCTTTAGGGCGTGCCGCTTAGCGGGGCAGGGTGCAGAGTACATCTTTGCATCGCCACCGTCTCCTGAGCCGCGAGAGGGCACGCTGTCTGTGAGTACTGAGATGCATTGTTCACGTGTTACAATCGTGTATTACAATGGTCTAAACAATTCTTCATTTGCTACAGAGCCAGCCAGCAGCCGCAGCCGCACTGACTAGCTCCCCGACGACTACGAGGGAGGGTGACACCTGCACCGGTGGACTACGAGGACCTCAGTAAGGTTCCTCGTCCGGATGAGGTCGGGTCATCATAACGGATTTGAGCGCCACCACCGACGCACCCTACTCACCGAGTACGCGACGCCCAATTTAGGTCAAGAAGGGCCCACACAAGACCGACGCAGCTTGTCGTGACTCATGGGGCGCAATGGAGGAGGCCTCCCGAGCGAGGCCGATAATAGTTTCTTTTTGATTTTTATTATTGGTAGTGTATTATGTACTTAGTTGATCGCTTGAAATATGTTGCACTAACAATTGCATTCGATTTTTGTAATTTAAATCTTATGTCCTTAGTTAATCCTTTCATCGCCTAGTAGCTTTGTCACACACCTATTACCTTTATCGATCAAACGACAACACTCTGCACCACGCCGCTCGGCCGAGACGACAAACACCGCACTTCGCTTTTCAAACTGAACGACAACACGCCGCATCCCGCTTTGATCAAACGACAACACGCGGTTTCGTGCGGGGCAGCACTTCGGTGAGGGTGACACATCGTGCGACTTTTGATGAGGGTGACAAGTCGTAAACTTTTCTCATAAGGTTTCGTGTCGTGCGGCTTTGATGATGGGTGACACATCGTGCGACTTTTCACAGAGGATGCCAGCCATAAAATGGACAAGTGCTATAATGTGTGGAGTAACCCTCACCACCACTATAAAACAGTCGAGGGGTAGACATCCAATACTGACCAAACCAAAGAATAAACGCTCACCAATCTACACAAATTAGGGCACAATGTCGTTTCTATCGCGCCTCTTCAAAGCGAAGTCATCCGCTCGAATATCCGGATGCCGATGGCCGACGCCCTAGTTCTGCCGGAGTTGCCCGACCCAAATCGATCGCAACCTCACGGCGAAGATGATGCAATCTACCCATGGAGAGACGGTGGCGCTCACACACTAATATTGTGGCAGACCTACGAGGAAAACCTCTTGGTGTCCACACTGTCTGGTAACACTACCATTTCATGCATTGTTCTTTCTTTTCTCAAAGACAAGGACCCGTGTTGCTTCTTCCAATGGATCGACGGGCGGAACAACGTGACTCACGAATTTCTCTCCAAGCCCACGACGCCTACCCCGCCGCTCGAGAACTTCACCGGTGGAGAGGCGCCAGATATGTCCTTTTCTAGATCGACCCGAGCTTAGGGCGGTGGGCAAGGGCCAACCAATCGGTGAGTTTCATGCGACATACTCATGTTAAACTCACAAAATAGTAGTTCTAAACCAGTTCATCGCACACTGTGGAGTTCAAAGGAAACTTATGAATTCGCCAAGTCAAAGGAGAAACCTCCTCGGGGCCACCAAAGCCCGCCTTTTTTGCGAACATGGCTCGCAAGCGAAGGTTGATACACCGCCACGATGATCTAGCGGACCGGAGATTCTACTGGTGCCCCTTGGGCGAGGATGAATGGTGCGGCTACTTCAAGCTGGTGGACCCGAGGCGTACCACCCACATCTCAAACTCTCTGTATGGGATAACCGGGGAGCAACCCTCTCCATTGTGCCACTACCGCCTGAAAAGCCAAACCCGAGTACGCCTAACGGTGTTATTCAACGAAGAAAGGGCATCTTTGCATTGACTGCAGGCACGCTCCGATTGTCCAAGGATAAGCCCAACACACACTTCTCGCACCATATAGTGGAGTGAACGAACAGAAAGCAGTAGGCGTCTCGCATGTCTCCGCCAACAAGCCAACACACCGAGGTGCAAGAGGGTTCCTCCTCTCGAAGAAGAAGGGACAAGGGGAAGCAGCCGGCCGAGGTCCGCACCACGCAACAAATCCTTGACGCGTTGCGCAAACCAACCGGGAACCCGGGTGGTATTAACATAGGGGACGCCGAATCGGGATGACATGCCCGTATAGGAGGCGTAAATCCACATAAAAGACCAAAAATTATGTCTTATACACCCGAGACGTCGGCATAGGCCACCTATTCGGCAAAATGGGAGAAGCTACGGATCCCCATGGAGTTCTTTCATAGTAGGGATTGAGCGGTGTCCAGATAACAAATCATAAATTAAACACGAGTCGTAATATCACGAGAAAATGTGGGGCATCATTAAATTTGTACCCGGATAGGCGAACGATCATTTGTTCCACCATGACAAAGCAGTGCTTTCGTTAGTTAATTAAGTCAAGCAATTTCGTCTCTGTTGTAATGCCCTTGTAATATAATCTAATCTATTGCTTATTTTATCATCTGAACTTTCGGTGTATGTGCCCTTATATATGTTCAACAAATAATTTAATTGTTCATAACATAAGTTGTTGTCGACTATAAAATTTTGAAATTTTTTGTCCATGGTTATGATGCATCACTAATGTTCCCATAAAATTTATATCAAGTTTTATAAATTTTTTAAAAATTGAGCGATTGCTCTTTATCTGAATTTTTGCCATATCGGACACTAATATTGTCTAATTTTAAAAATTCATAGAGCTTGATCATTATATGAAAATTTTATGGGAACATTAGTGATGCATCATAACCATGGACCAAAAATTTTAAAATTTTCTAACGTGGTTTGTTTCATTTTCATTCGGTTCAAACTTGTCGGCATGCGTTTTATCGGGATAGTTGTATTGTTTGAATTTTAAAAATTCCTCACATCTTAAAATCATTTGAAATTTTTATGGTAATATCACTGATTTATCAGGAACCTCCATAAAAATTTCAAAATTTTTCGACGTCGTAATTTCTGTGGTTTCATGGTCGCGAGTGCCTTTTTCGATTTTCGTAACTTCCACGGAGCAGCGTCGGCTATCTCGCCCATACGTAGTGGTAGCCAGCGTTGCGTGGTCGCCTTTGATTATTCCGTATTTTTGGGCAGTATCCGGTTTATCCCATGCCCCTCGAAAACCCCTAAGTGGCCCACGATTTTTATGGTTTCATAGCGCGAGTGCCTTTTTCGATTTTCGCAACTTCTGCCAGAACAACGTCTGGCTATCTCGTATCGTAAGTAGTAGCATGCGTTATGTGGGTCGCTCTTGATTTTCTCGTATTTTTGGATGGATCCGGTCTATCTCCGAGGCTAAAAAACCCTTAAGTGGCCACGATTTGGCGGTTTCATGGTCGCGAGTGATTTGAGTCGCAATTCCAATCATGACGAAGCTGCGACTATTGAGACAAAGATGTATGTCAATTTGGAATTGCGACTATAGGTATTTACGTAATTTTTTTCGACATAATATTTACGTAAATTTTTACAAAATATATTATTTTAAAAAATTCCATCTAATTGCCCTCGTCAATATCTTATAATATTTGTCGACGATTAGACATATTTTTTTGCAAATTCTAAATCAATGAATTAGTAAACAATTTATCTAATGAATTAATATTTTTTGCAAATTATCTATCGCTATATGGTTGGGCGACAGGGGTGCGTGTCACCCAGCTATTCATCGATTTGTTTCCTGTCGCTATTTCATAGGGCGACAGGACCCTGTCGTCATTTCGTCAGGCGACAGGATCCTGTAGCTATTTGATCAGGCGACAGGAGGCTGCGGGAGTGACGTGGCCTCCTGTCACCCGTGTATTTTTCTATTTAGGCCTCTATCGCCCAATCAACGGGCGACAGGTGCATATTTCTGAGATTTTTTTTTCGGTGGTATATTTTTGAAATTTCGAATAAAAAATGTATTATTAAAAAAAATTCCATGGATAAGCATATTAAACATACATTACAATGGATAAATGGGAAGAAAATTGATAGGAAACCACATCAAAGAGAGGAATATGACCTCAAAGACCATAAAAAAGGGGTGAAATACCTCACCCTGCATATAAACAAGCAATGAAATGCATGTTCAAGACTTGATAAATACCTTCAAGCAAGTAGAAAGGTGAACATAGGAAACACAGGCTCATCAGAATCCACAGTACACGATAGGTTGAACATGGGACGAAATGTCATTAACATCAACAGCGTAGCATCACTGCCACAACTTACACTAACCATACCTCATCAGTCATCACGATAGCAAACTTCTGTCTGCAGGTTAAACCTAAAACATTCCAGATCCATCCATTCATCCATACGGATGGCAAATGCACAGCAAAACCACGTTTAACCTATCGAAGCAGTTCACAACGGCCCAAGAAAGTCACCAGCCAGCGTAGCAAGGAGCTGGAACTGGCGATCAGCTTCCATCCAGCGAAATCCCATCACCTTGAAACGCACAATAGTGTCCTTCTCCAGCTTCGAGTGGTCATTCATGAACATCGGGTTCTCCCCACCGATGTACTTGTAGTCGCTCATCGTCTTCTCTGACAGAAAGATGCTTTCTATTGGTCCAGATTTGAGGAACACACCATGCTTGAGGATCTTCTCCACAGTGCCGACTAAGATCTCGCCCTTCATAGGCTTCTGTGTGATGCAGGTGAACTTGACCGGGAACAGAACGTCTCCAGTCAGTTCACGTACTTTCCCTTCAGATATTGCCCTCAGCTCATTGACGGCAATGTAGTAGCCATGCTCCTTGGAGGCCTTCCTGTTTGCTATGTCCTCCAGAAGGCGACGATGATCGCCTTGCGAACAAGAGACCCTTGGGATTCAGTTGGCTAGGTGAGATCAACACATTCCAAGACATCTCCGCCTGAAGGAAAACCATGGTTGATTACCTGCCAGAACCATTTATACAAGATATCAGCCTTTAGTGGTGCAACAATCCTTCACTGAAAATTACAGACATTCTTAAGAAATTACAGCGCCAAAACTAAAAATGGCATTCCTTCTGTTATCGAGGACATAAAATTGCATATTTACAGTTGATACTACATTTAAAGCTCAATTTTATGGTTTTTACTTCTATACTATACATTTTCAGGAACTTATTACCTATTGCTATGCATCTTACACGGTTCTAAAAAAGGGAGCTTTTGATCAATTTTTAAAAAATGTACCAAAGAGTTGTGCTCCAGCATCGTCCTTAGGGCTGGATATGAAGCCAACTCGGCTCGACTCGACTCATTAAACTCGTTAAGATAACGAGTCAACTCGACTCGACTCGTTTTCTTAACGAGCTGAAAGCTGAACTCGGCTCGACTCGTTAAAAACTCGAATTGGCTCGAGTTAGCTCGTTAAGCTCGTTATGATGCTTGTCGGTGGAGAAGAGGAACACAACGGCGGCAAAGGTGTCGGAAGTAAGGGCGAGGGTGGAGGCACAGCCAAGCCGAGAATTGGGGAATTGCGGATGTGAAATAGGGAAAAAGAATCTGGTCTGAAAGTTGAAGGAACGGGATAAGGGTTACAAACTTATAGTGTTTTTTCCTGACTCGTTAAGCTCGTTAGCTCACTCATTAAGCTCGTTAGCTTGCTCGTTTAACTCGTTACCTTAACGAGTTCAAAATGCAACTCAACTCGACTCATTAAGGAATGAGTTCGAGTCGAGTCGAGTTTCCGAGTACTCGTTAAACTCGTGAGTTTCGAGTTTTTTTTTCCACCCCTAATCGTCATACGAAAACTTTGCATAATTCTCAAAGAAAGCCATAGTAAGGTAAATAAGTAACTCCCAAACTAATAAGGTGCACATCTAGCTCTAGTTAATGGAAGGGAAAATTGATAAGCACTCTGATTTAGCATTTGTCAGCTTTAAGTTTCTTTTTGATAATTCACCACCACTATGCTCAAATATCTGGGATTTGCCACTATGGGCGTATTCCAGTATTTTCGATTTTTTGGGGGACTAAAATCCACTCTAAAATGTCATATTTGCCCCTCCCTATTGGCTCGATGGAGCCAGACCTGGTCGCACGAAGGGCTCGAGCCCGACCATCAACAAGCTCGGCTCCCCTCTGTTTCCCACCCGCACCGCCGCCTGGTACACCGCTACGGCGCCACCTCCACGCCGGCGTGTCACATCCCGTGGCCGCCGACGAGAGGGATCGCTGTGGCGTGAGACCTCAACCTCGAAGCGAGGGTATCCCATGGCAGCCGGTGAAGAAGAAATCGCCCGTGACGTGAGAAGAGAAACGGGAGGAAGAAGAAGCGGGAAAGGAAAAGATATTCTGGTTTCGTTGATTTTCTTCACGCCTGCCCCATCTCGGTTGTTGGCTTCTTAAACCCCTTCATGCTCTCACCAACAGATGGGTCCCATCCTCCAGTCATGACATTACCGCCCCCTGGAAACATTGCTTGTCCTCAAGCAATAGCATAGAATAATTCCCATAATTCCGGGGTCCCATTGCACATAAAACCAAATTGCAAGTATTGTTGACTTGTCTTCATCCTCTTCAAATTCTTTATCAGCATGCTCCATACAAGCCAGCAATATGACCAACAAATCAAACTCTTCATCAATCAGCCTATGCATGCGCCTCTGTTTTGCTCGCTTCTTCACAGGAAGTTCAGTCACAGCATCAGCACTATAAACATCAAATTCTCCATATGGGCTTTGAGCTAATGCCAAACCTGCAACCCTGTCTTTCAGTTGTGACCAATAGATGGAGAAGGCAGCAGCTCTGACCTTGGGTTGAGGCTCTGATAATAAACAGATAACAACTTCTGGTGCATTTGATTGCAGACCAAGTAACTGAGCCTCAGGAAAATCTTCCCAGAGTTTGCCAAGGCATAAACAAAGCCATTGCCAAAGCAAAGGCTCTGTCTGTCGTCATGAGGATCAGGTTGCATATGTCTCAGACAAACATCTATAAGACCTGCATTAATACAAGCCTGTTGACCCTCCTATGCCCATCCACAATAACTGCTAAAACAAAAGCGGCCATAATGCTGTTATATGTACTCTCCAGACTTTTGTCCTCATTTGATATGATTTCCATTGCATTGATACCATTAATCATCCAATCAGCACTGGAGATGTTAGGTGGCGGCACATCTCTGGTGTTAGGAGCCAGTGGATCTCCAAATTTTCAGTACTGCTAATGTTGCATGAATTAGATGGTTTCGATGCCTTGAGTCGACACAAATTTTGTATTTCTTGGTGTTTACACGATGATCTGAAGTTCAGCCATCATAGATGAGCTGCACAGCGCAATTGCTCATTTTGCCTACTACTTCATAGCTTGTGAACAGTATCTTGTGCACAATTAGTTTCGGATGTGAATAACACTGTTCATCATCTGGCATGACAGCCTCATGGGTGATTACTGACTTTGATTGTTTCGAAATTGTGTTATGCTCCATTTCAGTGGATGTAGTTGTTCATACCTTTCGTGCTATTGCATCATCACGCATCATCCACTGTCAGCTCCTTCCTTTGCACCACAGAACGAGAACCCACCGGTCCTCGGTGGACTCTTCTTCTCCGTGTATCCACGGCAGAGACCGCCGGCTCCCAAGGAGATAACTCGACCGAACAAGACCCTTCGTCGATCTGGGGCAGCTTCACCGTGGACCACACCATCCTCATCCGCTGCTCCGTCGACTTGGACACCGACACGCCAACACCATCGAGGAGTCGTAGTTAAAGTACTCCACGATGGACCGCAATGTGGCTACCGCCGGCTCTCGGGTTCTTGGTCGTTTGTACCTTCGCTTTCTTGGTGATGTTGCTGCTTGCCAGGAAGCAGGCGTCGTCGTGGTCGTGGCCGGTTCGTTCGAGGTGGAGAAGGCGGCGAAAGAAAGCAGCGGCGCCATGGGGATTCTGATTTGGGGATTTGGTGGTGGTGGTGGTGGTGGCGCTGGCAGCTCAGGCCCATAGAACCCTCGGACGTGGGTGGTGCGAACCCATGCGGTGAACTCGGCTCGATCACGCCTCCCGTCGGCCTCCGTCTTGAGTGATGTGGGGAGTTGATGGAGAGGTCGGATGCGATAGCGCGATGCATGGCGCACCGACGTCAGGAGGAGCCGAATAGCGTGGCGCAGGGCCCCACGACGCTGTGCATGAGCGGGTCAGATCGGGCGTTAGGGGTGGGTGGGGGTCGATCAAGCAGCAAGGAGTTCACGACAGCGAGCCTGCGTCACGGACTCGCCGCGGCAGAGAAGAGCTCCTCCGGAGACGGCGTCGAGGGCGCGAAGAGCGAGGCTCTGATACCAAATGTCACATCCCGTGGCCGCCGACAAGAGGGATCGCCGTGGCGTGAGACCTCAACCTCGAAGCAGGGGTATCCCATGGCCGCCGGTGAAGAAGAAATCGCCGGCGACGTGAGAAGAGAAACCGGAGGAAGAAGAAACGGGAAAGGGAAAAGATAATCTGGTTTCGTTGATTTTCTTCACGCCTGCCCCATCTCGGTTGTTGGCTTCTTAAACCCCTTCATGCTCTCACCAACAGATGGGTCCCATCCTCCAGTCATGACACGGCGCTGCCGCGGCCTCCGCCGCCGCTCACCAGCACTCCCTTTGGATCGAACCCCCTGGTCGCACGGCCGCGCAGATGAGCCACCGCCTCCGCACCCAAGCTCCATGGGCGACGCTACCGCGAGCGCCGTCGTGCGCTCCAGGATGCTTCCCATTTCCCAGGCTCCCCGACTACTCCCGCCGTTTCTTGATGTATGCATGAATGAACGAATCGATAGAACAACAATCAAACCACATCCGCAACGATCTGGATGGATCCGAGCATGTAGGGAGGAAAGAAAGAAAGAAAGAAAGAAGGAAAGATTTTGGATTTGATTGCTCGCGGCGAGGAGGAACCAACGGACCCTTAGAGAAACCCAAGCAAGCTACCTTAGGGCTTCCGATAAAAGTATCAAGAACAGAACCTGGCCGGGGGGCACGGATTGCCGTCGCCGGAGATCTTCTCGAAGCTTCGAGAAGAGGGGGAAAAAGGAGGAAGGGAGGGGCCGGAGACGGAGAGAGTAGAGGGGTTTTAGTTGGTTTTGTAGTTAGCTGGCTCACTTTTTTGATGGACCTATTAGGGCCGCATTGGGTTCTCCGAGTTAGGCCGTTGGGCTCAACTTAGCCTGCCACACACGTGGATCACTCGCGTTTTGTGGAATTTTTTTATTTAATATTTATTTTGATTCATTTTTTAAAACTAATCGGCGGAACACAAAATAGCGAAAATAGCTACTGTCGCCCGATGACGGGCAATCGCCCATCTTGGCGACAGTCATCTGGCATAACGCCTGAATTAGAATCTTAGATTAATGGCTGGGCTCGCTGGTTCGCTCAATGCAGGACACGCTGTCGTCTTGTCGCTGAAATTTGAGGCGATCGCCCGGTCTGGGGCGATAGGCGACAACCTTTAAAAAGGCGCGACCAAGATCTTGTCTTGATTCGCCGGAAGAGAAGAGACCGAGACTGCTAAGAGAAGAAAGAGAGGAGAGGAGAGGAGAAAAGAGAGGAAAAGAGAGAAAAAAGAGGAAAAAAAAGGGAAAAAAAATGATTTGTTATTTTTGTGAAGGTAAGTTCGAAAAACTTTTATGTAATTTTAGAAATTTAATGTAGTATTTAATATTTTAGGATTGTGTAGTATTTAGAAATTTTAGGATTGTGAAGTATTTAGTATTTAGAAATGTAGAAATTTAATGTGGTATTTTGTAGATTTCTTTTTAATAATACATTTTTATTGAAATTTCAAAATATACCCTAAAAAAAATTCGTAATATACCTTTATGCTTGGTTGGTTGAAGCGTGAGGCCTAAATAGAAAAAACACAGGCATGGGTGATCCGCAGGCGGTGGCGTGGCCGTGTCGCCCGTGAGCAGGCGAGGTCCATGCATGAAGTGATCCGAGGATCGCTTGGCGTGTGCCGCCGTGAGCAGCGATACTAAGCAAATCGATGGTCGATGGTCGACATTGTGGTGGCGTGGGCCTGTCGCCGACAACTAATCAAGCGAACGAAATGTTTATAAATGGCTTCGCTTGAACACTTGTAGCTATTCTACTCATTTGAGAAGAAGAGAAGGAGAGAGAGGAAGAGGAGGAGGAGAAAGAGGAGAGGAGAGAAGGAAGAGGGGGAGATTCTGCGCCACTGTTTCGAGGTAAATTTCTGTTATTTATTTTTGTTAGCAGAAAATTATAATATGTTAGAAATAGTTTTAGATTTAGGGTACTGTAGCAGGAAATAGTGGTAGATTAGAAATAGTTTTATATGTAGGTTACGGATAAATTTAGGGTATAAATGTAGGTAAATTGATTGGTTATGGATAGATCTAGGTAAATTGATAGGTTACGAATAGGGAATTTTAGGTAAATTGATAGGTCACAGCTAGTTCTAGTTTAGAAAATTTAGATATTTTTTACGGATAGGAGTATATCGGTATATATTAATGGTAATGTAATTACGAATGTATATTTTTTCTAAGATATAAGTACATCGATATGTATATATTGTTAGGAAAGAATGTACATGTTTTACAGATATAAGTACATCGATATGAATTATTAGGAATGTAGATATTTTTTACGGTTAGATATATATTTTCGTAGCATGTAGGTATAGTTATGTTACGTCATAGTATTTTATACGGAAAATAATTAATTGTGGGTGAATGAATGGATTCGCAGATATGGCGTAATCGAATTCCATTTAGAATCTATTACGGAGATGGGGTTGTAATGCATGGTTTGGAGGGTGCAGATCTTAGTAACATGCAGTATGTGACGTAAGTTTGAGTAGGGTCGAGGAGCATATTTGCTTCCGTGTTGAAATGGTTGTATTATACTTTTCGGATGGAACAAGAGAAGTGCGAGTTGAAGGTATTTTGCCTATGTAGTATCTTGGCTTGACCCTTTTCTTATGGGAGCTAGTTGAGTCGAAGGAACCTCATCGTGGAGATCATATGTGAGGCGGCAGAGCAAAGGGGATGGAATCGGGTGCTTTTAGTGCGAGCATATGAGAGGATATTGCCCAGTGACGGTTGGGCCTGACGCCGGAGAGTGCGAACGACCTCAAAATGAGCTTGATTTGGTGACAGAAATTGGGGATCTAGGCATGAGCAACATGTTCAAACAATGCAACGATGATGAAAATGTAGAGTTTCGTGGAGGATGATGAAAATGTTGGCCAAGAAGCGCGAGGACTAGTAGGCGAAGGTGAGCAAATTGATGAAATAATAGTTAGGATGGAAGAAGAAGACCGTGAGTACAAATAGGAAGGCGAAGAGGAGGACGCACGATGAGTGGATGAGGAAGATGGAGGTACGGAGCTCGCTGTCTTGCGCCGAGTGGAGCACGTGAGCAATTTGATAGGTCAAGTTGTCAATGAAAGCAACCACATGCCTTGGCGAAGATAATCGATAATGAGGTTAGGCTTAACAAAGATCTACCCGACAAAAGAGGCCGTGGTAGGATGCCGTGAAAGATTGTGCTCTATCATTAAGAAGGACTTTCGGGGTTAAGAAATCAACCCCAACCTTTCTGACGTGGCGTGTAAGATCCATGGGTGTCGAGTGGAGAGTGCAGCGTACAAGCCCAAGTGGAGCACCCATTAGCTATGTTGAAGGTTGAGCAAAGACACATGTATGGTCGAGGAAGCAGTGATGGCTCACGGGGAACTCACATCCGGGTATGTCGCGAACATCACGTCGCGTAAAGATAGTGGAGAACACGAGTTTTGAGCCCTGTGCTATTATCCGAAGCGATCGAGAACAGGATATCGATTACACAATTAGCTATGGGAAGGCGTGGAGGGTTAAAAAAGCGAAGGCATTAGAAATGAGGTTTGGGAAGTTTGAAGACTTCGTACCATAACCTGCCTGCGCCTTGCTTTCAGCTTGCATTCTGTGGAAGAAATCACAGGACCTACTATGATTATCAAGATTATGCATCAATGAAGTGGCCAACTAAAATGCATCCGAGAGTGTGTCTTCAGCATTGGAGCTTGCATTAAGGCGTTCTATCATCTGCCGTCCATTGTTGTGCGTGGGCGGCACATTCTTGACCCGAAATACGGAGGGCAACATCTTGATAGTCGTGGGCGCTCGATGGAACAACCAGATTCTGCCTGTTGCCTTTGCCTTCATAGAAAGCGAGAACTACGAGAGTTGGTCGTGGTTCCTACTGAAACATGAAGATCGGGTGGTCAAAACTCGTCCGGATAATGCGTCTTTGCATAGCGAGCATCTTTGGATTGCTTAGTGCTATCAACCCGGTACAAATGCGGGGAAGAGGAGCCATTCGATGGCACGACTTGCATAGTCGATGGTGCATGAGGCATTTGGGTGCAAACTTCTATAAGCAATTAGGAACAAACAAGCGATGAACATGTTCAAAAGACTATGTAACTATAACCAAGAGAGCAAGTTCGAACTCAGTGGAAAAATCTTGATGACGACAAGGAAACACAAGGAAGCGATTTAACAACACTAGTAGCGATGGAACAGGAGAGCGGTAGAGCCACTTTTCCCCCTTAGCAGAGGATGAGGCGACTAGTAAATGCCGGAGGCAAAGGCCAATCAAATGTTTCTCGAATTTGGATCAAGCACTAATCGAAAAGAGAAGTGGTCATCGCTATATGACACACATGGTGCCGATCTACGTGTGATGACCACTAACTTTGCGTAAGTTTACACCAGGTAATGCGAGGTATGAGATGTCTTCCCTTAGTAGGAATTGTCGAGGAATCTTTGAGAGGTACAACCAAGTACTTTGTGGACAGTGCATGCATTTCTTGACATAGTAATGAGAGATGAGAAGTTCTCTGTACTCTTCGATGATCACTAAATACATGGATGAGAAGACTCGTATATGCCAAACACAGAGCTATCAAGGTTGGTGCACGGACATCAAGCGCTTCGAGGTGATCTGCGAGGGATAAATGAAGGCGTGGAACCAACCGGAGGTTGTCACCAGAGTGCATCTTACAAAGTCGAGTGCAAATGCTCGTGCAACAAGCCATACCTTTTGCATGTGCCATGTTCTCATGTCATAGCCGCATGTGCTTTATTTGGAATGCAACTTTGGTACATACCTATCTGAATATTTCATGAAGGAGAGGGTGATGGCAACTTGGAGCGAAGAGCTTTATGGTTATGGGGTTGTGGGTTCTTTCACCACAACTCCTAGTATTGATGAAAGGTTACGGGTCCCTCGATTTTGATGCAACAAGAGGAAAAGCGAGCGTCGAAAAACAAAGGCGTATAAGAAATGACATGGATGAGTCGGTTTCAAGAACGCGTGAAGAAATGCTCATTGTACAACCCGCGAGGACATACGTTCAAGAAGCGCCAAGCACAAAAGCGAAGAAAGCGAGGAGGAGATGGCCACCCGATCACTGCACGACGCCATCGCACCGGATGACAAGCGGTTTGCATTATCATATGTCATATATCAAATTTATATTTCATTGATGTAACGTGTGTTGTATGAACTCTGCTTTGTACCTAGGCTATGCAGTGTTGTGTCTCGATAAATTGTTGCAACTGCTTTGGGATATTTTGTAATGAGCTTCTCCGTTTTTATGTGCGTATTTGTTTCAACATATTGTTGTGATGCTTGTGCGATTTCACGGACTCTTTTGTTTACATATGTGTTTCGGTTCTAACTTTTTTTGTAAATTGCAGCGATGGCTCACAGCGAGGGAGATGAGGAGTGGCTGTTCGAGTTGTTGGACCCTACTGCGTCGATCGCGGTCACCGTGCTTTCGCCACCCCTTCTTTGAGGAGGGAGAGGACCTGTAGGTAAGGCGTCCCGACCCAGGCAGTCTGGCCGATCCCGACGATCGATCCGTTGGGTCCCCTGTAACATATCAAGATTTAAATTTGTAAACATGTTTGTTCTAGCTGAGATGACTAGTGCAAAGCTTGATATTAATGACATGTCTTTGTTTCTTAGGCTTCAAGGCTTGAGTTCTTGCCCTCGGCGGATGGTGGAGCACAGACGCCGGTTCTCAGACGATCGGTCCACGATCACCGCTCTGGTGGATCGGTGGAGGCCGGAGACGACACCTTCCATCTCCCTGTCGGGAGATGATGATCACTTTGGGGCGTCTCCTACCTCCTCGGCCTCCCGACGCCCGTCTTGGTGTGGTAGCCAGGGCGCCCACGAGGATCGGCGCCCGGCCATCGCAGACAGGTTGGCGGGTGTGCTACCACCCCGCGTGTCTGAGGGCCTTCACCACACACACGACCGACCTTGAGGCGGGCGGCCGGCTTGTGAGGTACGCTTCAGTAGTATTTAAAACTAAATTGTGTACGTCTTGCTTAAAATAACAAGTGAGCTTTATTTTCTGGCGTGACGGATCGTCCGAGCCACCGGACGGCGAGAGCCTCAGCCCGCCACCGGAGGCGTACTGCAGTGGCTCTTCGGTTGGTGCATGTTCACGACGTCCCATGGGGATAAGCGTGGGCGGGCACCTAGTGCGGTCCAGGGAGATCGCCGACGCACCCTTTGACGCCGTGCACACGGTACTCGAGGATCGGCGTCTTTATCGGAGCCACCTATCGTGCACTCTGCGTCGGGTGTACGGATCGCCCGGCAGCGACTTCGGAGGATGTCACATCGCCGGTACAAGTGCAGTGGGCATACAAGAAAGGTTCCAGATCTCGGACCCAGATCGACCTGCGGAAATCAGACATGCGACGCAGCGAGCGATGGCGACATCGGCGCTCGACCATGGGCACCATCACGGTGCAAGCGGATTTTGTAAGATATTGTAACCGTGATTTTGATACTTTTGTTTAACTTTTACGAGTACTAACGGTTATGTTCTATCGTGACTACTGACTTCCCTGGCATGAGACTAGTGTCGCGGGTAGCCTACCCGATTTCACGACGCGTTCAACCACCTCACCGAGGACCACGTGACGCTGGGACGCCGTGACACGCGACGCCGAGGTCCGTGCTCGGTCACGGTGGCCTGGCCCACCGTCCTCGCACACGAGACGCGGCTCATCGGGTTCACCCGCTTGCCTCGTGTTCGACGCCCACGCCGAGGGCTACGCCGCCCATCGTGGTGATGAGCGCTTTGGCCTACTATTGTGTGTACCCAAAGGCACGCACTAACCGCGTGCAACCCCCACCCGCAATTTCACGCCAGAAGTTCCTCAGACGATGTTTTCATAATTATTCTTATCGTAATGCCATCTAATAACGCTATATTTATTTCTTACCCACGTGCATAGTAGGAAGGGCGCACTGGACCCCGCACGCACGCATGGTGCCTTGGGCCGAGGAGTGGGAGGAGCCCTCGAGACGCTTACACCGAGGTCAGCGCTGCATTTGACCAGCGGACGTATCAAGCACGTACTCACGAGTGGTACAATCCCCGACTACCGCTGCGCTTGGTACGGTTTCGACCCCAATCCTCCTACACACGCCCTAGGGTGGGGAGACACGCACCCGCCCATATGGACTCCTGCACGCACACTTTGGCGTTGTGTCATATATTCGATATAATCTTAATGATTCGTGATTTATTTTGCTAACTAATTAAGTAATTCACTTGGCGGTGGTGATGTCGTGCTCCATCAAAGACAAACAGAAGTTCAGGCTTATATACTCTCTTGACTAACGGAGTCGGCGTGACGAGACAGAGGTCACCTCTTACGCCGGAGGTTTTCGGACGCCCGAGACACGCCGAAGTTGTTCCGGATATCGTGATCCCTACCGACGCAGCCTTTCGGGCATGCGCTTAAGCGGGCAGGTGCAAAGAGTACATCTTCAAGACGCTACCGCCCCGCAGGTCGCGAGGGCACGCCGCTTCGTGAGTACCGAGATGCACTGCTCACGTGTTACAATCAGACACACAATGCTCTAAACAATTCTTCATTTGCTAGCACTACAGCATAGCTTTTTAGCTACAAGACCAAGACTAGCTCCTCGACGATTACGAGGACGAGGTGACGACCTGCACTCGGTGGACTACGAGGACCTCAGCAAGGTTCCTCGCCCCGATGAGGTCGAGTCATCACAACCAGACGGAGCGCCACCACCGACGCACCCTACTCAAATTTAATGCACGCGACGCCAAGTTAGGTCAAAAGGGCCCACTGCTACGCCACGCAGCTTGACGACTACGAGGCCTGTTTCGAGGAGGCCTCCCCTAAGCAGGCCGAATGAGTTTCTTTTTGATTTTTATTATTGGTAGTGTATTATGTACTTAGTTGATCGCTTGAAATATGTTGCACGTAACAATTGCATTCGCATTTTTGTAATTTAAATCTTATGTCCTTAGTTAATCCTTTCATCGCCTAGTAGCTTTGTCACACACCTATTACCTTTATCGCATCAAACGACAACACTCGCACCACGCTGCCGGCCGAGAGACAACACGCCGCACCCCGCTCAAACCGAACGACAACACATTGCATCCCGCTCAGACTCAAACGACAACACGCTGGTTTCGCGTCGGGCTGACTTTAGCGAGGGTGACACATCGTGCGGCCTTTTGACAGAGGGGTGACAGTCGTCGCGGCTTTTTCTCATAAGGTTTCGTGGACGGCAATTTTGATGATGGGTCACACGTCGTGTAGCTTTGACGAGGGTCAAGCGTCCCTTGACGGCCGGTGCACGATCAACGGATCCACTGCTCGGAGGCCCCTACCACGACTGGTGCGCGCTTAGGCGCCGACCCAGAGCACGCCGGACCTAAGCATGGCCCCGCTCGACCTCGAGCTCGGGCGGGCCCTTGTTCGGAGTCGTAGTCCACCCTTGGTTTACGGATCAAGCATTTGACCGGCGGTTGCCAAAGGCGCGGGTCGTGGGGCAGCACCAAAAGGCAAAGCAAGTTCGAGCGGTTACTACCACCCTCAACGTGCATGAAGGCCACTTCCGAGAATCTCTCCGTCTGCTATGCGCTAAGGAGGTATAAAGACCAAGGAAGCCAGCATTCTTTGGGGGATTTAAGACAATACGCCATAGCTTGAGTTTAGACATAGCCATTGTTGAACTTGAGTCAGAATCACCCTTGTACTCGTGAATAGCTAAGAAAAATCGCCAAGAAGGCTTAATCGAGTAGAGCTATTACCTCCACAGGCTCGAACCCAAGATAAATCTAGGTCTCACGCCGTTGTCATCTTGTTCACCATCACCACGCGTACACTTTTCCTCTCGCTCGAGCTGGCTGGCACCGGGTCCCGTATCACATCGACCCCATCTCATTTCTTGCGTTGGCGATCCCGCTCGTCGACACCGGCGCCCACCAATGGGTCTGGATTGCTCGCTTATTCGCAGAACAATATCAAGAACCTGTGGAGCATGGCGACTTCATCGACGGACTTTCCTAAGCGTGGATTCGCACGGACCACTCCGGTCCTCGTTTTTGCTTCGCCACCGCCACTCGGCAAAGACGCTCGATGGCGGACGGCCAAGGCGCGAGGGAAAGGCGATGACCGTGATCCGCAGACTTCAAGACGACGTCGGATGGTGCATGTCGCCATCAACTAAACCATAACCGCCCGGCGGAGGCCCAGAGAGGCCAAGACGTCTTCTCGAGCCGCCAGTTCTCTCACGGGAGCGCCTCCGCTTATCGCCCGGTCATGGTCGACCCGGGAGTAGGCGAGGTCGGAGCTTTTGGCCGAGCCCCGCCGAAGAGCTCGATTGGCCGCGACCGAGGTCGTTCCTCAAAGACCGGCCGCACACTCGGGACCCGCCCGTAAAAGTGATGACAACACGCCGCACTGCCGCTCACAGACCCATCGGACGCCTCTGCGCGAGGCTAGCCTCGAGCAATGAAGCTCGGGATGAGGCTTTGACGCAGACACCGCGGCGTCTGCGCTGGCACTCAGACCAAGTGGCTAGGCCCGAGCTGCCACACAAACTCCGGGTCGACCTAAGAAGAAGTTGCGGGCTTCTCCGGACGCTCGCCCAGCGACGAGGGTCCAGATCTATGCGTTACCTACAGTGATTCCGTGTTCTACCGTGGTCGCTCCCACCGAGGGCTCAACGCCACGAGGCGTACCTCGATTCGAATCCGGCAGCGAAGAGGACCTTGTTGGTGATGACCATTAACCGGCGCTACCGTCTCTACCTATGGTCGCATCGGCATATTCGGCTACCTGCGTCAGCAGATTTGGCGGCTTTCGGCCTCAAGCCCGCTACCGATCGCGCTTTGACGGGACCAAGAACCCCGATGAATTCTTGTCCATCTACTCGACCGCTATCTTGGCGGTCGGGTGACGAGCTTGTCATGGCTAATTACCTCCCGACCGCTCCAGGCGGTGCCGCGTTAACTCCTGCTTTTCAATCAAACCCGTTCCTTCAGTCGTGGTGCCAATCAGAACGCCTTCGCCCAACTTTCGTGAGTTGTTACGAAGGTCCGGGAGGGAGAAGGACCTGGATCGTGGTCATCCAGGCAAGAACGAGCTGGCCGCGTGATTTCGTGGCGCGATTCATCCGCATAAGGAACCCGATCCTAAGCATCTCCGACGGCCGCCATTAAAGCTTTCAAGTTCTAAGGTCCGCGACGGCGCTTTGTCAAGACCGAGATCACCTCGAGGCTCTGGCATCAACAAGCTTTTCTCCGCATGAGCGGGCAGACGCGACGGACGACGCAATCTCACTGAACGCGACCACGACTCAAGGTAAGCTTGGTCTAAACCAAACAGAGGCCGCCCATCCAACTCCCAGGCGCCACCACTGACCACCACCAAGAAGCGTAAAGCGTGATCGCAGGGCGCAGAGGTCCGCCTGTGGGTGATCGCTTAGCGGATGGCGCACATAAGGTCCTTGAGGTCCGAGGTCGCTTGGGAGGGCTCCAAACTCGTCAAGGACGGCCCAACCTCGCCAGACAGAACAGAAAATTTCAAGCCAAGAGGAGGCGGCGACTGGGTTCCCGCGGAAGCCGATGCTCGACCGCAAGGGGCAGAGGGGCTCCCGGGATATGACGAAGCAAAGTTCTGCTTGTTTCATAGGGCGGTCGGCCACGATCGCATGAGATCCGCAGGCTTGGCAGAGAAGTCGGAGGCCTTCTCACGACGGGCGAGGTGAGATGCCCGGACTCGGGGCGACGCGACCAACCAGACAGGTGAACGCCGGCCGAGCGCGACGACGCCGATTTGAGTTCCAAAGCAGGCGAAAGCCGGATCGACGCCATCTTCGGCGTTATCGTCGGCTTACAAATTCCGGCATGAGGTCAAGGCCGCAATACGAACTATCTACTGTGTCGCCATTGAAGCCCATCGAGCGCCTTTGCAAGTGGGCCGGGCCACCATCACTTTCTCTCCAGAGGACGCTTCTCCCTGTATGGCCCGAGACCTGAAGACCGCTTTCGTCGGACTCCGACCATCGCAATACCACTGCGCCGGCGGTTATGGTCGACATACGCGGCTCTCTCAACTTGTCCGCAGCAGAGCGCTGACCGGATGCAGATTCCCCTGGCCGAAGGTCAAGAGCATCGCCATCCTTCTTCGGATCGCTCTCGAGCTCGACCATCCTCGGGGGTGGTCTTGCCTGTTACCTTTAGCGATTCTGACAACTTCAGACCGAGCTGGTCACCTTCGAGGTGGTCGAGGGTGACCTCCGCATAATGCCATTCTCTGACGGCCCGCCTTTGGTCAAGTTTATATGCGGCCAACCATTATGGCCATCGATGTATGAAGTGCTCGCCCAAACGGCATCATCACCGCATGGCGAGGCGACCGCAGCGGCGCATGGATGTGAGATCAAGGCCTTGGCGCTTAGCAGCATGCCGCCTCAGCCACGTCCCGAGGCGGCTGACGGAAGAACGCCGCCAAAGGCGCGCGATCCAGCCTGATGGGCGTCGAAGGCCACTCGAGGAGAGCGACCCGACCAAGTGCATCCACGCTCTCTACGAGCCGAAGTTCCAAATAGGAACTCGAGCTCGCCACCTTCCTTCGCGCCAACAAGGGTATATTCGCTGGGAGCCCGCGGACATGCCCTGCTCCGAGAGAGGTGGTCGAGCACAAGTTGCGTGAGATCCGGCTCGACTTGTCAGCGCCAGAAGCTCGCCGCTTCTCCCCGAGAAGGTCGCAGCCATCAAGGAGAATCTTGACAAGCTCTTGAAGGCCGGTTTCATCCGTGAGATTAACTACTCCGAAAGTGGCCGCCAACCCGGCCATCGTGCGTGAGAAGAAGGGAGGAAAGTGGAGAATGTGCGTCGACCATACGGGGGTTGAACTCGGCTTGCCTCGGCGATAACTTCCGCTTCACAGACGATCGGATCGCCGACTCCACCGCAAACGCCAAGATGTTGAGCTTGGATGCTTACTCGATATCATCAGATCAAGTCATGGCCGACGACGGCGAGTGCAAGACATCCTTCATCATGCCGCTTTGGCACCTATTGCTATACAACCATGTCGTTTGGTCTCATGCGAATGCGGGGCCACGTCGTTCGGCGCCGATGACCAAGACGTCAACCCAGATCGGGCGGAACCTTGAGGTCTACGTGGATCGACATCATCGCCAAGAGCCCTCCGAGGGCGTAATCACGTTCGCGACCGAGGAAACCTTCGCCAACCTGAACAGCACAAGATCAAGCTCAATCCTCGAGAAGTGCGTGTTCGGTAGCGGCATCGGGAAGGTGCTTTGGCCACATGATCGGGGCTCGAAGTCGGCCCGAATCCGAGAAGATCGAGGCGATCGAGAAGATGGCGCCCGACTTCGATCAAGCAGGCAGAGCCTCATCAACGCATAGCCGCCTCAAGCCGAGTTCATCTCGAGGCTCAACGAGCGTGGGCTCCCATTCTTCCAAACTCTGCTTGCGAAGCACGGGCTTCGAGGACTCCAGAGGCGCAGCGGTCCTTCGACGAAATAAGGTATACCGTCCCCTAATTTTCTATACAACGCCACACTCGGCGAGAGGTTGTCGCTTTACCTCACGGCCACCACCACGATGCCGCTGCAGTCGCCCCGGTGGCGGAACGGGGGTCTCAGCAGCACCCAATTTATTACATCAGCGAGGTCTTGCACGGCCCGAAGGAGCGCTACCCGCAGCATACGGCCTGCCAGATGTTTCCTCATGGCGCCGCTAAGCTCTTGGCACTATTTTCAGCGCATTCCGCGGTCGCTCCGAGCAACTTCACCTTTCGGAGACATCTTGGAAACCCGTGACTACGGCGAGCGACGCTGAAGTGGGCTATGGAGTCGGGCGGCATTTGATGTTCAGTCGCCGCCGAATGTACCATCAAGTCGCAGGTATTTGCCGACTTCGTGGTCGAAAGCAAAGGCCGCAATCCGTGCCCGAGCTCGAGGTCGAGGACTAAAAGCCTTGGGTCATGTTCTTCGGACCGCTCGAGGTCCTTCCGCCGGCCGGGCATCCTTATTCTCACACCGCGGTGACCACCGAGGTACGTGGTTCATTTTGGGTTCGGCGCACCAACAATGTGGCGGAGTACGGCTCTCTTGGCGGCCTCCGAGCTTGCAAAGCTTTAGGGCGCCGCTTGGTCGTCACAGTATACTCCCGGCTCGTCGTCAATCAAGACAATAAGGAGTACCAATGCTCGAGACTCAATGGCAAAGTACCTGCCGAGGTGCGCAGAATAGAGAAGTGGTTTCAGAACTTGAAGCTAAAGCACATTCCTAGGAGGGACAACTCCAGCGACGATTTTCTCTCCAAGCTCGCCTCCTCCGACGACGAGATCCCTCCCGACGTCATCCTCGAGACGCGGATGCTCCCTCGATCTCCGGCAGGAGGCCTCGCTCGTCGTGGTCGGAAGGTACACCTTCCGGGCCAAATCCATCCGTAATTTCCTTGCACGGGCGACCTACCACCCGACCTTGCCGAGAGCCGAGATCAAGCGGCCGGGCGAGTCTATACGCCGCCGAGGGATTGTAGGATCGGATGGCGACAATCGAGGGGGGTGAATGATTGAGCGGAAGATAAAATCAAAATTTGCTTGATTCATAAAACCCCCTAAATTAATTATGAAATATTGCTCTCGGTTTCAACACAAATAGATTAACAGACGTTCACTAAAACTGTAATTACCGAAGATCCAACCGTCGGATTGACGTGAAATTTTAACTGTATAAACTAGATTCAAATCCGAAACTAACGCAACAAGAATTAGGTCGATCGGATCTACGGATCAAAAGTTATAAATCCTGCAAGCTTGCTGTGACAGAATATGACGAAAATCAAGCAAACCCTAATTTCGTGATTAATCACAATCTACAAAAGATTAACCAACAAAACTTTGAGGAACACTAAATTAATACCCTAAGAAGATTTTAGATGGATCAAATCAAAATTAAACTTGTTGAATAAAAAGAACAATAATTCAATCTACTAAATCGAAATTGAGCAAACAGGTCAAACCGTACCATAACGATCATGCATGAACAGTAATCCACGATTTATCAGTAGCGACTGAGACTGTAGCTTCGCATGACTGTAGCATCGCCTGCATCAAGTCCAAATTTTCTTCTGCGCTGCCAGGCCTTTTTCTTCACGCCGCAACACCAAAACGCAAGGATCTCAGCAGTGCTATCGCTTCTTCTCAATCAAGTACACGACGCCGCCAGGTGCTTTTTTCACGCCGAGAACATCGATCACAACCTACGATGAAGGACGAGATCAATCTTGACCAGCACATGAATTCTCGACGCGAACAAGACAGCCGCCGACGAAGAACTTCCACGCCACGAAGAAAAAAAAAACTCGTCGCATAAAACGGCCAACAAGCCGCCGCAAAAGCTCTTTATTTTTTTTGTCTAACAAGACTTAACACAAAAGAGTACAAACCCTAATTCCTTGCCCCCATAAACAGGAGACACCTCCCTATTTATATCGAGCAACCATAAAGAATTCAGATATAACTCCACTTGGCCCCAACATGGCCCAATACAGCTTTGTATATAATTCTACTTGGCCCAACATGGCCCAATACAGCTTTTTGCACGCAGACGCCCACCGCCGCACACACGTGACTAACCAGCCTCCATGTGCATGTTCTCTAGCCCGAACGCCCCGCATGACATCCTCGACCACCAGACCTCGATTCTCCTCAACCTAGTCCCAACCTCGCCTCCATGAACCTAGTTCCGGTCCGCCATCGACCACGTCACCTCGAGCAACACTCGCATACCTAATAAACAAACAACGATCCGAGCACAAGTGCACGACTTGACTCAAAGTCAATCCATGCAACCACTCACATGAGTGCATTGCATCAAACAAAATCATTAATCAATCATAATTATGCTCAATGGTCCGGCACATCGCCCTAGGCCCAGAGCACTAGGAAAAGCAACTAACACTCAAATTGCTTCAATTTGAAGATCCAATTCAAAGCAAACTCAATTTCAAATCAATCCAATCTCAAATTTTGTCAATTACTCATCACACACAAGGATAGACCTCCACATGGTCTTTCAATCTCCCCCTTGATGAGTATATTGACAAACACATGAAAAGGCCTAAGTATTGAGTTTGAATAAAGAGAAGAAAGCAATTTGAATGCAAAGCCAAACTTGATCAAAGAAATAGAAATGAAGAACATGACCAAATTGGCAGCTTATGATCTATGAACGATAGCAAAGATTAACAAAGATCATAAGAAAGAAGAATCAAGTGCAAAATGATGCCTTTTCTACGATTTCTCCCCCTTTTGGCAATATAGGCATCAAGGTGACATTTTCTTTTCTCCCCTTTTTTTTGTTGTTTTTATGCAAGTAATGCAGCCTTAAGAGAGCTTTGAAGATTATCCATGTGATCAACAAGACAAGTTATGACACCAAGCTAAGTTATGGCAAAAAAATAGACTAAGCTAAGGCATGTCCAAGTGCAAATAATCATTTTGCTAGCAAGATTTAATTAAAACCATGTCATTTTTAGCATGATTGAACATGAGCAACACTTGTCATTAGTTTCAAAACTAGAAGCAAAGCCATTCAAAGGATCAAATGGAAAACCTAGAGTTCAACCTACTCAACACTTTGGGGAATCTAGAAGTGCACACAAGGTCCTTCTTTTTTTTTTTTTATTGTATGCAAATTTTCTTTGAATCTTTGAAAGACATAGCGGGTGCAAATGTTTGACATTATTTGCATTCTTTACCCATATTTTTTTTTTGCATTTTTAAAGCAATTGACTCAAGCCATAATCGATCATCTCAAGAGGGACTCTTAAGAGAATGATCTTGGTCATACACAACCCATTCCAAGTTCATCTCAAGTGCAATGAGAAGCCGTCTTGTGAATGTGAGGTGTTGAGTCTAATGCGCACAAAAAGAGTCAATTTTGCTTCACTTTCATTTTAGCATTTTCATGTTAAGCTAGTGAAGGACTCAAGTATGGATCAAACAAGATTCACCCAAGTTGCTATAGGGACTCTAAAGAATTTCAGAATTTCACAAATCATGGCAAATACACCTAGAGAAGAAACTTAGCAAGTAAACGCAACATGTTTTATCAAGTTTTTCTTTTAACGCTCATTTTTCAATTTTTGTGCTTAGCAAGATAAATGAACTTGGACATATCTAAGCAAGTAATTTTCTTCATAATATAGCATGGTGTATAAAATGAAACATGGATCATGTGCATAATAGACAAAGCTCATAAAATGAAAAATCAAGTCTATATGCAATGCATGAGACAAATTTTTAAACTCCCCCTCAACATGTGATTTCATTTTAAGCACAAATCTGGTTCAAATTGAGTTATTAGCAAGATTAAGCTCAAGAAAGATCGAAAAGAACTCAATTAAAGCCGTAAACACGTAATGGAGGGAAGAAGTCAAGAAACTCGCGAATCGGGTGGCTATAGAGTATAGAAAAGATGGTAGAGAACACTATGGCTCAGACTCGCCTCATCTTCCCCAATGACAAACATAGGAAAGCCGCCTAGATCCCAAACTAAGGAGTGCACATGCACTGCCTACCAGGGGCCCAACACCGCTAGACTTATAAGACCTGTGAGGAACTCAACCTAGAGAGAAGAGAGAACAACTAATTACATGATAGCAACCTAAAGCACAAGATGAGAGGTCCATGCAAAGCATGCCAGAAGTCTAAGTGATGTGAACTCATAACTCTAAGGAATAAAACCCATAAGCACCCAGAGCAATACAAAAGGTAAAAACTGAAATAAAAATATAATACATAATATACAGATCAGCTCCCCCTCACAGAAGGCCGTAAGGGCACACAACTCCAAGCTCACTATTCAAGGCAACAAACTTAGAGCTATCCAAAGGCTTGGTAAAGATATCGGCCAACTGGTGGTCACTCTCCACAAACTGAAGCACTATGTCTCCTTTCTCCACATGGTCTCTAAGGAAGTGATATCTAATATCAATGTGACCAAGTCTCCTATGTCAAGGAGAGATCACGAGACTCGTATAATCAAACACCAAGAGAGTCTCCGTAAGAAACAGAAAAATCAGCACGAAAGACCCTCCCAAATCTAGAAATCCGCAAAACTAACTCTCCCGATGAATCGAGAATTCTACAAGCATTGTTTTAAAGCTTACCTCGAAAGAGTCATCGATAAGTCGAGAAACGGAAAGCAAATTATATTGTAGCTTACTCACTAAGGCAACGCCCTTAAGAATAAAATTTTCATTAATGCAGATTTATACCTTTAGCAATGACTCTACCAAGAAGTATCCCCAAAAGTGATCAACTCATCAACGGAGGCTCGGACTAGGAAGAGAACCAACGAGAATCTCCAAATATATGGCGAGAACAACCGAGTCAACAATCCAAACATCTCCTTCCCCATCCGATTTAACCCGATCAAGTCGAAGAGAAGACTCAAGATCGATAAAGTGAAGACTTGGGAACCCAATATCAATTACACGACGCCCAAAGTACCAACCACAAAAGAAAAAGATCGACTCTAGTGTCTCTCTCGACGCCAACTCTAACAAGATCAAGAAGAAGCTCTAGTGGAAGGTCTAGGAGTCACATCGGTTTGGCTCGCTGTGGTGCAAAGGCCGACCATCCCAACGAGGTCGCTTAAATCTCCTACCCGAACACCTCACGCCGCCGATATCTACCTCGATGGGGAAAATGAGGAATATCAAGAGGACATGGAAAGATCGACCACGAGCAACTCTGTGACTAAAACTCGATCAACAAAGATGAAAATCGAGTCCCGACGCCGCCCAAAAACAAAGCGACTCTCTAACTCGTTTAGTAGCAAGAGGCGCTTTAGAGCACTCGAGTCCGGGATGACCTCAATACCCCTAAGAGCATCAACACGCCACGCCGAAAGTGATCTTGGCGCTACTCAAGCGTAAATTTACTAGGTGACCATCCTTCTCATGTGAAGGTGCATGTGTACTTTGCCTTGTTAGAGGCGTATAACAAGAGAAGCATCCTTCGACGTAAGTCCCGTGGACCACACCAGCAGATCTAAACACGTGGTTCTCAACCCGGAGCAACCACTATCTCTCCACTCTTGAACTACGCACAATGGTAGGAGGATGAGTCCTAGCGTGTTCCAAGTAATCAAATCCTAGACCTTGATTGAATCTCGCTAATCTTGGACCGGTCTAGAATGAGATTGAGCTTCTTCTTGCTCTCCAACAAATTTCTCAAGAGTGCTCATAAGATACCGACACTCTAAAAGTGAAGCGCAAGAAGAACAGGGGTGAGAGGAAGAAGAAGAACCGTAAAGAGAAGAAGAGATACCAAAGACGCCTATTTTTCTCCCTTAGCATGGTCAGCCTCAAGCTTGAGGGACTCACAAGAAACGACGATGCTTCTCTAATCCTATGGACTTGTTCTTCTAATTTCTTCCTAAACTCAAGGTGGACCTTATCCACGCCATCATTAACCCCAACACATAG
Source organism: Guadua angustifolia (assembly GCA_036346375.1). NCBI lineage: Eukaryota > Viridiplantae > Streptophyta > Magnoliopsida > Poales > Poaceae > Guadua > Guadua angustifolia. The sequence goes on from CM070509.1 coordinate 21,257,445, forward strand.
CAAGCAACCAGTTTGTGATTTAACTAGTAAATCCTTAGCAAGTTGATCACACTTGACATTCAAAGCATCATTGTCAAGTTTTAGTTGCTTACACCCTCACATGAGCCGACCGGGTCCTTAGAAGCATGCAATTTAGTTCATCATTTCTAGCGTAAATCTTCCTAAGGTGACAACCCATGGCATCAATTTCAGCAAGTAGCTTAGGGCAATTATTACAGAAGCATTTGTGTGAGCATGAAAAACTAGCATCGCCAGGAATATCAATAACAACAGACTAGCATTCTTGACTTCAGATTCTCAAGATCAACAAGCACACTATCATGCAAAGTCCTTAGGTTCTCCACTCCACAAGCAAAGCATCACAGAGTGTACAGATGTCGAGTCTCGAGGAACATGATTTAAGTGAAGCTAACTCCCGAGACAAACGGCTCACCTCCTTCTCTAACTCGTAACACCTCGACCTAGCCTTAGCATGAAACTTGCCTAATTTACGTAAGGCATCATTTAACTCGTCAGAGGTGGGTACTCTCATCCGTGTCAGCCAGACAAATGAGTCGCCACTTCAATGGCGCCGCCATGAAGCACATGCCGAGAAGTTGTCGCCGCTTTTCTTTCTTTGCGGATCATCCTCGCCTTGCCGCTCCATGTCTCCGCGGTTTGAGAGGTTGATGTCATCGAGGGCAGCGAGGACGCGTGAAAGAGCTTCTTGTTCTTGGAGAAGTTATGATTTCTTCTCATGCGCCGGCTCACGAACCGGAGGCTTTTTGTTGCGTTCTTGTCGATGTAGTCGTTTTGCCCAAACCGCCGACATCGTTTTGCCCTTCTCCGCCTTAAGTAGCTTCGCTCAATGTGGTTAGCCACCACACTCAAGCAGTGATCATGCCACCTCTCTTCCTCTCTCTCACTCTCTTGTAAATATTGAAAATTTTCGAGCGACAAGAGCAAGCTCATTTTCTCGAAATTGTTCCTGAATTTCATCGCTACGCCGCAAAGAGCGAGAGAGAAAACCAAGCAAAGTCAAGAGAAAATCCAGAAGAGGACCCAATGGGATCGGTGACCAAAGCCATCGACCGAGATTTCGCCTTCCGAGAGACGACATCAATTTCATGAGTCTTGAGGCGGAATAAAGCCCGCCAAGAGTCGAGTCGACAAATCGCTGGTGTCCTTGATGGTGGTCACCTTCATCTCCCAAACCCGAAGGTCGAAAAGCGGTCAAGAAATGCCGAGCATTGTCCGAAGTCGTGGTATATACAACCGATCGCCGGAGGTCGCCAAAATCTTGGTAAACCGACCAAAGCACTCATCGAGACTCTCACCGCGTTGTTCAAATTTGTTATACTCGCTTGAATCGTCTCGCCACGGTCTTGATTTGAGTAGTGCCTCATGGTAAGCATCGAGGGTTACCCAAATCTCGTGGGCGGAGCGAAGGTGAGAACCGATCATACTCATCAAGGGCCGAGTCCTCAGATGAGAATGTTCTCGCCTTAGCATTTGCCTCAACGTCACCATATTGCCTACCGTGACGCTTCTTACTCCAGCAGAACTTCATATGGGAGCTTCACCTTCGCCATATCAGAAGCCTGGCAAAGTGATGTATGACTCCATCCGGATTTCCAAAAAGGAAAATCAACACCGTAAAAGTTGGAGGCTTGGTGGAATACTTGTTCTGTCGCCATGGCTCTCGAGACCGGTCAAGATCTATGGAAGAGCAAAACCGGCTCTGATACCAATTGTAGGATCGGATGGCGACAATCAGAGGGGGGTGAATGATTGAGCGGAAGATAAAATCAAAATTTGCTTGATTCACAAAACCCCCTAAATTAATTATGAAATATTGCTCTCGGTTTCAACACAAATAGATTAACAGACGTTCACTAAAACTGTAATTACCGAAGATCCAACCGTCGGATTGACGTGAAATTTTAACTGTATAAACTAGATTCAAATCCGAAACTAACGCAACAAGAATTAGGTCGATCGGATCTACGGATCAAAAGTTATAAATCCTGCAAGCTTGCTGTGACAGAATATGACGAAAATCAAGCAAACCCTAATTTCGTGATTAATCACAATCTACAAAAGATTAACCAACAAAACTTTGAGGAACACTAAATTAATACCCTAAGTAGATTTTAGATGGATCAAATCAAAATTAAACTTGTTGAATAAAAAGAACAATAATTCAATCTACTAAACCGAAATTGAGCAAGGTCAGAAACCGGTACCATAACGCATCATGCATGAACAGTAATCCACGATTTACTGTAGCGACCGAGACTGTAGCTTCGATGACTGTAGCATCGCCTGCATCAAGTCCAAATTTTCTTCTGCCAGGCTTCTTTTTTCTTCACGCCGCAACACCAAAACGCAAGGATCTGCAGTCATATCGCTCTTCTCAATCAAGTACACGACGCCAGCAGGTGCTTTTTTCACGCGAGAACATCGATCACAACCCACGATGAAGGACGAGATCAATCTTGACCAGCACATGAATTCTCGACGCGAACAAGACAGCCGCCGACGAAGAACTTCCACGCCACGGAAGAAAAAAAACTGTCGATAAAACGCCAACAAGCCGCCGCCAAAAGCTCTTTATTTCTTTTGTCTAACAAAGACTCTTAACACAAAAGAGTACAAACCCTAATTCCTTGCCCCCATAAACAGGAGACACCTCCCTATTTATATCGAAAGCAACCATAAAGAATTCAGATATAACTCCACTTGGCCCCAACATGGCCCAATACAGCTTTGTATATAATTCTACTTGGCCCAACATGGTCCAATACAGCTTTTGCACGCCAGACGGTCCACCGCCGCACACACGTGACTAACCAGCCTCCATGTGCATGTTCTCTAGCCCGAACGTCCCGCATGACATCCTCGACCACCAGACCTCGATTCTCTCTCAACCTAGTCCCAACCTCGCCTCCATGAACCTAGTTCCGTCCCACATCGACCACGCTCGCCTCGAGCAACACTCGCATACCTAATAAACAAACAACGATCCGAAAGCACAAGTGCACGACTTGACTCAAAGTCAATCCATGCAACCACTCACATGAGTGCATTGCATCAAACAAAATCATTAATCAATCATAATTATGCTCAATGGTCCGGTATATCGCTTCTAGGCCCAGAGCACTAGGAAAAGCAACCAACACTCAAATTGCTTCAATTTGAAGATCCAATTCAAAGCAAACTCAATTTCAAATCAATCCAATCTCAAATTTTGTCAATTACTCATCACACACAAGGATAGACCTCCACATGGTCTTTCAACTATTCTCAGAGTTATGTTAAATGCGCTGGCGAGACAAATTTTGCCTTGTGCCGACATTACTCGACCTCAGACCCAATCTGTTGAACAAAAAATATCCTGTTGGCATACTACCTACGATTGCACGCAGCTAGGAAGGCGGGGCTTAACACCAAACATCCTCGACTATAAGCTTAAAACAAGACAATAGTTTTTCACCGCTCTCCAAAAACAAATCACAGATCTATTAACATATGTTATCTTCAAGAGTTTTTACAAATGGCTCGGCCATCTGCGGGCAAGCTTCTCCTGCTCAAGCTTCAGCGACTTTGGCCCTCGGGGCCCGGCTAGCTCGCTCTGGTTACGGAGAACTCTGATGGAAGAGCATCGCATCCAGCACCGTTCGTCTTGGAGCCGAGCCATGGCGCTCATCGCCGCCCGCTGGCCTTTCGAGCCTCCCTTGAGCTCCAAGATCTTGGCCTCAAGCTTCGGCGCCTTCGGCCAAGAGGGCAATCGATCCGGGCGGCCTTCTCCGGCGCCCGACTTTAGCCCCGTCTGCCCTCGACCACCTTGCTAGCGGCGCTCAAGCTTCTCTTGAGCTCAAGACCTTGGCCTCGAAGCTCGGGGACGCCGGCAGGCGAGGCGTTGGCTCACGAGCGGCCTTCTCCAGAGCTTTGACTTTAGCCCGCTCGGTCAAAGCGCCTTGGCGAGCAAGTGCGCTCTTGCTCGCGGCTTCATAAGCCGCAGGTTCTTCGGAGGTCCTGATCTCACTCGAGCTTCGGCGGCGTGGGCTACCTCCTGCGCTTCACTCCTAAATGCGCAGTCGGCCAACTCTTGGGCCATCTGCTCGAATCCCTACTCATTCTCGATGGTCCTCGTGAGCTCGGGCGCTCAACCTCCAGCGCCTCTACTCCAGCGTTCGGGAGGCCCTCGGCCGCGATAGCATGCTCTTGAAGGCCTTGTAGCCCTCGAGAGGCATGGTCGATCACCTTCCACGATGAAAAGGTGGCCCCAAAATGAGAGGGGACAATGAGCTTCGGATTACAAACCTTCAGAAGTGTGCGGAAGACCTTACCTCGCGGAGATGGCCCTCCAGTGTTTGCGCGCGGTGAATTCTCTGCGGTCATCAATACGACCACGAGGATCTCCTCCTCGCCGTCGCCGTGCCATTATTAAGGTCGACCTCGGCCCTGCATTGGTTTGCTTAGGCGGGATCTTGAGTTCCGCCTTGAAGCGCTGATCATCACTGCCCCGCTGGGGTGGTTAAAGCCGTCGACAGGCGAGGGGTGGCTGGCCGGATCCATAGCGGCATTCTCGACCTCCATGGCTTTGGGATCTTGCGGCCTCAAAGCCTCACCTGGGAAGTGCTCTGGGCGGTCCATGAGTTTCCACGGCTGATCACCTACGGTGCCCGGGGCGGCCGTGGTCGGGGAGCTTTGAGCGTCGCCTCGGGCGCAGCCCACGGCTCTGGTTTCCTCCCTCCGCAGTGGCCTCGGGAAGGTCGGCGGCGGCAGGCTGCGTCCACGGGCCTCATGCGGTCTTAGTCTCGGCGAACGCAGGCTCGTTTCTCCTCGAAGCAGATCGTCGACCCCATGGTAGAATTCACCAGGCCGAGGCTGCTTCGTGAGTTCGGAAGAAGTCTTCGTCAAACTCGAGAGCCAGCCATGACCGGCCACGAAGGCATCTTCCTCCTCTCCGGACTCTGACTGCCACGGATACTTGACCATCGTCAAAACAGGTAGGTTTTTGTTCTCGTGCTCAAAGTCTGTGGATGAAAGACATACACTAAGCCGCAGATGCGGAGGAGACTATAAAGTCCGTAGCGAGGGATTTACAGGTCTCGGCCTTCACCACCTTGCTAGGGTCTGCTGAGAGGTCGTGTTGCCCCGAGGCAGTATGGGGCCCGCGCGCACGCGGTCCTCGCGACACAGGGTCTCGGAGTCTGTGGTCGGCTTCACATCATCCGTGCCAAGGGCGACTGAGGCTGAGTTGGGAGTCGAGGTGAGGGCTCGAGGTCTGGCGGTGACAAGCTCTTCTTTACAAGAAGAAGAACGTATCAAGCCACAAAGCGACGGGCATGGGCTCGAGGGCTCGGCCGCTGGGGATCCATACCATGGCAGTCGCCGCCACTCGGCGTGAAGTTCTTTGCCTTGGCGGTCCGCCCGTCTGGGAAGATTCTACCCTTGCCTTTGCTCCTCGCCCCCCTCAGGCGGCCCAGGGGCATCCGCCTAGCATTGTCGAGCGGCTCACGAGTGATCTGCGTGCACGAGATGATCAAGAAAGGCCTCGAAGCCGCCGAGTCGTGCTCTTGGTGAGTTGGCTTACCTCGGGCTTCGGGCAAGCCGCGTTCCTCGGGGCCTGAGTCGTCTATGGAATAGTTAGCGCTACCGTTTGTTTAACATCTCATACATCCTGCTCGGCGACCAAAGACTCTCTGGGTCTGCAAAAGGCGCGCCTTCAAGGACTGATCGAGAAGCAGACTTCGGGCAAGACCATTTAAGCGAAAGGCTTACTAGGCGTGATTCTTGCGGTCAAGTCGATGCGCCTTGGATCTCGTGTGGACGGGTGCGTTAAACCTCTCGCAGGAGGACACTTTGATTCCGCAGAAGTCGACGGCGTCGCTTTTGCCGGTGAGACCGCGCTCGGAGCAGAGATGTATGGCGGCAATGGCCTCTTCGTCGGCCTCGAGATCGCCTGATTCTGGGGTCTCCTTCTTCCCACTGACGGGCTTTCCCTCATACGATGACCGCGTTTAGTTCCTCTTTCTTGAGATAGAACCCACTTCGGCCTATGGCCCGAGGAGTCCTTAGCTTGGATCTTGGGGAAAGATCACATGAGCCCTGTCATTTCTGCCGAAGTAGAGGCACCTACCACAGGGGTCCTTCCCGAAGCGGAAAAAGCTGAAATCTGGGAAGAAACAAGAAGTTTGGTGAAAGGATTCCGAGGAACCCCTTGCACAAGTGGGAGAAGATGGCGAGAGTGAGAAGCGGAGTTCAAGACCGAGGTTTATGAGTTCGATCTCGCAGGTTTGGAGAGGACCGCGGAAAGGAACTCGCTCTCCGGGGTCCATGAGTCGAAGGCGATGTAGTGCTTTCGGCAGCAGCGATCTAAATGCCTGGCAAGGCCTTAGCTCGGTCTCGTTGCACAGCAACCGCCATCGCGAGCGGATCGAGCAGGCCCCTCGTATTCCTCGAAGTTCCTTCATCCTTGTGGGCGACAACGTGCTCCTCCCTAGCTTGGCCATGGCGAATGCGTCGGTTTTGGTCGAAGGTGGGGGAAGGGATTTTCGTTTGGGCAAGGAGGCTTGGAAGGCGAAAGACGCAGATCGGGAGCTTTTCTAACTTGATTGGCCGGGTTTCGGGAATATAGGTCGACCGCTGCCGAATCTAGGTTTGCAAGGCTTCGAGGCGCTGCCACCACGATTTGACAGAGACAATTAAGGTCTGCATGCGTTTTGAGACACAAGCAGTGTCACTCAACCGCTTGCATCCGCATACAAGGCCCGGAGATTAAGAGGCGCCAGTATCGCTACACACTATCGGGTGGCGCTTCGCCGACCTCGACCTCAAGAGAAGTCTCAGGAATTGGTCCGGCTATGGAGACTCAAGGTCGGCCCGTGTTCGACCCGCGACCTTAAGCCTCCTTGCGGCTAGGCGACGAGGGTCAAGGCCCTTGATTCCATGGCACTGCATCAACGGATCCACTAAGCTTCGGAGGCCCCGTACCACGACACTGGTTCGCTTGCGCCGAGGCACTCGACTCCAGAGCACGCCGACCTGGAAGACGGCCCCACTCGACCTCGAGCTCTCTAGCGGCCCTTGTTCGAGTCGTAGTCCACCTTGGTTTACTTGGATCAAGCATTTGATCCCATGGTTGCCAAAGGCGCTGGTCGCGGCAAAGACCAGAAGCGGTAAAGAAGTTCGGAGCTGATTCATCGCCATCTCTCAACGTGTATGAAGGCCACTTCCGAAAGAATCTCCCGTCTGCTATGCAAAGGAGGTATAAAGACCAAGGACGCGCAGTTCTTTGGGGGGACGAAGACAATACGCCATAGTTTGAGTTTAGACATAGCCATTGTTGAACTTGAGTCAGAACTCACCCTTGTACTCGAGAATAGCCAAGAAAACTACCATAAGACGATCGAGTAGAGCTATTACCTCCACAGGCTCGAACCCAGATAAATCTTTGCCTCACGCCGTTGTCATCTTGTCTCACCATCACCACGCCTACACTTTTCCTCCGCTCTGAGCGGAAGCGCGGCTCGGGTCCCAGATCACACCGACTTCATCTCATTTCTTGCGGTTGGCGCATCCCGATCGTCGACACACCCACATCTCAAACTTCTCGATGGGATAACTGGGGAGCAACCTCTCCGTGGTGCCACTACCGCCTAGAAAAGCTGTGACTTCAGTACGCCTTTACTACGGTGTTATTCAACGACCAGCAGTATACTGTGATTGATCAGCAGGCACGCTCCCGGTTGTCCAAGGATAAGCCCAACACACACACCTCCTCGCACTATATAGTGGAGGCGAGCGAAACAGAGTAGGCGCTCTCCGCATGTCTCCGCCATCAGCCCAACACACACCGTGAGGTGCAAGAGGGCTCCTCCTCTCAAGAAGAAGGTACAAGGGAAGCAATGGCCGAGGTCCGCACCCACGCAACAAATCTTGACGCTACAGTAAACCAACCGAACCCGGTGGTATTAACATAGGGGACGCCGAATCAGGATGATATGCCCATATGGGAGGGCAGAAATCACATAAAAAGACTAAAAAATTATGTCTTATACACCGAGACGCACGTGCATAGGCCACCCATTCTGGCGACAAATGAGAATCAAGGATCCCCATGGAGTTCTTTCATAGTAGGGATTGAGCGTGTCCGGCGACAAATCGCAAATTAAACACGGGTTAGGTAATATGCGTAAAATGTGGGACATCATTCTGGTTTGCATCCAGAGATAGGCGAATTCGATTATTTGTTCCACCATGACAAAGCAAGCTTTTCGTTAGTTAGTTAAATCAAACAATTTAAATCGGTGTAATGCCCTTGTAATATAATCTAATCTATTGCATATTTTATCATCTGAACTTTCGGTATATGTGCCTCTTAAAATTTTCTAATGTGGTTTGTTTCATATTTTTCATTCGGTTCAAACTTGTTATTTACGTTTGCTCCAGGATAGTTGTATTGTTTGAATTTTAAAATTCCTCACATCTAAAAATCATTTGAAATTTTATGGTAATATCACTGATTTATCAAGGAACCTCCATAAAAATTTCAAAATTTTTCGACGTCGTAACTGCGTGGTTTCATGGTCACGCGAGTGCCTTTTTTCGATTTAAGAACTTCCTACGGGGCAACGTCTAGCAACCGCCCATAACGCTAGTGGTAGTTTCGCTATGTAGGTCACCCTTGATTTTTCCCATATTTTTGGGCCAGATCCGCTTGTCCTCACTGTCCCATTTAAAACCCCTAAGTGGCTAATGATTTTTGTGGTTTCATGGCCGCTAATGCCTTTTTCCGATTTTTTGCAACTTCTGCCGGGCAACGCCCGCTATCTCGCCCATACGTAAGTAGTAGCATGCATTGATGGGTTGCTCTTGATTTTTTCTCAGATTTTTGACGTACGCATCGGGCCCCTCATGGGTCAGAGAAACCACTTAAGTGGGCCACAGATTTCCACGGTTTCAAGTAGTCCGAGTGATTTGATTTGAGTCGCAATTCCAATCCGTGATGTAACTACGACTATTGAAACAAAGATGTATGTCAATTTGGAATTGCGACTATAGGGCATTTCTGTAATTTTTTTTCGACATAATATTTTTGTAAATTTTTTAAAAAATTATATTTTTTTTCAAAAATTCCATCTAATTGCCCTCGGCCCAATATCTTATAATATTTGTCGACGATTAGACATATTTTTTTGCAAATTCTAAATCAATGAATTAGTAAACTCTACCCGAATTAATATTTTTGCAAATTACCTATCGCCATATGGGCTGGTGGCAGTGCGTGTGTCGCCCACCATTCATCGATTTGATTCCTCAGAGCTATTTCATCGAGCGCCATGTGATCCTTCCTCGGCCATTCACGGGCGACACGCCAAGCTTTCGACCTCGCCTTTCACGGGCGACACGGCCACGTCACCGCCTCGATCCTGTCGCCTGTTTTTTTTATTTAGGCTGTCGCTCCAACCAATCTGCAAGAGGTATATTTCAAATTTTTTTGGTGGTATATTTTGAAATTTCAATAAAAATGTATTATTAAAAAATTCATATTTTGTATTAGACAATATTTAGAAATTTAATGTAGTAGAATTCAGCAAGAAAAATTTTGTCATGCAAATAATATATTAGGATAAAACATGGTAGACTAGTTATATGTTGCGCGAGTAATGTTCTCAAAATTGCGGCGAGAAATTAAAGAAAGTATGATATATTTAGAGTCGATTTTTAGTATGATCACCAAACGTTAGAAATTAGTAGAGTAAAAAAATTTGGAAATGTCAGGCACCGTTAGAAATTAGTAGAGAAAAAAATTTTGATAATATAATGTAACATTTATATGGTGCGGTTAGATGGAGAAATGATAATTTTTCTTGCTCGACGTTGTAGGTAGTATGTTGGAGAAATTGTATTTTCAAATATTTTATAGAAATAGGGAGATAGCACAGGGGCTTGATGGAGTGGATTTGTCGGCATTTTCAATGTCATATACGACATATCTAGGCCGAGAGATAGGATATACTGAGGGTTTGTTGGAGTGGATGTTTTGATGTTCGATTTGATGCCTGAGTGTTCATTGAATGTAAGGAGCGAGTAAGCCATCTTGCAAACCTGCTTTTATGGAGAGTTGATTCCTATTAATGCATACATGTCATGGATGAGCTATGTTGGTATGCCGAGAGCTGGGCTTGGCGCTCATGTTGCCGGTAGAGTAGTACGTGATACCTCTATCGGTGTCTGAGGTTCGTGATGTCGGGTAGATATTACGGAGGAGGGAAGACAGATATGCAAGAATGCGATGATGAAGGTGGTGAGGACCCCAAAGATGGGGGACACGAGGTTGGCGGCGGCTAGGGGACCGGGGCGAGGAGATGCTGGAGGCGCAGGGGTGGCAGACGAGGGTGAGGAGGTGGGGCACATAGTTGACTTGATGGAGGAGGAGGACCGCAGATGAGGAAGTCCCTCGATGGCGTAACACTGATTTGAGGAGGATAATACCCTGAGGTGCCCGCCTCAAAAGTGCGGCTAATTATAATTTCAACACCTAACAATGAATGAAGGGAATATAGATGCATGGCAAGATTCATGAGAACGTAGGTCACGCATAGGGGCCATATATAAAGACAAGGAGGTCAGGATGGATGCGTGAAGCATCGGTCAATGTCTTTCGGCGGCAATTCAGGTAGTGAAGTCCAAAGAAAAAGAACACGGTGAAGTGTGTAGTTGATTCGCTTCTCATGGCGTGCATGCATACAAGGGAAGTGGACTGACCATCGGAAATGTTCTATAGTGATGGAGCATAATCGCCAACTAGAGGAAGCGGACCAGAACACCATAACTGCTGTCCACTTGGGTGGCAAATGTGTTTTATGGTCGATCGCGGATAATCCGCACTCCATGCCACCCTCGATCTATTATCGTGAGCCGTGGAGGAGAGGTTTCAAGACAAGATTTAAATACGAAAGGCATGGAGAGCAAAAGGACAGCTTTGTAAATACTTGCCGGAGAATATTCCACACTTGCTCGTAGCAATATCACATAGGAATCCCTAAGACGGCCATCGACCTTATGGAGTTTCCTCGGATGGTGTGTGCTGCGGTAAGTGGGTCCTGCAAATGGCCTCTTCACTTGATGGTGGTGTGCGCGATGATGTACCAGCTTATTTGTTGTCCCCATCATGTAATGTTTTATTGTATGTGCACCATCAAACATATATTTGAATGTGCAACATTTTTTACTTTCACTTAATTTTTGGTAGTTGTAACGGTAACGCTTACTTATTGTCCAAATTTTGTTTCATCTCGCTTCAGAATTAACTTATTTTATTGTCCAATTTTGTTTTATGTGCTTTCTAACCATTTATTTGCTTTGTAACCACGCAGTACAGCGCATTTATGGCGGCGACTTCTGCGTGTTCAACGCTTTCGTTCTCGAAGTCGCGATTTTAGACCGTGGATCTGACTCCACTTGCCTAGGTTGTCCGCAGCTCACGGTCGATACCGATTTCCATACCGCGCTCCAGGGAAATGAACCAGCAGCTTCAAGATCCACCCATGCCGGGTTCCACAAAGAAGTCGTCAATTTTTCCCTACTTTTTGTGTACATGTACTTACCGTTAATGGAATTTTAACGACGCCACACACGACGCGTGTGTTACGAGCGGCTTGCCATCGCCGCTCGCAGACGGCGAAGGTGTGGACGCCTGCGTCGAGGCCCCGCGATGTCCCACTTGCTCTCGCATAACCGTCCCCGCCGACCAAGACTCGTGGATCGGTGGAGACCGAGACGCACATCGTTCCACCTACTCTTGCGAGAGATGGTTCGACACCGCAGATTTGTCTTGCCCTCCTAAGACTCCGCGCGCGGGTTGTCCAGCAGCCACACGACGCCTCGTGACGCGGCAGCGCAGATAGAGGGCAGTTCTTCCAGTGTGCGCGCCGACACCGCCACGCCTTGCAGGCATACGCACACTGGGGGTCGGGTGAGCTTTACGGATCGATTTAAGGCATGGTCTGTTCCCAACATGGTTAGTACCTCCTTTATTCCTTCATTGCATTTAACGGCACGCTACCGAAATAGCCGAGAATATTGTACGGAATGTCGTGGGCATGATGTCTGTCCACCCGGACGCCGATTTAGGAGGACCCAGCACGCCACCCGGAGGCGCTCTGCCATCAAGAAAACCTGCTGGTACTGCTCCTCATCCTCAGACGGGGATACAAAGTGGACCGACACTTGATCGAGTCCGCCGGGCGATCGCCGACACCCGCCGGCGAGGTAACACACTGTTAAAATATCTTATGACAAAAGACATGTCTAACTTTCTCTAAAATGATGGGGCAAGGTTGGCTCTCGCTGTGCTCGCGGCACGCAGACAGAGGTCTTTGCAGGCTATCTCTCAAGTGATTTACGCGATCTTGACGTGGCGCCCCATCACGCAACACAGATCCCGGGAGCGCTTCCCCATCTGCCAGGCTCCATGTTGATCTGACGCTGCATTTACCACTGCCTTATACCACCAAAGACCGATCGACTAGCCCACCATGGGCCTTCACTTAGGTTCAGCCGCAGTATGCCCCCTGTATCTTATCCCCCACTTTGACACTTTCATAACATGCACTACTTTTTATTTCCAAAAGGTGGTATGCCAACCTTTAGGTGAGGAGGTCGCACTTTAGTTCTGTCGGAGTTCGACAGTTCCTGTGATTTGAGGACGTGTGGTGGAGACGTCTAGGTCGAAGCACCTACGGCTCTTCCTCCCAGCCTTTGTCGGGGACCATCGGCCTGCTCACCCGTAGGGTCCTCGCTTCGACTCGCGGCGCCGAGGAGTACTGCATCACCGAAAGTGCCGCAGTTAGCCGGCTTCTTCCGCATTTTTCTCCGCCGCCTACTCACACGAAAACCACGTGGCGGCACAGTACACATCTATCGAAAGCACATCGCTGCATTATTCCCCGCTGAATGCATATTGTATGTAAATTGCCGCTTTTGTATTGCGGTGATGAACTGGGCTGACCAGCACTTGCTCATGCTTGTGATGGTGCAAGCAGCACCGCAGCGGATTTGCATGAGATGGACACGGCCATCGCGGACTCCAAATGATACGACCATGCCATGTACGAAAGGAAAGACAAGGAGTGGTTCACACCGCGACTCGACTCGTAGGGGCGTACACACTACCCATATGTCGCTGCGTGCATCTGCCCTCGACGCTGCATTCCTCGCAGATGTCCCGTGAGGGACAACTACACCTGGAAGTGCCACAATCGAATCTCCATACGCATGTCTTTTATTATGTTATGTAAATCATATCCCCATATCATTACATGCGTACATATATAGTAGGGCAAAGCCGAGGTCGAGGCTACGTCCATGGTGACGCACCTCGACGCATGCATCCAGTTCATCGCAGCTAAGCACCGCCGCTTTATGATCGATCACGCCATGCCGAGGCAGCGCATCGCCACTCGGCACTCGCCGGGCGGGGCGAGACGCTGCCGAGCTTAGCACCACGCCCCCATGGGCCAAACACTCTCCTAGTGGAGCCGCCCCGCATTCTCCCCGAGGTAGCTGGCCCTCTCGGCCCAACGCCGCCAATAAGAGCTTTCGTGGTCCTCTCAAAGACAACCGCAGTGGCGACGCTGGGTGATAGGCCGCCTGCCTCACGCCCCAAATAGACACCAGGTGGTGCCGACGCACGCATTTATTTACTTACATCGGGAGGAGCGAAGCGCTCGACGTGGCCGCTTCCTCGCCCATCGAGTACTCTGCCCATCTCTCTCGGCCAGGAGCACCGCACCAGACACACCCGAAGTCAGCCGGCTGCACTTACACTACCCCTGATCAATATAGGTTAAAAGGGGAAAAGTTAAATTGAATATAGAATTGTGACCGATATTGATTCAAAGTTGAATTTTTATCTGTACAAAAATTGAGATGGATCATGTCTGATAATGTATTGGAGAAGGATACGATCAGCCTATGCATTATAAAAGGGGATCGAGGGCAAGTAGGAAAAAATCAATCAAACAACTCGCATCCACTTTTTATATACCTTTCTTGTTAACTAGGAGTAGTCTTGTAATTTAAATCTCTTGTAATTCATCGTTGATCAATAAATTTACTTATCACTGATTGTTGATCTTCTCCAATTACGCAGGTTTGGATTTTATTCGATCTTGTTGCGCATCACTTTTTTGGGGAAATATACTTTTATCAACCATCTAATCAGCTCTAACAAGTTGTTTAGACTTGTCGTTACTTTCGATTTAATTATTTTTTAATAGCTATTTAGATCTTTACTGATTGTCATATTAGATCGGTTTTGATCGGTTTTGAGCTTGTTTTCCATCTATCTTGTCGATTGTAGGATCAAATCAACTAGAATGCCTCGAACTAAAATTGAACTCGGCTTGGCCATGCATTTGAGTCGATCAACTAACTTGCCATATTTTTCGGCCAACACATTTTTGGTATGCCCAAAGGAGACACAATGTCTTGTATCGAAAAATCAATTCCTCCAAGCATCCTCAATACCAAAGCTATAATCATCCCAATATTGAACGATTTAACACCATAGCAAAGGCAAGGAAATCGAGGAACTAAGATCGGCTGAAGAAATAATGTTGAGTTGCTATCAAAAAACTCAACATGGCGTTACCCAAAAGATCATGTTACCGTCGGTCAATCTCTTCGAAGACACTGGGACCGCCGATACATGCTTGCATAAGCTAAATTATTTGCTATAATTAATCAATCTATGCACCATGCTTCGATCAATCAGTCGTCGGCTTTGGTAACCACTTTTAAGCCAATGATCACCAACAGTGTTAAAACTATTACTCAAGAATTGGCATTGGCTGGGAGTATCCTGGATCTAATGCAAACTCTACCAAATTACCTGGTCTACTCAGTAATGCCAAACATGTAGAGTCCAATAGCGATTGCCTAATTCTAAGACCTCAAATTTATCTCCTACCATGACGCCAACCCGTACCAACCATAATATTGCCACAAGATCATTCTATAAGTGGGTTGTCAATTATCAAATATATATCGATGCGTTGGTTAGATGCACCTACGAAGCTTACCACCATCGGCTTACTTTTTACGCTCACCCAAATCGGCTTCTCAACCAATTGAAACCCCTATGCATCCGTATATATTGCCGATCCCAAGATAGGAATCGACCACATTCAAAGTTGTAACGTGACTCAAACCTTTTTGTTCCAATACTAGAGCTCGATTCCTGAAGACCAACATAGGCTATGAACAAATTTTACCTCCCCTATCTCCATATCAAGCAACTTATCAACCCAAACTTACACTTGGGAGACAGAATACTAATGATGAATTTAATTGCCAAACCTCTAACACCTTATCTAATTCAATACATAAAATTGGGTCGACCAGATTATTGTGGTGTTGTGAGACCAATTCGGCATACAAATGCCGACGCTTGGAAAAATGTGTTCCTCGCCAGCTTACTTGTTGATTGAGGGATCAACCAAGGCCCCTTTCTTGTGAAGGGATTACGTCCGAAGAATGCTGATGGGAATGTGATGCTCGAAAGGACAGTAGACAAGGAATTTTATACTGGTTCGGGCCTCTCACGATCGAGATAACAACCCTATATCCAGTGATCTTACTATTGCTTGAGTTCTTACAGGAAAGCTTGTGCGCGTGTATATGTGTGTTTTTTGTATCTCTTCTCTCTCTACTCCGATCTACCGCAGGAGTATATATAGGCGATTGAAGCAACTACAGCCGAATAACACGCCATTAATGTGCTTGAACGTGACTGTAACTGCACCCTTTATTTTCACCATGTTGTGTCGGGGACATGATGGACTCAGATCGTGGCGTAATGGTCTTTAACCGCAGCGTAATTATCGCCACATCGTCTTTATGGGCCGAGCACGACCTGTTGGATATGCTCGGGATTTTTACTCAACTCTGACCGACCGTCGTGCACATCCGAGCAAGCATGCTCGGGGAATTGTGGCACATGCTCGGGAACGAGCTTAAGCTTGGTCGGAGCGGACCCACCAGCTGGCTCATCCGAAGATCTTCCTTGGGGACACCATCCAAGGGCATGCATGGTCGGCCAAAAGTAGACTGCCGGGGTATAACGGTCTTCATGGAAATTATCCAATCCCCAACAGCTAGCCCCCAAGGTTCAAGTGGAAATCTACTTGGCGAGGCCTTCCCCTTGAGCCTACAGACTCATAGGAGGGATTGGAATCTTACAGCGGAATACTACTGCAATATCCGAGCAACGCCTGCTCAAAAGACGAGCACGATCGACAAGGGTCGAGAGAAGCTCATCCTCTGACCAAGAAAGGCTCGGGCAAAAGAGCATCGAAGGTCGCGACGGTTCCTTCCCCGTGAAGCCTTGCGGGAGCAGTTCAGATAGTTTTTTGGGAACCGCACCTTTATTAGACAGTTTCAAAGATTGCGCCGCCGCGCGTCGGTTCATGAATAGGCAGGGGCAGTTTTTGGCCTCCAAAAGGTCGCTACTTATTCGACTTCTCAATTTATATATACAAGGAACATGTGATGAAAACCCTTCATCCGTACTTCGCAATCAGCCTCCGTAATCTCCTAAGTCCCAAACTTTTTCACTCTTGGTGCTCCCTCAACCTTCCCCATATGGAAGTTTGGTCCGGAGCAAATCAGCAAGGAGAGGTTGCAATATCAAGATCTCGGCCACCTTGATGTGGGCTCCCAAGTAGTTCCCCGATGGCTAAGGAGCCCCGGTCAGCCACAATGACGAGATCGCCTCCTTGACTTACATCCGCTAACGGGCTTAGAATGCCCGAGAGTGAGTTCCTTGAGTCCGTACTCGCCCAATGTGAGTGCGAGATTATCAATCTTAACCCTAATTCTATTCTTGTTCTGGCCATCTTCTCACATCTTTGCTCGAAACGATCTTGATCTTGGAACGATCTCGAAAAAGGGGACCGCTATGCTCTTGATCTTGGATCGAGGAACTTGCATCTTGTCCAGGACCTTGGTGGATATGACGTCCAAAGAACTCTGCCATCAATGAGGACTCACGCCACCGTGGTATTGCTGATGGTCGGATTCACAACCAAAGGGAGTTTCTAAGGCTTGGTCATTCCAAGGGGACAAACATCCTTGGAGAAAGTGATGGGGCATTGCACCACCTGAAAGCAGCAAGGGGGGCTTGGGCCTTGAACAACATGGTGTACTTCTCGTGGTGCCTCCTTCAAACCCTCGTGAGATTTATGTCGAGGAGCCCCGAATATTACAAAGGATATGATTGGGGCCCTCTGTATTCCATATCCTTGTCGCCATCATCACGGTCGCATGCCCTTGCCGCTTCACATTCTTTTCTCGGGAGCGCCGCATAGGACCCTTGCCGCTGTAGAACCTTTCTAGGCGAATGCTCAGTCCTCGTGAATTATGAAGATCGTGCTCATAGGCTTGATGTAGCGGGCAAAAACGATCGTTTGGCAGAATACCTTGGGTATCATGACCTTGGTCATTGTGATGTTGGTCGTCGCGATTTTGGTCGCTACGCCGATGGGGTGGTTGGCCCCTGCCTCTCCCGTGCTGCCGCGACTGCAGAGCTCGTGGTTGGTGGTGCTCGATAGCCGCCACCATGCTCGACGCAGACGGCCTCTTCTTCTTCTTTATTTTCTTCTCCAGAGACTGGATTCTTCTTGCTCGTGGAGCCTTCTGCCCTACCGAGGTAAGGCTTCACCACCACTTCTAGCATCTTCTTCCATCGGATCGCTTTCATCCTGATTTATGCATCGATCGGCCATGCGAACAATTCATTGTCGTTATATCTGGATGGATCTCCAGATCTTGCGTGAAGTGTATGTCCCAAACTCCAAACTTGAAAGCACGGACAACAGCTTCATCTGAAATATTAGGGCTAGAATTCCGAACCTTGATAAACCTTTGAACAAAGTGTTTTAAGAACTCTTTCTTTGTCCTCGATCATGGTTCGAGATCGCCTCTCTTGTCCCGCGATGTAATAGCTTTGAAAGTTTGCCCAAAGCGCTTCATTGAGTTGCCTCCAAGAGCGGATCGACCACTCCATTTGGTTGAATAGCCACGTTTGAGCGGCTCCATTCAAGACTGTGGGCAAGAAGTTGGCCATAACTCCCTCATCCCCTCCAGCTGCCAAAATCGCAGTGGAGTAAATTAAGAACGAAGGGACGTTGAGAAAGCTCGACACCAAGCCTTCTGCCATCACAATGATCCCCTCCGAGAGTGGCTATCACGGCGGCTACTACCGCGATGACTTCCACGTGAGTACTAAGGCAAGAGAATACCTCTCCATATCGGGCGCAAGGAGATGTTTTTAGGTCGAGTATTCGGTATGCCCGGATCGATCAAGCATTCCTTTCACCCCATGAGGTCATCCTGGAATCACCCGAAGGCCCTCGCAAGTATCGATTATATTTCTCGTGGTTCTCCCGAGCGTGACTTGGGGAGTTACCGCGGTCGGAGCTAACAGAGAATTACGCACGATTGTCCCGGAAACACCGGCTTCCTTTGTCGCAAAGAGATCCTAAAAGCTTCATGTCGGTGGTGAGCTTTTTTCGATTTTTGCTACGATCGCACCCATTGCCTCCAAGTCCACTGACCGGAAATTCCGGGTCGCGACAACCGCTGCTATAGCCTCGCAACCGCCAACGCCTACTTGAACGAGAGGGGTGATCTTAGCCGCTCTGGCCACGCACATGCTTTGGCTAGAGGTGATACCATGAGCTCCCATGAAATGAGATTTAGCCTCTCGCCGCTTTTTTCACGAGCTTGGCAAACGTAATGCTCGCCAGGTTCTGCTTCAAAGACGCCCAGATGGTTTCTTGGCCGCCTCAGAAGCGACGATGACGCAGCCCCGAGGATTCAACTCGAGATCTCCTTTCTCCCGCCATGTTGATATCGCAGAGTACAGAGACCGCGAAGGCGACATCATGGTGTCTCCTCACGACGCCGTCTCGCGGATCGCTCAAAATGATTAGGAATATCCAGACCATTGTAGAGACCAGCACATTCTCATCATCCGCGGAGGGAATTGCGCACGCGAACGGAGGAAACGCCTCGCTCACCGCGCAGAATGAAGGACTCTTGCCCGCAGACCTTTTCGTCAACGCCACACCGCCACGCTTCATCACGGGCGTAGTACATGTCATCATCCTCAATGTCACAGAAGGCGCAAACACTACAAAGGACATTTTTTGCAACGCATATGCGCGCTATTAAAAGTCCGTGATATGCGCTGTTAGGGTCTATACTAACGCATAATTATGCGCTGCCTATGTGCCGCCGCTGTTAGGGCTATTGCAACGCTTATATATGCGTTGAAAACCCTTTAATAACCGCTGCTAAATTGCAACGGATATTTATGGGCTACAAAGAACGCTACATGTGTTTGTGTCGCCTATGGGCATTTTTACCTCTAAAGCTTGTTGCAACATTTAGATTCGAATCGGTATAACGCTTATATGTGTTGCAAGAAATTAACCATTGAAAAATAATTAATATTTATTTGGAGCCAAATAAATATAGTACAGGATGCTAATGCGCATTTGAAATTTTTTCCATCATCCAAGGCACAATACATAGGAAATAAGCACAAATCACCTATATTAAAAACAAATATTCACATTATAGAGTAGCATCCACAAATTAATTCATCACATAACTGTGTTCAAACATTTTGTCGTGGATAGCAAGATATATACAAAGGAATCCTCTTAAATCAAAGTCATGATGCAGATCTTGATCCAAAGTAAATGAGAAGCAAAGCACTAATTTCGATGGAAGCCCTCACATCCTCAAGTAGTCATGTTGTCGGGTCCCAAACTCGAAAACAAAATGAAAAGAAAATATTCAGTGGCAAGTCAATCGAACCAACATTAATTATTTTCGAGGTACTATATTCAAACCGAGAGGAAGTGTAAAAGTTAGAAACAAGCAAAGTTAGAAACATCACCTTGTGGTCAAATAAAACAAAATCCCCGCGGTTGTTATTCATCCGATGGGATCAAATAGTTGTTTTAATCTGCAAAATGGAATTGGAATACTTTAATTCAATGCAATAGTTAGGAAAACAATGTATTTTCTATTCATCCGATGGGATCAAATAGTTGTTTCAATCTTAATTCTCTATTTTAAAACTACAAGTATTTTCTCAGAGTAAATGTCATTTAATGAGTTGATGTTGGTTGATCCAAAGATTTCTATCCAAATACATGTGGAATTAATATCCGATCAAATTTCCATCGGTCCCACGATTTGAGACCCAAGATTTCTTCATAGGTTTTGCCAAAAACTAGAGAAATCTACATCTCGACATCGCAGTGCCCATCACTTTGTTACCCATTTCTAATTTAAAATGGTAGATAAGAGGGATGTAATGACACTAAATGACCAACTCCAGACAATCAGATAGCAACCGAGGCTCCTGATAGCCTATAAACTAAAGCGCCTACAAAAAGATCAATGAGCTTGTATGGACTAATACATTTGGAGGCTTAAAAACTCCCTTGCTAGCAATTTAAAACCTCTCAATTATTACTTTAAGCTAAAAACAAACAAGACAACTTTTTTCATAAGCCATTCTCACCGATAGATACTACCATCCAGTGGACCATATACCTATTTGGAACATAAAAGAAAAAGGGGGAAATGAAATAAGATTGTACTTTCACTCAAGCTTGTCGCTTTTCTTGATGAAAAGGCAAGATCTCCGCAAAAGCCCGTGATCTCCTCGCTTCATACAAAAATAAATTCCAACAAAGATAAAGAAAAATATTCCATGTTCATTTAGACCTTGAACCATCCTAAGACAAGCACATATTTCATTTGCAAAAGGCCTGCCATAGTGCCATGTATAATGCTACATAAGACATGCATGAAGTGTAGTTATATCCCAATTTGCTTTTGGGTCAACAAAAGAGATATAAAAACATATGCCAAGTTGCCAACATAGGTCATGACAGCTTTTACATTTGCATAAATACATGGGTCTTTGTAGTTTCCTACTAGCAAAAGTATATGGACCTGGATAAGTACAGAGAGAATGAAATTTGATTGTTGCATCTCCTTCATTTATGGCAATGTTGTACAAAAATATAAGGTACTAAAGTAGTAAATTCTCAAAGAATCAACCAGATGTGTTCATCGTTGATGGCAAAGAAGTCGGGTATTTCAACACAAACAGGAAGACGATCTAAGCGGGTTTGTAATGTGAACCATTTAGTGAACTCATTCTCGACAAAGAATGGTTATTCTGTATCATCATGTGCTTCATTATAAAAATTCGATATATATATCAAGTTGCTTCACCGTTGTCCTTGCTTAAAGGTGTGATTTTGGTTTGTATTCTAGTACCAAACAAAAAACAATGAGGTTAAATCTGACAAAAAAACATGTGCTTCATCAGAGGTGCATGAGTACCAAAGTATGCATAATGTATTTATTTTTGTAGGCATCATAAAGAATTGTCTCGAAACAGAGAGATTTTCTATAAATGATTTATGTTGAGACATTTGTGGTCCTAGTCATTTATATTATCACTATTTTATTCCATCTCTTCATAATACCTTTTTAAGGTGTCCTCAAATCTTGGTAATGCAGATTCTAACTCAGTAAGTGCTTTGCTTCAGATATGGCTTTCTTGCTCACCGAAATTAACAGAGTCGATCCATGCACCTTCATGTGCGCTCAAGGCAACACAAACAAACTTTAAAACAAAACTTATATCGACATGCTTTACTTTCAAAGAAGACTATACCATAGTATCAACATTGCACAAAACTAATAATATCGAGGAGTCCTCAATAACTCGTCGAACTAACAAGAATCAAAGATCTACGGCTAGAAGTAGGAATCTAGAAAAATTAGCTATAATGCTATAATGATAAATAATAATAGCAAAGGATAAGCATAGAACTAGTCCTAATAATCAACCGAGATTCATATGTCAATATCGTGTCAAGAAGTAAATTTTAATAAGAAATTTTTTCTCCTCGCTTGGACAGAGTATCAAACCATGAAACTACTCAGTAAACATGGACAATTAATGAAGGTATCAGCAGTATCACACGTAACATTATGCAAACCTGCTATGCCGAGAAGAATTGAAAAACAAATTCAATGTGGTACAAAAAGGCATAAACTGCACATCTAGAGAAGCTAAATCAATAGAAGATAGAACTCAATCAATGCTGTAGGTTTATAGCATATTGCTTGCAAGCAGTAGAATAAATCAATAAGAAGATCTGATTAAGCCTAAATAGGTGGAATCACGCCCATATGCAAAAGGGAAATAAAGAATGCCAAGCACAACACATACACACATGCATAGAAATCAATGATTAGGAGGCCCGCTAATTAATCAAGGCCAAAGACAGAGCATAGTAATACACAGAAATACATAATATCAAAGCCATTATCTATGAATTTGTAAGGGCACGATCAAAGAGAGTACCATAGCATGCTAAATGGTTGTAATCATCTATGTTATTTGTTTAGGAGAATTTCTTTGGGCAACTGCACTCCAATGGCCTAAGATTCCAATTCATACTCACACACCATACAGAGATAGCCTAATGAATCTAAAAGTTCCTCGATGATATATCGATTATCACATCAAATATTTGAATATACAAGAATTCTTTTGAGAAAGGGTTGACAAACTCCAGCTGGCAACATGTAGTGTCGATGTATCATTACCTGCTTTTTGAGAAAAGCAATTTAGATTCAAATAGTTCCTTTTTTTCCAATTCTATATGGCATCCTCCCAAAACAGGAAGAGTACCATGGGAATGAAGCCATTACACAACACATGTCACTAACCAATTTCAAAAAACCGAACAAGGTATCTAAATGTTGTAGATTTTAGTTATGCTACGTGCTTCCTTTTATGAAGTTGGTGACGAACAAAATTTGATCTTTTCTTCTAATCCTCCCGGTATTGGTTCTATTTTCAGATGCTGATTTATCTTTCTTGATAGTGTGTCTCAACCGAGAAATTGTTGATAAGGTCAATCGAGGCATCAAGCAACAAAGGTAAGAATTGAATTACTTATTAGCACTTAGTCAGAGATCAATCATCGTTGTAGGCTTATAGCATATTGCTTGGCAAAGCAGTTGAATAGATCAATAGAACAACTGGACTAAGCTTAAATAGGTGGAATCACGCCCATATGCAAAAGGGAAATAAAGAATGACATGCACAACACATACACACATGCATAGAAATCAATGATTAGGAGGCTTGCTAATTAATCAAGGCTCGCACAGAGCATAACATGCATTCAGTCGCTGCAGCAAATGAGACATCGAAGAACAAATCATTCATTCATTCATCACCGCCGCGATTAATCGCAAGGCGTACGCCGACATTAGTGCCGCCAGAGTAATCGCAGGAAGAACAAATTATAATCGACCGAGACGCCAGAGATGATGCACGCTGGATCGATCGAGGGCGCGCGACCGAGGAAGTAATCGCGGTAACGCATTAGCTCATTGCCGCCAAAGGTTCCGGCGCGCCCGCTAACGCCGCTAACCGACCGAAGGAGATGTTTACGGAGATGACGACGACGTGGTCGGGCGTTGCGCAGCAGATCGACATCGCGAGGGGCGACGACCTGAGGGATTAATCGGCGCGACGCCGCCCTAGCCGCTCGCTTATCGCTTAAGAACCGCGCGCGACGCCGCCAGTGAAGGAGATGCGTAGGCTTTAGACGCTGCGGCGTAGATCGATCGTAGGGCGTAAAGTGAGGCCGCCTAGGTTTTAGATGGGGGGAGAAATGGGGATTTTTTCCAGGGTTACGCCGGCGCGTGCGTGGTATATGGACCTGCGCATGGTGCACGCGCCATTTTTTTCATCTGCTCGCGCGGCCTTTTTTCATCCAAACGCCGTGATATCGAATCCTCGCACTCGTATAAAGCGATCTACAGATGATTCTTGCAATGTTGATAAATGTTGCCACTAGTTGTTTAACCTCACGGATGATGCTTGTAACGCTTGCAAGCTGCTGCCTCCCTATTGCTTGCAACGCATAACATCATGTGTTGCTATGTATCCGCTTGTTTAACCCTACGGATGATGCTTACAACGCTGCAAGCATTGCCACCCTGCTTGCTTGCAACGCATAACATCATGTGTTGCTATGTATCCGTTGTTAAAGGGTGTTCTCTGCTGTAGTGAAAAGTCTTGAGCATCCCGAGAATTCGCATCTTCGTGGGATTATTCACGAAAGGATTCACCAATGATCCCTCACTTCTGACAACACACCGTCGACATTTGGAAAATGTGTTCCCCGCCAAGCTTACTTGTTGATTGAGGATCAACCAAGGTCCTTTTCGTGAAGGGATTACATCCGAAGAATGCCGATGGGAATGTGATGCTCGAAGGACAGAGACAAGGAATTTTATATTGGTTCGGTCTTCACAATCGAGATAACAACCCCTACGCCCGCTGATCTTACTATTGCTTGAATTCTTACAGAAAGCTTGTGCGCAGCGTATATGTGTGTTTTTGTATCTTCTCTTTACTCCGGATCTACTACGTAGAATAACGCTACCATTAATGTGCTTTGAACGGATCAGAATCGCACCCTTGATTTTCACCATACCGTCGTCGTGGACATGTTGACTCAGATCGTATGAATGGTCTTTAACCGCAGTAGTAATTATCGCCACGTTGCGAGGATGAGCGAGCACGGCCCGCTGGACATGCTCGATTTTTACTCAACTCGAATCGATTGTCACTACAAGACATCCAAGCAAGCATGCTCTGGAATTGTGGTACATGCTCGAACGAGCTTAAGCTTGGTCGATGCGACCCACCAAATTGCTCATCCAAGATATTCCTTGGGGACACCATCCAAGGGTATGCATGATCTACCAAAGCGTCATGGGTATACCCGCTTTTATGGAAATTATTCAATCCCCGACAAATTTATTATTCTCGCTTTAGCCTTATAAGGCATATTCATGTAAATTCGACCATAAGGTCACCAATAGGTTAACATTTAATTTATGGAAGTCTTTATTTATGTTTTCACCGGGTATGATTGTGATATTTATCTATGTTGAGCCTGTGTGCATTAGCATGATCCTAGACTAGTGTGATATACATAGAGGGCCCCGAATTTGTACATTCGAGTCCCAACATTTCTAAGTAATGGTTTTGCAAAGACAATCATGAGTATGGAAATTCCTTTATTTTGTTAGTTCGAGCAAACATCCAAAGTCGCTTGCTCCATATTGAACCTCGACGGCCTTACGTGTCGTGGTCCGGCTGCAGTAGTTTTGATGTTCTTCTACTTGTAATATTTGGCCCCTAGTCCGATGTTCGTGAGAGAGTAATAAAAGAAGTGTCCTAGAGCAAACCATTTTAGCATCTCGCTAGATCGATATGTCATCTTTTGATCACCTTAAGGAGAGCAAGTTAATTCATCTATGTACCTTACAAGTATTGAAGCTAATTGAGCAAATCAAATGCAAGTGGACCTTTTATCTACCGACTCCTCCAATGTAGTGTCCCCATTTGGAATCCCATAATTCTGCCTCTGCTACACTATGATACCCCTTATTATAAGTAGCAACCCCTGATATTGGATCAAAGTTGTGGAGATAAGGTAAGAGCATGCATGATCTCAAGAAGGAAGAAGATGAATCTTATAGAGAGAACCAAAATTACAACGTTGAAGCAACTACACCAAAAGCTTAAAGATTTAGTAAAGCCGACAAAGAAATTCTTTTAAGCATGACCTCAAAAGGGTACAAGGGATTGTTACTCTCTCACAACCTCTCGAACCTTTTAAGAAATTTGCATTCTTGCCATATACAAGAATCTAGTGCTAAAGAATAACTTAGTATCTAATTCTCTCTCGGCACCTCTTGCTTTGGATGAGTTGGCTTGTGGCTTCTTGGTTACTTGGGTTTCTTCTAAAGTAAATAGAAATCCTAATCCTATTAGGATTCATTCAACATATATTTCCAAATCTAAAAGGTTAGATATGAGTCACCATATTTAACAATCTCCACATTGACTCTTATCCATTGAAGTCATCGTGCTCCTCAAAGAATGCACTCCAAGTCGCCTCCAAGATTTTATTTCTTCCTCCCACCTTTGGAAGTACCTCTCGCCATAAGGGTTTATGTATATTGTCGTAATGTGTGTGTTGGTGTTTGGGCTTGACTGTCCAAATTCTCCACCTTAGAGACTTTTTCTTGCATAGTTTAGTTAACTACACATTCTCTTCTTATAGCCCTCTATACCATAGGTTTATACCCATTCCGAAGCTCCACCTATTTGTTGGTACTGTGTGATTTGTCTCGCCATGTCTTTTGTCGACTCTAATATTCAAACCTGCACTTCTATGTATACTACACTAATCCAGATAATACCACCAAGCACATACAAGGGTAACATAGACAACATATCATCCATACACAATGAATTATAAATAAACAAGCTAAAATTAATAAA
Organism: Guadua angustifolia; assembly: GCA_036346375.1. NCBI lineage: Eukaryota > Viridiplantae > Streptophyta > Magnoliopsida > Poales > Poaceae > Guadua > Guadua angustifolia. Next base: position 21,283,921 of record CM070509.1, read on the forward strand.
TAAATAAACTTGTAGACCTCACGATCAAGTTTACATTTATTAGGCCTCACGGGCTCAAGCACTAAACAAGATAATCAGAGCGGAACGAAAAATAAACTCAAGCAAAATCCATCGATATACCACAGCAATTGACAAGGTACAAGACTCCACGATGCAACCTCCTCATAAAACTCCTCCGAGGTAGGTGTAAATTCTTCCAATTCTTCAACCAATGTTTATTAATGCAAGAGTGAGCACACAAAGTACCTTGCAAGTTGCAAAACACTAACGCATAGAATATACTATATGCAAGGCTTTAACAAAGGATATGGTTTCAACGCTTATTTTGCACAAAGCAAAGATTTATAAGAATAATATAAATATATTGAAAGCATAAATAAAACAATATAGTAACAATAAGTTAACAAGAAATTTCACCGAGTTTACCAAAGCTTCACACACCCTAAAACCAATTATCCACAAAGCCAATCTTTTTCAATTTTATTTTGTGAAAACTAGCCCTTGTGTGAAATTCCCGAGCACGCCCATGATCAAGGACATGCCTATTCAAATAGATTTGATTAACACTTTATAGAGGTTGTACATCTTTTTCCACAAGACATAATCATCTCATATTGCCACACTAAGATAACACTTCCTTAGATGTGCGATGAGAGATCATGACAAGACTATTTAGAAACTCCACCCTAAAAAGAGGCCTTCCGTAACCTCGCTACACCCTTATTTCACAATAAATGAATATCTATACATAGTGGATGTATACAGTGGACACCGCTGATGTTAGAACAAGAACCATCCAAGATAAATATTTACAACAGAGTACACCACGACAAAAAACAAATAAACAAAAAAAAGAGGTAAATAAACTTCAAAAATTAAATAAAATATATTGGAATTGTTGAGAAGATCTGAAGAGCTTCCGACAATGCAACATATGATGACGACATTTAATGCCAAATAGATGACGACATACTACCCTTCATTTGTACTAATAGACTAGTTATCCTTATAAGGGTATTTTGGCCATTTGTACTCTAAGACTTACATTACCCCTCTTTTGTATCTATAGGTTAGTTATTCTTGTGGGGTATTTTGGTCATTTGTGTAGACCATGAACCCCATAAATACCTCCCTTCCCTCAGCATTTGTGGGCGGAGAGCTCTCTTGAGACATTATCAAGGAAAACCCTAGGAATCGATGAGCTCCTCAGTGGCCTCGGCTTCGTCAGGGTCAGTTCCCCTGTGAGGCCTGCTTTCGACATAGAGAGAGGGTGGGTTTTCTGCACTTCAACTCAGAGTAAATCCTCTCAGAGCCAAGGCTCAGGACGACGGTCAGAAACTACCGACGCCCACCCCATCACTGTTTGGTTTTCACATACAACATTGGCGCCGTCTGCGGGGACGAGCTAACCCATACAAAGCTATGGCTCCTACCAAGAAACACCCTAAGCCTCCTCCACTTCGGGTTAGGAGCACGAGGACGATCATCCTCCCCGACAACCCTAGGTGCATGCCGACTCAGAGATCTGCCATCCGCCTCGGGTCAATAATGCCTCCAAATTTCGCCCTCAACACGCCTCCTTCCTCGAGCTAGCTACCTCGTGCCCGTGGCAAGAGAATCAAGTAGGCCATGGTGGAGGTGACCGCGAGGCAAACCGTGGGATATATAATGGTTTTATTATCCTCACTTCGTGGCCCTCCACGCTTCTCATCGCCTCCCACCACCAACCCTGGCCCAAGTAACCACCCAACCCAGGCACGCCCAAGTATCAAATAGGGCACTTTTTATTACTACGCCCAACCTAATGCAGGTTCAGGGGCTACTCCTATACCATTGCAAATATACCAATGCTTCAACCCTAGAATGACTAAGTACTTGAAAGAAGTATGAAAGATGGAGCACCACTCACCGGGCTTGAGACTCAAGTGATTTCTAAAGAAGACAATTATCGTGGATAGTCTAGCTCAAACCACTGCTCTCTAGAGTCCCCTCTACGTAAGTCTTCTTCAAGTTTTAACTTTGCCATCAATGAAGGAGGAAACATCGATCCCGAGTTACATCTTGGGGACAATAATGCGCTCGATTTTGCCTCCTCTTGATGACTCCCATCCTTAAATGCATTTAAGGGCTCTACAAGTATGGAGCATCGCCTTTAATCAAGTGCATCACAAGAGAAGAAGGCATCTCACTCTATGTAAAATGTGTATGAAGGCCTTTAGGCTTCTATATCACGCCAAGGGAAACAATAACAAAAGTATTACATCAAGGCTTTATTGGCCCATAACGGTGCAAGATGTTATCCACACCTCAAGTTATGCAGAGGATAGCAAAGATAGCATCAATCACTATGCTCCCCGCCACTCCCTACACTCTATACCAATCACTTGGTGTTTCGCCTAATGGGAAATGGACCTACTTGGACCATTCCTATTTCACGATGGGGCTAGTGAGCATGTGGCGTGTAATCGTGGATTACTTCACTAAGTAGATAGAGAGACTTTTGCGCTTCTATTTGATCTACATTGCACTTCAATGGCTCATCCAAAGACTAATGGCACAGAGGCTATCCTCCTTGAAGAGCCGTGGAAAACTTCATCCAAAGCACGAAGGCTCTTATTGCACCTTCTCAAAGAAAGGCCTGACTCTTGCCGCTTCAACTTTGAAAGACAAGCAAATGAAGCACGATTAAATATGGACAAGCTCCAAGCTTTTACATCTAAGCCATATTGTATACCATGGCTACTATACATTTTCCTTGTATGGGATTTTCACTGTGGTGTGTAGGGCGACGACCCCTGGGTGTGGTCTCCTAGCAAAGTCCATGGTGGCTTGGGCGCCTGCCGCTTCCACCATGGCAATTTTATACATTTTCTTGTATGATTCCACCTCCTTAAGTGCATAGGGCGATGACCCCTGCGTGGTCTCCCGAGCAAAAGTCCATGGTGGCTTGGGCGCGCCGCCTCCACCATGGCAGCCCTTATACATTTCCTCTTGTATAGGATTTCACCTTTATGTGCATAGGGCGCACGACTCCCTCGTGGTCTCCCTAAATAAAGTCCAAAGTGGCTCGGGCGTCTCGCCACCTCACCACGGCTGCCAATGTCCCATCGACCTGTAGACAGGACAACTTGGGCCTAGGCCCAAGTTAATGGATGTGCTAAGGATTAGTCCCCTTAGCCTCCGTGCCGTAGCGCCGAATCCACTGGTCACCCCTTGCCTTGCTCCACCGCTTGGCAAAGATTAACCACATTCATGCACTCTCGATCTTCTTGGGAAAGCCCCCATCTATGGGGTAAAATAGCTCGATGCTCACATATTTTGTGAAGGCTATGACGCGTCAGCTTGCAAGAGGCTTAGTCATTGGTTCTCACTAAGTTCATATTGTGGACGGCTTTGACTCGTGAACAGAAGCTATTGTGTAGCTCCAAGTATGCTCGCCATTAATTCACATGCTGATTTAACCAATGAGATGACCAATGAAGAACCCTTCGCTTCACCCATCATAGGCGTGGCATGTAGGGAGTTTGCTCTCAAGGCTTTTGACGCCAAAAGATTATTGTGCCTACTTACAATTTCTTCAAAGGTGTGCTCCATTGTTTTGTCTCATAAGCACTCCCTAAAGCCCACCCCGGAGGCTTCACCCCTAGTGGCAATATGGTGTTTAATGATTTAGTCTCGCAAGTTTCCACATCTAATCTGCTCCACCACTCACTCCTTAAGGCACCTCTCTAATGAGCACCTCAAAGCCTTCGCATTTGTGGCCATGTGGTGCTTATAACTCACTCGATGAACACCTCTCGAATGTGCTCCATGTCTTGGTCGTAAGGCCTCCCTTAGCAATTAGGGGCAATCGCTAACATCAATTATATTTCAGCCCCTCAAGATAAGAGATCGGGCTTTACCACGCTCTGGGTAATAGATTATCCCACTTGTCTCTCGATGCTTTCACTATCACATCCAGGACAGTGGGCTAGTGGTGCAACCAACAAGAAGACACTATGACACCCAAGACCTTGCTATGGTGATGTGCCTCGAGCACTCGCACATCGCTCACTTTGGCCCTATATTTCAAGCATTTGGCATGTCCATCGATTCGCTGCCCATACTTGAGCACAACAATTGTCGAGCTTAGCAAAACTATGTGCCAATTTGTCACACATCCTCGTGGGAAGCTTTCATCCGAGTGGAGCTAGAAGTTGATAAATCATGGGTGCCTCGCAAGTATGCTACAGCCTCATGTGAAACAAACACTCGGTGAAGCACCCATAAAGATTGAGCCCCAAAGTTTGGCTAAACCCTAGCTTTCCAACACCGAATATTGACAATGTTGTTGCATCCCCAGCCATCGGGGAGACACTCTCTGGCGTCAATCGGCTATGGTTGTTAACTGCGGGACGAGATGACATGTTGCCTCATTGACGCGCGGAGCTCTACATGACATACATGTCGCATAAGCTCCGCCAAGGAGGTCAAGTGAGCTCTCTCCGATCAAGATATACTTCAAGGCGAAGCAGGAGCCTTGATCAAGATATATTTCAAGGACGAGGATTCCATTGTGCCCAATGGCAAGCCTCTGCCGCCATACCTGACTCTCCCGAGGGTCGGTACTCGCCTACCGATCTAGTGCCCATAATCGATGCCCCATATGGATGGGGCTCCCAGCTGCACCTCGCACTTAGTGCTCGAAGCTTGCCTAGTGCCCGCACATGTTGCGCCCTGCATCAATGAAACAATAATGGTGGCGACGCCCAATGAGGCCAAGGAAGGGAAGTTTGAAAATTTAGCTAAGTCCTAGGTGGGAGCTCTCTCAGCCAAGCACCCCGCAGTTAAGCACAAAATGCTCTCGCGCTTCTTGGTTTTGTGCAAGGAAGGCCGCTACACAGCGAATGTGAGCAAGCCTCCTAGGTCCATGTCGCCTACCGCAAATCCAGCCTCTTACATGGCCGGAGTGGCACCTACAAGACGAGTATCGCTTTGCTGCTATGATCGAACTCCTCAGATGCGCCTATGCCTCATCGCGACAAAGACGGGATGATGTACACTTCGCCGAGACGCACCTTCGTGCTATAAGGCCTTCTACGGCACTCCACCGCCCGACGCCGCAACGCAACGACAGATTATGGTTCGCTTCCTGAACTCGCGGAGTTCACTGCGCTTGTTTGGCACATCCTTCATAGCCCACAAGAGATCCACAAGCAGCTTCGAGGCTTCCTTTACAAGAAAGCTCATCCTCACCCGCCTTCCCACGCCCACAAGCTTCGCACAAGAGCTTCCTAACAACCTCAATCGGGCAAAGGCGGCGATACACTTACAAGTGATCACCATCGGCGGCGACTTCGGCGCCACCCGGAGGTCCGCCCGCCATTCTCGAGCCGGTCGCATCCACCGGCGAGAGTCTTGCCCCGTAGGTGGCTATCTCACCGAACGACCTCAGCAGTTACATTCTCGCTATGCATGACCGACTACCTAAGGGGTGTGGTGGCCGACGCACAAGGGCTCGGTGTCGAAAGAAGCGCAGCAGTGGATGGCAGAAACCTGAATCTTGTGTAATCGGGAGGGCGACGCCACGCCTACGTGGCCTCGCTCCACATCTTCGCCATCTCAAGAGCCAAGCAGGTGTGTTTCGGCGGTCAAGCGCGGTGATGCTGTGCCCAAGTTCGAGATTGGCGCGATGTTGGACAACATCAAGCTGCTGGCGCTTGATGCTGGCGACCGGTGGTGTCGCCATGGTGCTCGTGGTTGGCTAAGAACCTGTGGGGTGGAGAGGCATGACTTGAGCTCCACTGTGAACATGCTATGGATTTGAATGGGAAAGGGAAAATATAGGCTCTGGTGCCGCATGCCAAGCCCCGTGCTCACGCTATTACGGTGTCCCGCCGCTTCTACCTCTTGACGCCTCTACGCAAGCAAGCAAGGCACCATGCTTCGAGTCAACGATCGCAGCCAAGGCATCACGCCTGTTTTCTAGATATTGACGCCGAGACGCCAAGGCACCCCGCGCCTGCGGTGTTCGATTCCCCGACAAAGATGGGTCCCTCAAGGCTTTACCATCCGGGCGCCTTCAGGTGCGATGGCCACACCCCGCGCCTCTGTCCCTAGTGGTCACGCGTCATGCCACCCCACACCGGCTTGAATCCTGAGCGATCAAGTCCCGGGGTACACAAGACTAAAAGAAGTTGGCCATAACTCCCTCATCCCCTCCAGCTGCCAAAATCGCAGTGGAGTAAATTAAGAACGAAGGGACGTTGAGAAAGCTCGACACCTGAAGGCCGGGCTATCACAATGATCCCTCCGAGAGTGGCTATCACGGCGGCCACTACCGCGATGACTTCCTACGTGAGTACCAAGGCAAGAGAATACCTCTCCATATCGGCGTGGCGGAGACAGCTCTTAGGTCGAGTATTCGGTATGCCCGTGACTGGATCAAGCATTCCTTTCACCCCGCGAGGTCATCTGGGAATCACTCCGAGCGTCCTCGCGGTACTGATTATGCTTCCTGTGGCCCTCCCGAGCAGGACTTGGGGAGTTACCGTGTCGGGAGCGAACAGGAGAATTACGCTGATTGTCCCGGGAAACACTCCGGGCTTCCTTGTCGCAAAGAGATCCTAAAAGCTTCATGTCGGTGGTGAGCTTTTTCAGATTTTTGGCTACGACCGCACCCATTGCCTCCAAGTCCACTCCGACCGGGAAATTCGGTCGCGCAACCGCTTGGTTATAGCTCGCAACCGCCAACGCCTACCAGGAACGGAGGGTGATCTTAGCCGTCGGTCACGCACATGCTTTGGCGAGAGGTGCCCGCGGGAGCTCCCGCGAGCTGAGAATTTAGCCCTGGCGCCCAGCTTTTCACGAGCTTGGCAACGAATGCTCGCCAAGGTTCTGTTCAAAGACGCCTCCAGATGGCTCTTGGCTGCCTCGTAGCGACGATGACGTGCAGCCCCCGAGGATTCAACCTCGAGATCTCCTTCTCCTCCCGCCATGTTGATATCGCAGGAGTACAGAGACCGCGAAGGCGACATCATGGTGTCTCCTCACGACGCGGTCTCGTGATCGGGCTCAAAATGATTAGGAATATCCAGACCATTGTAGAGACCAGCACATTCCTCATCATCCGTGAGGGAATTGCGCTGCGAACGGAGGAAACGCTCTCGCTCTGCAGCAGCCGGGGAAGGACTCCCGGGCTCAGTGTGACCTTCTGGGTCAGCCACACCGGCTACGTCTTCATCGGCGTAGTACATGTCATCATCCTCAATGTCGTTGAAGGCGCAAACACTACACAAAGGACATTCTTTTGCAACGCATATATCGTTGCTAAAAGTCGTATATATCGTTGCTAGGGTCTATACCAACGCATAATTATGCGCTGCCTATGCTCGCCGCTGTAGGGGCTATTGCAACGCTTATATATGCGTTGGAAAACCCTACTAATAACCGCTGCTAAATTGCAACGGATATTTATGGGCTACAAGAACGCTTACATGTGTTTGTGTAAGCCCATGGGCAGCTTACCTCTAAAGCTTGTTGCAACATTTAGATTCGATTGTGGTAACGCTTATATGTGTTGCAAGAAATTAACCATTGAAAAAAATAATTAATATTTATTTGGAGCCAAATAAATATATGCAGATGCTAATGCGCATTTGAAATTTTTCGAGATCATCCAAGGCACACACATAGGAAATAAGCACAAATCACCTATATTAAAAACAAATATTCACATTATAGAGTAGCATCCACAAATTAATTCATCACATAATCTGTGTTCAAACATTTTTGCTGGGATAGCAAGATATATACAAAGGAATCCTCTTAAATCAAAGTTATGACAGATCTTGATCCAAAGTAAATGAGAAGCAAAGCACTAATTTCGATGGAAGCCCTCACATCCTCAAGTAGTCATGTTGCTGGTCCCAAACTGAAAACAAAATGAAAAGAAAATATTCAGGGCAAGTCAATCGGAACCAACATTAATTATTTTCGAGGTACTATATTCAAACTGAGAGGAAGTGTAAAAGTTAGAAACAAGCAAAGTTAGAAACATCACCTTGTGGTCAAATAAAACAAAATCCCCGTGTTGTTATTCATCTGATGGGATCAAATAGTTGTTTCAATCTGCAAATGGAATTGGAATACTTTAATTCAATGCAATAGTTAGGAAAACAATGTATTTTCTATTCATCTGATGGGATCAAATAGTTGTTTCAATCTTAATTTCTATTTTAAAACTACAAGTATTTTCTCGTAGTAAATGTGCCTCTAATGAGTTGATGTTGGTTGATCCAAAGATTTCTATCCAAATACATGTGGAATTAATATCTGATTAGCCCATCGGTCCATGGACGAGACCCAAGATTTCTTCATAGGTTTTGCCAAAAACTAGAGAAATCTACATCTCGACATCGCAGTGCCCATCACCTTGTTACCCATTTCTAATTTAAAATGGTAGATAAGAGGGACAGAATGACACTAAATGACCAACCAGACAATCAGATAGCAACCGAGGCTCTGATAGCCTATAAACTAAAGCGCCTACAAAAGATCAATGAGCTTGTATGGACCAATACATTTGGAGGCTTAAAAACTCCCTTGCTAGCAATTTAAAACCTCTCAATTACGCCTTGCTTAAAACAAACAAGACAACTTTTTCATAAGCCATTCACCGATAGATACTACCATTCTGTGGACCATATACCTATTTGGAACATAAAAGAAAAAGGGGAAATGAAATAAGATTGTACTTACTCTCAAGCTTGTCGCTTTTTTTGACAGAGCAAAGGCAAGATCTCGCAAGCCCGTGATCTCCTCTTCACAAACCAAAATAAATTCCAACAAGATAAAGAAAAATATTCCATGTTCATTTAGACCTTGAACCATCCTAAGACAAGCACATATTTCATTTGCAAAAGGCCTGCCATAGTGCCATGTATACGTTACACAAGACATGCATGAAGTGTAGTTATATCCCAATTTGCTTTTGGGTCAACAAAAGAGATATAAAAACATATGCCAAGTTGCCAACATAGGTCATGACAGTTTTACATTTGCATAAATACATGGGTCTTTGTAGTTTCCCACTAGCAAAAGTATATGGACTGGATAAGTACAGAGAGAATGAAATTTGATTGTTGCATCTCTCCTTCATTTATGGCAATGTTGTACAAAATATAAGGTACTAAAGTAGTAAATTCTCAAAGAATCAACCAGATGTGTTCATCGCTGATGGCAAAGAAGTCGGGTATTTCAACACAAACAGGAAGACGATCTAAGTCGGGTTTGCAATGTGAACCATTTAGTGAACTCATTCTGACAAAGAATGGTTATTCAGGTATCATCATGTGCTTCATTATAAAAATTGATATATATATCAAGTTGCTTCACCGTTGTCCTTGCTTAAAGGTGTGATTTTGGTTTGTATTCTAGTACCAAAACAAAAAACAATGAGGTTAAATCAGTACAAAAAAAACATGTGCTTCACTGTAGGTGCATGAGTACCAAAGTATGCATAATGTATTTATTTTTGTAGGCATCATAAAGAATTGTCTCGAAACCGAGAGATTTTCTATAAATGATTTATGTTGAGACATTTGTGGTCCTAGTGTCGATATTATCACTATTTTATTCCATCTCTTCATAATACCTTTTTAAGGTGTCCTCAAATCTTGGTAATGCAGATTCTAACTCAGGCGGTTGCCTCGAGATATGGCTTTCTTGCTCACTGAAATTAACAGAGTCGATCCATGCACCTTCATGTGCGCCTCAAGGCAACACAAACAAACTTTAAAACAAAACTTATATCGATGCTTTACTCTCAAAGAAGACTATACCATAGTATCAACATTGCACAAAACTAATAATATCGAGGAGTCCTCAATAACTTTGTCGAACTAACAAGAATCAAGATTCACGGGCTAGAAGTAGGAATCTAGAAAAATTAGCTATAATGCTATAATGATAAATAATAATAGCAAGTGGATAAGCATAGAACTAGTCCTAATAATCAATCGAGATTCATATGTCAATATCAGGTCAAGAAGTAAATTTTAATAAGAAATTTTTTCTCCTCGCTTGGACCAGATATCAAACCATGAAACTACTCAGAACATGGACAATTAATGAAGGTATCGGTATCACATGTAACATTATGCAAACTGCTATGCCGAGAAGAATTGAAAACAAATTCAATGTGGTACAAAAAGGCATAACCGAGACATCTAGAGAAGCTAAATCAATAGAAGATAGAACTCAATCACATAGTAGGTTTATAGCATATTGCTGCGGCAGGTAGAATAAATCAATAGAAGAAATCGATTAAGCCTAAATAGGTGGAATCACGCCCATATGCAAAAGGGAAATAAAGAATGCCAAGCACAACACATACACACATGCATAGAAATCAAGGATTAGGAGGCACGCTAATTAATCAAGGCCAAAGACAGAGCATAGTACACACGTAAATACATAATATCAAAGCCATTATCTATGAATTTGTAAGGGCACGATCAAAGAGAGTACCATAGCATGCTAAATGGTTGTAATCATCTATGTTATTTGTTTAGGAGAATTCTTTTGGGCAATTTGCACCCAATGGCCTAAGCATCGCAATTCATACTCACACACCATACGAGATAGCCTAATGAATCTAAAAGTTCCGGGATGATATATCGATTATCACATCAAATATTTGAATATACAAGAACTTCTTTGAGAAAGGGTTGACAAACTCCAGCTTGTACTATGTAGTGTCGATGTATCATTACCTGCTTTTTGAGAAAAGCAATTCTAGATTCAAATAGTTCCTTTTTTTCCACCCCTATATGGCATCCTCCCAAAAACAGAAGAGTACCATGGGAATGAAGCCATTACACAACACATGTCAACCAATTTCAAAAAACTGAACAAGGTATCTAAATGTTGTAGATTTTAGTTATGCTACGTTCATTCTTTTTATGAAGTTGGTGACGAACAAAATTTGATCTTTTCTTCTAATCCTCCCGTATTGGTTCTATTTTCGGATGCTGATTTATCTTTCTTGATAGTGTGTCTCAACCGAGAAATTGTTGATAAGGTCAATCGAGGCATCAAGCAACAAAGGTAAGAATTGAATTACTTATTAGCACTTAGTCAGAGATCAATCATTGCTTGTAGGCTTATAGCATATTGCTTGCGGAAAGTTGAATAGATCAATAGAACAAATCTGATTAAGCTTCAAATAGGTGGAATCACGCCCATATGCAAAAGGGAAATAAAGAATGACATGCACAACACATACACACATGCATAGAAATCAATGATTAGGAGGCTTGCTAATTAATCAAGGCTCGCACAGAGCATAACATGCATTCAGTCAGCCGTGCAGCAAATGAGACATCGAAGAACAAATCATTCAATAATTCATCACCGCCGCGATTAATCGGCGCGGCGCCGATTAATTAGTGCCGCCAGAGTAATCGCAGAAGAACAAATTATAATCGACCGAGACGCCGAGATGATGCACGATGGATCGATTGAGGGCGGCGACCGAGGAAGTAATCGCGCGACGCCGCTTGCTAGCCGCCGCTGCCGCCAAAGGTCCGGCGCGCCCTAACGCCGCTAATCGACCGAAGGAGATGTTTACGGAGATGACGACGCGTGGCGGCGTTGCGCGAGATCGATCGCGAGGCGACGACCGAGGGATTAATCGGCGCGACGCCGCCTAGCCTACCGCTATCGCTTAAGAACCGCGACGACGCCAGTGAAGGAGATGCGTGTGGTAGACGCCGTCGTGGCGAGATCGATCGGCGGTGCAAAGTGAGGCCGCCTAGGTTTTAGATGGGGAGAAATGGGGATTTTTTCCAGGTTACGCCGTAGCGCAAGGCGTGGTATATGGACCTGTGCATGGTGCACGCGCCATTTTTTTCATCTACGCGCGCGGCCTTTTTTCATCCAAACGCCGTGATATCGAATCCTGGCACTCGTGATAAAGCAATCCAGATGATTCTTGCAACAGATTGATAAATGTTGCCACTAGTTGTTTAACCTCACGGATGATGCTTGCAACGCTTGCAGCGTTGTTACCCTATTGCTTGCAACGCATAACATCATGTGTTGCTATGTATCCGTTGTTTAACCCCACGGATGATGCTTACAACGCTTGCAAGCATTGCCACCTGTTGTTTGCAACGCATAACATCATGTGTTGCTATGTATCCGTTGTTAAAGGGGTGTTCCTGTTGTAGTGAAAAGTCTTGAGCATCCTGAGAATTCGGCATCTTCAGGGATTATTCACGAAAGGATTCACCAGTCGATCCCCACGGACAGCGCCAGCTGTCGACATTTGGAAAACAGGTTCCCCGCCAAGCTTACTTGTTGATTGAGGGATCAACCAAGGTCCCTTTCTCGTGAAGGGATTACATCCGAAGAATGCTGATGGGAATGTGATGCTCGAAAGGACAGTAGACAAGGAATTTTATATTGGTTCGGGTCTCTCACAATCGAGATAACAACCCTACGTCCAGTGATCTTACTATTGCTTGAATTCTTACAGGAAAGCTTGTGCGCGTGTATATGTGTGTTTTTTGTATCTCTTCTCTCTTTACTCCGATCTACTACAGGAATAACGCGCCATTAATGTGCTTGAACGTGACTGTAACTGCACCCTTGATTTTCACCATACTGTGTCGTGGACATGTTGGACTCAGATCGTGGCGTAATGGTCTTTAACCGCAGTGTAATTATCGCCACGTCGTTTTTATGAGCCGAGCACGGCCTGTTGGACATGCTCGGGATTTTTACTCAACTCTGACCGACTGTCGCGCACATCCAAGCAAGCATGCTCGGGGAATTGTGGTACATGCTCGGGAACGAGCTTAAGCTTGGTCGGAGCGGACCCACCAGCTGGCTCATCCGAAGATATTCCTTGGGGACACCATCCAAGGGCATGCATGATCGGCCGAAAGCAGGCTGCCGGGGTATAACGGTTTTTATGGAAATTATTCAATCCCTGACAAATTTATTATTCTCAGTTTAGCCTTATAAGGCATATTCATGTAAATTCGACCATAAGGTCAGTCAATAGGTTAACATTTAATTTATGAAGTCTTTATTTATGTTTTCACTGTGTATGATTGTGATATTTATCTATGTTGAGCCTGTGTGCATTAGCATGATCCTAGACTAGTGTGATATACATAGAGGGCTCGAATTTGCACATTCGAGTCCCAACATTTCTAAGTAATGGTTTTGCAGTACAATTATGAGTATGGAAATTCCTTTATTTTGTTGTAGTTCGAGCAAACATCCAAAGCTGTTTGCTCCATATTGAACCTCGACGGTCTTACGTGTCGTGTCCGCTGTTGTAGTTTTGATGTTCTTCTACTTGTAATATTTGGCCCCTAGTCTGATGTTCGTGAGAGAGTAATAAAAAGAAGTGTCCTAGAGCAAACCATTTTAGCATCTGCTAGATCAGATATGTCATCTTTTGATCACCTTAAGGAGAGCAAGTTAGTTCATCTATGTACCTTACAAGTATTGAAGCTAATTGGAGCAGCTCAAATGCAAGTGGACCTTTTATCGGCTGACTCCTCCAATGTAGTGTCCCCATTTGGAATCCCATAATTCTGTCTGTTACACTATGATACCCCTTATTATAAGTAGCAACCCCCAGATATTGGATCAAAGTTTTGTGAGATAAGGTAAGAGCATGCATGATCTCAAGAAGGAAGAAGATGAATCTCATAGAGAGAACCAAAATTACAACGTTGAAGCAACTACACCAAAAGCGAAAGATTTAGTAAAGCTGACAGCAAATTCTTTAAGCATGACCTCAAAAGGGTACAAGGGATTGTTACTCTCTCACAACCTCTCGAACCTTTTAAGAAATTTGCATTCTTGCCATATACAAGAATCTAGTGCTAAAGAATAACTTAGTATCTAATTCTCTCGTGCACCTCTTGCTTTGGATGAGTTGGCTTGTGGCTTCTTGGTTACTTGGGTTTCTTCTAAAGTAAATAGAAATCCTAATCCTATTAGGATTCATTCAACATATATTTCCAAATCTTAAAAGGTTAGATATGAGTCACCATATTTAACAATCTCCACATTGACTCTTATCCATTGAAGTCATCGTGCTCCTCAAAGAATGCACTCCAAGTCAGCTCCGCATTTTATTTCTTCCTCCCACCTTTGGAAGTACCTCTGCCATAAGGGTTTATGTATATTGTCGTAATGTGTGTGTTGGTGTTTGGGCTTGACTGTCCAAATTCTCCACCTTAGAGACTTTTCTTTGCATAGTTTAGTTAACCACACATTCTCTTCTTATAGCCCTCTATACCATAGGTTTATACCGCCTCCGAGCTCCACCTATTTGTTGGTACTGTGTGATTTGTCTCGCCATGTCTTTTGTCAGGACTCGAATATTCAAACCCAGACCCTCTATGTATACTACACTAATCCAGGATAATACCAGTGCACACAGTGGTAACATAGACAACATATCATCCATACACAATGAATTATAAATAAACAAGCTAAAATTAATAAATAAATAACTGTTGTGACCTTACGATCAAGTTTACATTTATTAGGCCTCACGGGCTCAAGCACTAAACAAGATAACTGTAGCGGAACGAAAATAAACTCAAGCAAAATCCATCGATATACCACAGGCAATTGACAAGGTACAAGACCTACGATGCAACCTCCTCATAAAACTCCTCTGAGGTAGGTGTAAATTCTTCCAATTCTTCAACTGAATGTTTATTAATGCAAGAGTGAGCACACAAAGTACCTTGCAAGTTGTGCACACAGAATGCATAGAATATACTATATGCAAGGCTTTAACAAAGGATATGGTTTCAACGTTTATTTTGCACAAAGCAGCATTTATAAGAATACGATAAATATATTGAAAGCATAAATAAAACAATATAGTAACAATAAGTTAACAAGAAATTTCACTGAGTTTACCAAAGCTTCACACACCCTAAACCAATTATCCACAAAGCCAATCTTTTCAATTTTATTTTGTGAAAACTAGCCCTTGTGTGAAATTCCTGAGCACGTCCATGATCAAGGACATGCCTATTCAAATAGATTTGATTAACACTTTATAGAGGTTGTACATCTTTTTCCACAAGACATAATCATCTCATATTGCCACACGAAGATAACACTTCCTTAGATGTGCGGTGGAGAGATCATGACAAGACTATTTAGAAACTCCACCCTAATAATTGGCCTTCCTGGTAACCTCGCTACACCCTTATTTCACACGATGAATATCTATACATAGTGGATGTATACAGGTGTACACCGTTGGATTTTAGAACAAGAACCATCCAAGATACAGCTGACACGTAGTACACCACGACAAAAACAAATAAACAATAAAAAAGAGGTGCAAATAAACTTCAAAAATTAAATAAAATATATTGGAATTGTTGGAGAATATCTGAAGAGCCACTGACAATGCAACATACAGATCATGAGACTGCAGCCTGCCAGCAGATGACGATACTACCCTTCATTTGTACTAATAGACTAGTTATCCTTATAAGGGGTATTTCGGTCATTTGTATCGGAAGACGACATTACCCCTCTTTTGTATCTATAGGCTAGTCATTCTTGTGGGGTATTTTGGTCATTTGTGTAGACCATGAACCCCATAAATACCCCTTCCCCTCTCATTTGTAAGGGAGAGCTCTCTTGAGCATTATCAAGGAAACCCCCAGAACTGACGAGCCCTCAGGGCCCTGCCCCCCGTAGGCCGTCCCCGTAGGCTCGTCGACAGGAGTAGGGTGGTTCTCTCAGACCCCTGAACCTGTATAAATCCTCTGTGTTTTCTGCGCTCTCGTGGACGACGGCCCGTAAAACGGCCGACGTCCACCCCATCACTCGTGTTTGGTTTTCACACATACAACATTGGCGCCGTCCGTGGGGACGTAGCTAACTCATACAAAGCTATGGCTCCTACCAAGAAACACCCCAAGCCTCCTCCAGCCTCGAAGCGCAAGGAGCACGAGGACGATCATCCTCCCTGACAGAACCCTAGGTGCATGCCGCACTCAGAGATCGGTGCCATCTGCCCTGGGGTCAACAATGCCCTCCAAATTTCGGGCCCCCAGTCACGCTCTCCTTCCTCGAGCTAGCTACCTCAGGCCCAGGGCAAGAGAATCAAGTGGTAGGCCATGGTGGAGGTGACCGCGAGGCAAACTGTGGGATATATAATGGCCTTTTACTATCCTCACGGTGGCCCTCCACGCTTCTCATCGCTCCGACCACCAACCTCGGTCCAAGTAACCACCGACCCAGGGGCACGTCCAAGTATCAAATAGGGCACTCTTTTGGCCACTACGCCCACTGAATGCAGGGTTCAGGGGGCTACTCCTATACCATTGCAAATATACCAATGCTTCAACCCTAGAATGACTAAGTACTTGAAAGAAGTATGAAAGATGGAGCACCACTCTGCTGGGCTTGAGACTCGTTGGATTTCTAAAGAAGACAATTATCAGGTGGATAGTCTAGCTCAAACCACGGGCTCTCTAGAGTCCCCCCTACAGAAGTCTTCTTCGAAGTTTTAACTTTGCCATCAATGAAGGAGGAAACATCAGATCCCGAGTTACATCTTGGGGACAATGCGGCTTCGATTTTGCCTCCCTCTTGGATGACTCCCATCCTTAAATGCATTTAAGGGCTCTACAAGTATGGAGCATCGGCCTTTAATCAAGTGCATCACAAGAGAAGAAGGCATCTCACTCTATGTAAAATGTGTATGAAGGCCTTTGTGGCTCCCATATCACGCCAAGGGAAACAATAACAAAAGTATTACATCAAGGCTTCTATTGGCCCATAACGGTGCAAGATGTTATCCACACCCTCAAGTTATGCAGAGGATAGCAAAAGATAGCATCAATCACTATGCTCCTGCCACTCCCCTACACTCTATACCAATCACTTGGTTTTTCGCCCAATGGGAAATGGACCTACTTGGACCATTCCTATCGGCCGATGGGGCTATGAGCATGTGGCGGTAACTGTGGATTACTTCACTAAGTAGATAGAGAGACTTTTGCAGTTCTATCGGTACTACATTGCACTTCAATGGCTCATCCAAAGACTAATGGCACAGAGGCTATCCTCCTTGAAGAGCCCAGGGAAAACTTCATCCAAAGTACGAAGGCCCTTATTGCACCTTCTCAGTGAAAGGTCGGACTCTTGCCGCTTTTCAACTTTGAAAGACAAGCAAATGAAGCACGATTAAATATGGACAAGCTCCAAGCTTTACATCTAAGCCATATTGTATACCATGGCTACTATACATTTTCCTTGTATGGGATTTTCACTCGTGGTGTGTAGGGCGACGACCCCGTGGTCTCCCTAGCAAAAGTCCATGGTGGCTTGGGCGTCACGCCTCCACCATGGCAATCTTATACATTTTCTTGTATGGGATTCCACCTTGCGGTGCATAGGGCGATGACCCCGTGGTCTCCCGAGCAAAGTCCATGGTGGCTTGGCGTCCGCCGCCTCCACCATGGCGTCCTTATACATTTCTCTTGTATAGATTTCACCTTTGCGGTGCATAGGGCGCCACGACCCCGTGGTCTCCCTAAATAAAAGTCCAAAGTGGCTCGGGCGTCTGCCGCCCACCACGGCGGCTAATGTCCCATCGACCTGTAGATTAGGACAACTTGGGCCTAGGCCCAAGTTAATGGATGTGCTAAGGATTAGTCCCCTTAGCCTCCGTGCCCGGCGCCGAATCCACTGGGTCACCCCTTGCCTTGCTCCACTGCTTGGCAAAGATTAACCACATTCATGCACTCCTGATCTTCTTGGGAAAGCCCCCATCTATGGGGTAAAATAGCTCTGATGCTCACATATTTTGTGAAGGCCATGACGTGCCGCTTGCAAGAGGCTTAGTCATTGGTTCTCACTAAGTTCATATTGTGGACGGCTTTGGACTCCGTAACAGGAAGCTATTGTGTAGCTCCAAGTATGCTCGCCATTAATTCACATGCGTACGAACCAATGAGATGACCAATGAAGAACCCTTCGCTCACCCATCATAGGCGTGGGCATGTAGGGAGTTTGCCTCTCGAAGGCTTTTGACGACAAAAGATTATTGTGCCTACTTACAGCCCTTCAAAGGTGCTCCATTGTTTTGTCTCATAAGCACCCCTAAAGCCCACCGGAGGCTTCGACCCCTAGTGGCAATATGGTGTTTAATGATTTAGTCTCGCAAGTGCTCCACGAATGTGCTCCACGACTCAGTCTTAAGGCACCTCTCGAATGAGCACCTCAAAGCCTTCGCCCTTTGTGGCCATGTGGTGCTTATAACTCAGCCTGATGAACACCTCTCGAATGTGCTCCATGTCTTGGTCGTGCAAGGCCTCCCCTTAGCAATTAGGGGCAATCGCTAACATCAATTATATTTCAGTCCTCGGCATAAGAGACTGGGCTTTACCACGTTCTGTGGTAATAGATTATCCCACTTGTCTCTCGATGCTTTCACTATCACATCCAGGGACAGGGGGGCTAGTGGTGCAACCAACAAGAAGACACCATGACACCCAAGACCTTGCCATGGTGACAGGCCTTGAGCACTCGCACATCGCTCACTCGGTCCTATTTCAAGCATTTGGCATGTCCATCGTATTCCGCTTCCATACTTGAGCACAACAATTGTCGAGCTAGCAAAACTATGTGCCAATTTGTCACACATCCTCGTGGGAAGCTTTCATCCGAGTGGAGCTAGAAGTTGGATAAATCATGGGTGCCCTCGCAAGTATGCCACAAGCCTCATGTGAAACAAACACTCCTCGTGTGAAGCACCCATGCAGCATTGAGCCCCAAAGTTTGGCTAAACCCCGGAGAGCTTTCCAACACTGGAATATTGACAATGTTGTTGCATCCCCAGCCATCAGAGACACCCCTGCCGATGTCAACCGTCATGCTTTTTAATCCGTGGGACAAGATGACATGTTGCCTCATTGACGTTGAGCTCTACATGCGCACATACATGTCGACAAGCTCCGTCAAGGAGGCTGGCTAGTGGAGCTCTCCTGATCAAGATATACTTCAAGGCTAGCTAGTGGAGCTCTCTTGATCAAGATATATTTCAAGGACGAGGATTCCATTGTGCCCAATGGCAAGCTCCTGTCGCTATACCTTGACTCTCCTGAGGGCTGGTACTCGCGCCTACGACTAGTGCCCATAATCGATGCCCTACAATGGATGTAGGCCTGCAGTTGCACCCTGCACTTAGTGCTCGAGCTTCGTCTAGTGCCCGCACATGTTGCGTCCGTACTCAATGAAACAATAATGGTGGCGACGTCCAATGAGGCCAAGGAAGGGAAGTTTGAAAATTTAGCTAAGTCCTAGGTGGGGAGCTCTCACCAAGCACCCCTGCAGTTAAGCACAAATGCCTCGCCTCTTGGCCTTGTGCAAGGAAGGCCACGACCTGCGGAATGAGAGCAAGCGCCCTAGGTCTATGTCGCCCTACCGCAACCGCCTCCTACATGGTCGAGTGGCACCAGCGCAAGACAGTATCGCTTTGCTGTATGCGATCGAACCCCTAGATGCGCCATGCCTCATCGCGACAGCACCGGGGATGATGTACACCTTCGCCGAGACGCACCTTCTGTGCCATAAGGCCTCTACGGCACTCCACCGCCTCGACGTCGCCCGCAACGACGGTATCATGGTTCTGCTCCTGAACTCTGTGGAGTTCACCGTTGCGTTGTTTGGCACATCCTTCACAGCCACAAGAGATCCACAAGCAGTTCGAGGCTTCCGGCGCAAAGCTCATCCTCACCCGTCCTCCTACGTCCACAAGCTTCGGCACAAGAGCTTCCCAACAATCTCAACTGGCAGCGGCGGCGATACACTTACAGTGATCACCATCGGCGGGGACGGGGCGCTCACCCGGGAAGGCTGCCCGCCATTCTGGGAGCTGGTCGCATCCACCGATGAGAGCTCCGTCCCAGAGGTGGCCATCTCACCGAACGACCCCGTGGTGCTACATTCTCGTCATGCATGACTGGACTACCCAAGGGTGTGGTGCTGACGCACAAGGGCCTGGTGTCGAGCGTAGCGCAGCAGGTGGATGGCGAGAACCCGAACTTGTGCAATCGGGAGGGCGACGTCACGCTCTACGTGCTGCCCCTGTTCCACATCTTCTCGCTCATCTCAGTGCTGTTGTGTGCCCTGCGGGCTGGCGCGGCGGTGATGCTGGTGCCCAAGTTCGAGATTGGTGCGATGTTGGACAACATCAAGCAGTGGCGCTTGACAGTGGCGACTGTGGTGTCGCCGTTGGTGCTCGTGTTGGCCAAGAACCCAGGGGGTGGAGAGGCATGACTTGAGCTCCATCAGGAACATGCTATGGATTTGAATGGGGAAAGGAAAATATAGGCTCTTGGTGCCGTACAGCCAAGCCCTGTGCTCACGCGTCACGGTGTCCCGGCGCCCTACTCCTTGACGCCCTCTACGCAGCGCAAGGCACCATGCTTCTGGAGTCAACGACTGCAGGCCAAGGCATCACGCCCGTTCTCTAGATATTGACGCCGAGACGCCAAGGCACCCTGCGCCCCGTGTGTTCGATTCCTGACAGCATGGGTCCCCTGCGCCTTACCATCTGGCGCCCTGCGTGCTGCGATGGCCACACCCCGTGCCTAAGTCCCTAGTGGCTGCGCCCTGCTGCGGCCACCCCACACGGTTTGAATCCCGGAGCGACAAGTCCCGTGCGCTCACAAGACTAAGGTTGGTGCTGCGGCAAGGCCCTACGCCAGGCCATTACCCCGCCAAGACTGCGTCTCGCAAAGTGGCGTGGACCTATGCCCTGCTGAATCAGGGCCCTGCGTCCTACGTCTTAGTGGTTCACGCACTGCACCCACAAGGCCGGCGCCCCGCGCACATTGTGGTTGCGCTCAAATGCCCTGTGGTCGTTCCCCTACTCCCTGGTGCCCTGCGCCCGGGGGGCTCGCACCCTGCGCCCTGGCGACCAAGCCCAGCTACCAGACGTCCAGGCATCCCGCATCGACGCCCATGCTCATGCCCCCAATACGGTGCATGGGGCATGGCATCATACTGCCGGTGGTTCGGCAATGACACCTGCTGCGCCCTTTGTGTGGTGCCCTATCCCCACAATGGGCTTATGCGCCCTTGCGCCACACCAAGTCCTGCCGCCCACGCCTGTGGTGGCCCCGCATGCTCGCTACGCTGTAATGGCGACGCCTTGCCAAGTGCCCCCACGCCAGATTTGGCCGCCCTTTACGGCCAGTTCCATGGTCAGACACTGGCGGCCGCACCCAATGTCCGCACACGAACGAGGCACCACACTCGCTGCGCTTTTGGATCTAGGCATCCAAAATCCGGTGCTTTGCAACTTATACTCACGGCCAAAGTCTCCAGGCGATAGGATCCAAGAGTTTTTCGCCTCAGCGAGCCAGACGCCAACACAGGATGGATGGTCGCGCGATGGTTCTCACGGACACATGTGCCTCACGGACGGCACACTCAAGATGGACTCAGCGCCAGCGCCAGCATGGGAGCGGCTAGCGCTTAGCGCCTGCGTGGTGGCTGCCCTCGGGGCGCCCTCGTCTCGCGACGCCTGGCGCCTGCACGTCGGCGCGCCGTTACCGCCGAGCATGCGCTTTGTGCCGCGCACACACGCTTTGTACCGCTTCGCGACCGCAGATTGGTGCCCTCATGCCCGAAGCGCCAAAGACTTGCCTCTCCAGCGCCAGCTCGGCGGCTTCGCGCCGAAGCGCCTGTGTTTGTCGCCTGTGGCGCCTGTGTCTAAAGGGTCCTCTGCGCCATGCTCGCGCTTCGTGTCGTGGGGTGGCGGGCACATCGGCACCTTGGCGAGCGGTGCCCCATGTTTAGTTGGCATGTGCTCGCACTCGCCGCCCCACCTGGCGATGCCTCACTATCGCCATACGCCATGCACCCTGATGAGTGGGCACCACGCGCATTACGCCCGTGCTCGTGCGTCTAAGCTCGATTAGCAGAGCACCTTGCTGCCGCATGCGACCAGGTGTTGGTGCCTGCGCCATGTAACGCCCGCCACCGAGCTCTGCGCGCCAAGCGTGATGCCCAAGCGCCACACGCCACGCCTGCAGCGCCTTCCTCCCGGCTCGAGCGCCCACGCCATCAACCTCAACAGGCGCCTGCAGGCGACTCGCTCGAAGCGCCTGCGCCAAAACCCATGCGCTCTGCCTCCCACCCCCTCTTAAGGTACCTGCGGAATCTCGGAAAAGGAGATGCAAAGAGCTCACTGAGTCGCTCTCTTTCCACCCGAAAGTGCCCAAGTCCAGACCTGCCCTACTGCTGCTACACTGGTGGAGAAGAAACTTAAATATTGCAGGTGGCTCATGCGTCTCTCAGAGACAAAGTCCTTCGTGCTAAAGAAAGGGCGCTCAGTGCAAGAGCCTTCTAAAAAGTAAAAAGAAAGTGAATATTTTCAATGACAAAGCTACCACTGCTTGAACCAACTCAAGGCCAAAAAGAAAAAGAAGATGTGGCCCAAAGAGGACTTTAGTTGGCTCAAGTCACACTAAGAAGTTAAGTGAGCCATGAGCCTTCCAGATTAAGTGTTGGGTATTCTCATATTTCGAAGAACTCAGGAGGAGACAGCCTGCGGGCCGAAAAGTGGCATCTAACAGCCCAAGTTGCGCTGGAAAATTTGCTATGGCGTCGAATTTGCCTCAAATTTGAATTCGCTATGGATGATCCTTGAGGTTTGACCAAGCTCGGTGCTTCTCCCGCAGCCTCTGTAAGCATGCATGTCATTCAACATTACCCCTTCGAGCGCTCTCCTTAGCGCCAAGGGGCAGGGGGGCTACTGTTGGAGAATATCTGAAGAGCCACTGACAATGCAACATACAGATCATGAGACTGCAGCCTGCCAGCAGATGACGATACTACCCTTCATTTGTACTAATAGACTAGTTATCCTTATAAGGGGTATTTCGGTCATTTGTATCGGAAGACGACATTACCCCTCTTTTGTATCCATAGGCTAGTCATTCTTGTGGGGTATTTTGGTCATTTGTGTAGACCATGAACCCTATAAATACCCCTTCCCCTCTCATTTGTAAGGGAGAGCTCTCTTGAGCATTATCAAGGTAACCCCCAGAACTGATGAGCCCTCAGGGCCCTGCCCCCCGTAGGCCGGTCCCCGTAGGCTCGTCGACAGGAGTAGGGTGGTTCTCTCGGACCCCTCGAACTCAGATAAATCCTTTGTGTTTTTATGCTCAGGACGATCGCCTCAGAAACGGCCGACGTCCACCCCATCACTCGTGTTTGGTTTTCACACATACAACAGGAATATAGAGCTCAATTTTAGATGAATTTAGGAACATGAACAGACTCATTTGGAGTTTATATGAGAGAGAACGGGCTTTTGAAAGATTTGTTGGGAGAGAAAATACTAGAAAAAGAGAGAGAAAGAAGAATATTCCTTCGGCTGAGACGACATGTGGGATTCATAGTCTATAGACCAAGTCCACATATAAGGTTCATGAGTCTACAGTTAACTGGGTTCATGAAACAATGGTTAACAAGGGGTTCACATGTCATACACTTGGCCTACGGAGGACCGAGTCTACACAAAACCGATCTAGGGTTTGGATGATTGGGCAGCTTGCATGGTAGAGGGGCAAGCATGGCATTGAGGTGGCACCGGGCTGGCACTGATGTGGAAGCCACATCAACTGACACGTTAGTCGGCAATACATTGGGTTCGAGGGTTAATGGTGGCCGCGCTCCGATAGTTGGCTATGATGACGAAGGGTCGGGTCTAGGCAAACAGACTATGGTGAACCTGGTGACACTCTTAGATCTCATTGACGACAACCGAGGCTGTCTGTGCCAAGGAAGGAGGCAGTAGACCAGCGGGGCTCACAATGGTGATGGGTCTATAGCCATGCTCCGACAATGAGGACGGGTGCACTAGATAGAACAAGGAGAGGTGAACTCAATGGCATGGTCAATGGCGATAGGGGCTCATCGATGACGACAGAAAGAGGTGAAGAAGAGTTGACGATACACGTGATTGAAATTGCTTGATCTCAGCACACAGTGCTCAAAACACAAATCAATCTGAGAGATAGGAAGCTCTGGACCTAGAACACGAGATGACGTGATCGGATTTGCAAGGGACTCACAGGGACAGTGAGGAACGGAAGACAAGGGGAGGTTGCGGCGACTCTGCTTGTCAGAGAAAGGGAAGACGGCTCATGGTGGTGATTTCAGAGTGAGGTCAACAATAGCAGGTGCGGGGTGAGGCGCGGACTCTAGGTAGCTAGGCTTTTAAAGGGGATGTCCAAGGGTAGCGTGTGTGGCTCAAACGTCGAGGAACACAAGACTGCAAAGGTCATGGCTTGGTTGGGCTAGGTCGAGGCAAAGGCGGAGGTGCCCGGGTTGCTGGCCATGAAGAGAGAGACAGGAATGGGCTGGGGAAGGATTCAACCCAAGGAAGATTTGGCATTTAAAATGATTTCCCAATTTTAGAAATTCCAATAAATCCAAATAAATAGCAATGGAACTCAAAAAATCCAAACAAAATAAAGAAAAATTCCATGCAATATAAGAAACCTAGTTAAGATTTTAATCAAGATCTACATTATTTTAATTGAGGTCTATATTATTCAAATTAAATCATTTGAACTTTGAAAATTCCCAGTTAAGGTTTAATTAGAGAGAAAAATTTGTGAAAATTTTTAGGAAAACTTTTCTACACAAAGAAATTTTTAAAAAGCAAAAATTAGGATGTTACATCTTCCTTCTTTCAATAGTTCGTACCTTTGCCTTTGGTTCTATTAGATTTTGTAATAGTCTTTGTAGTTCCGCACATAACTACACTTGATATCTGATTACCTACTGTTGACGACATGATTTCCTTCTGCTGATTAGTATTTTTATCAGGCATCCCATTCATTGCCCTTCCTTTGGGTTTACCAATTAATCGTTATCCTTCATTGCTTTGAATACTTTTCTTGATCACTTGCCCTTCGCAAATAACTCGCATGATTCCACCTCGAAGTGATATCTTATCACCTTCGAGTTTAACCAACCTTACAAATATTAGATTTTTCTATAAGCTCGGAACATATTGAACTCACATCAACACGTGATGTGCTCCATCGTATATCTCTAATTTAATTATTCTCACCTCAATTATTGCATACTCGCTACAATCAGCCAGATGAACAATTCCATGCTTCGAGCGTAGAGATCCTTTGTCAAATATCAACCTCACTGAACATATATGAAAGTAACAACCTAAATCTAATATCCATCTATAAGAATGACTTGATTGACTGATGAGTACATTTAGATCATCTTTTGCTACCGTCATTGAGCATGAACTCTTTATTTGCTTCAAACTCAAACAAGTCTTTATCGTATAATCTTTCTCATTATATAGATGGCATACACGTATGCCCTTACACTTGCCATTCTTCTTTCTGTAACGGTTGCTTCTGCTTACAATACCAATATCAGTAAACGCTTGATCAACCAAGGATGAAGATTCTGATGGCTTTTTAAGGACTCTGCCTTTAATAGATATGTAACTGCCTTGTTGAAGTTGAGAGTACTTTTCCTGATGAGAATATTCAACACCAATTGCTCCTATGATTATTGTATAGATGATGCCAGTATAATGACTTTACCTTTCTCTTTAATTTTCTCATTTATACTAATCAGTTACATGATAAGCTTGTTAAAAGCATTAAGAGGGCCAACAAATCGGATATCTTTCTTCATGAGCAACCTGTATATTGTTGCTTCGGCACCTACCGATTTGTTTGCAACTTCGACATATATAATTCTTTTAAGTTCTTCTATTATGATTTATCTAACATATATTTTTAAATTCTAAAAGACTAGATTTGAGTCACCGTATTTAACACCGTCTAAAGCTGGCTTGTCAAGTGCATCATCCCAGTCTAAAATACGAGAGTCCGATTACATGTTGCATGAATTTTAGAGGAAATGATTAAATTCATGTAGGAATACGAAAGTAGATACGGTTCCGTATAGAACACAGGTTTCCCGGAGGAATCGCCGTGTTTGAAGAGAACAAGAATGAAAAAGGCCGAGCAAGTAGAAAAAAGAATTGTGAAGAAACGACATTCCTCTAAAGTCTAAACCCCCGGAAAATTCGAAAATTGCGCCCGTCTCTCCCGTTTCCCTCCTTCCATTTTCCCGTTCGAATCCGCGCTGCGCTCCCCAGTTCCCCCGTCTCGTCTCCTTCCGCTCCCATTCCCACCTCTCGTAGTTGGCGGGTGGGTGAGCGCGACCGAAGCAGCCCAAAACCCTAGGCTCCGCCGCCGCCGGCCGAGCTCCCTCCTCCGCCCTCCGCCCTAACTAGTCCTAGCCGCCGGAGGGAGGGAGGGAGGGAAGATGCCTCGCGAGATCATAACGATACAGGTGGGGCAATGCGGGAATCAGATTGGGATGGAGTTCTGGAAGCAGCTCTGCCTCGAGCACGGCATCGGCAAGGACGGCCTCCTCGAGGACTTCGCCACGCAGGTCCGTCGCTCGCTCGCTCTCCCCTTCTCTGCTCGGTCCATCTGCCTGGTCCTGTGACTCGCTGAGTCGCGGCCATTTCCGCCGGGGATTACTCGGGATCGGCACCGTGGTTGGTCCGATCTGTGGATGAATTTGTGTTGTTCGTGGACGTGGCACGCTTTTTCGCCCTCTACGTTTCAGGGTTTAGTGAAGTGAGGTGTGGTTGCTTTTCATCTTGGAGTGCGTCGTAGTTCTCATGCCAGTATAATCTAACTATTACCACCCCCTGAATGTGAACCTTGCAAGATTTCAATTGGCGCCATCGTTGTAGTTAGCTTGCTTTCAAGTATGTAAGGCATCTTCTTTTGTTCAATTAGTTTGTGTTGTTCATGAACAAGGCACGATAAGATTTTAGGGCTTTGTGTCGAAGTGGCTTTTAATACCACTAATGACAAAACGCTATGGTGCGTACAGATGTACATTTGAACTGTGCAAACCTGAATGAGAACTGCATATGAGAAAGTGGAGAAATAGTTTGATCCGAGTTCGACCTGCATACGCTTTATTACTAGATCAATACCCGTGCGTTGCTACAAAAAATAAAATTGATAACGAAACATAAAGGTCAAACAATAAAAGAAAATTGTGCTACAAGATCAAACATCTATTTCTTCCGATTACAAAAGTTTTTGTGATTTCTTCTCCGGTATAAATTAAAACCAAATATATTGTACACATGGTTATCACGGCGTCGCCTAGGCGACGCCTAGTCGCCACCTAGGCGTCCTGGGCCGCCGGCGGCAGCCCGCCATGGCCGCCGCCGCCTCGCCGGAAAGGAGCGCTGGGGAGAAGGCATATGGGGTGAGGGAGCTCTGCCGCCACTCGCAGCTCAAGATCGCCTCCTCCACCTCCTGCTCAAGGCCGCCACCACTGCCGCCAGATCTCGGGAGAGGCCGCACTGAGGAGGAAGGGCGAGCGGGTTTAGGCGATGGAGTTGCGGGCGCTCCAGAGAGGCGGCGCCGGGGGGGATTTGGAGAGGCGACGCCAGGAGAGGCGGACGCCGGGGGTCTGGAGAGAGTTGCTCCGCCGGGCCGAGAGAGAGAGGCGGAGGGTTTGCCGGAGAAGCCGAGCGAGACCAGGCGAGAGAGAGGGCGGCGGGGGTGTTTACCGAAAAGCTTAGAGAGAGAGAAGAGGCGGGTGGGCTAATGCCCAATGAGAGAGAGGGGAGAGATGGGATGGCTGCCACCCGAGAGAGAGAGGGAGGGAGGAAGGAAGGAGAGAGTTAATATTGCTGATGTTAATAGATTTTTATCGCCTAATCCTCGCCTAAGCGCCAGCGCGCGCGCCTAGGCGTCCAGCGCCCTGAGGTGACTCGCCTCGCCACGGGCGCCGTGATAACCATGATTGTACATAGCAATATATATTACCAATCTCAAAAATCAATCAATCATTTTTATCCCTTTTTGCAATTTATATTACCAGCTTGCGTTTCTCTTCTTCTCGCCATGCCCGCAGCACGTGCTCCTCAGCGCCGTCGATCTCATCTTTCTCGTCGCCTCGCTCGTCCTCGTCATCCACCGCCTTTGCAGGGGCGACACGGGGGCTTCCCCCAAGCACGAATAGAGTACAACATATATAGAGTATAAAAGGAATGATTGGCCGGCTATTAATTACCAGCAATAATCAGATATTTTGCTATAATAATCAGCCATATTTAGAGAGATATGGCTGGCTGTAAATCAGGAAAGAATAATTAGCTATAATAACCGGTTATTATTGGAGATATGGCGGAGGGCTAGGAAGAACGGACCGCTGCCACCAACTACAAATTTATATTAGTAGAGACACCAGAAAGTGCGGTTTGTATCCAACCACTACATCACGTTTGTTATCGTCTAAAATGGCTGCAACATTTGTCATTTCCATGTATCTTGCCTACGTTGGTAGCTGGGTTAAGCAGAGAGCTGTAAAGGCTAAAGTTTCTCTGCAGGGAGGAGACAGGAAGGATGTTTTCTTTTACCAGGCTGATGACCAGCACTACATACCCAGGGCTCTTCTTATGGATCTAGAGCCAAGAGTGATCAATGGAATACAAAACAGCGAGTACAGGAACCTGTACAATCATGAGAATATATTTTTGTCTGAACATGGTGGTGGTGCTGGAAACAACTGGGCTAGTGGATATCATCAGGTACAGTTGCATATGTATTCCTTGGTTTTCATCTACTAGAGTGGTAATCATTACTATAGGTTTGCCAATGATGACCAATATTATAGACTTTCTAGTATGTCGCGTCATTAAGCCAATTGTGCATCTTGCATTTCAGCAATTAGAACACCTTTTACATTAATGCCTTTTGTCCTCGCACTATAGGGTGAACAAGTTGTTGATGATATCATGGACATGGTAGATAGAGAAGCAGATGGAAGTGATAGTCTTGAGGGTTTTGTTTTATGTCACTCTATTGCTGGTGGAACTGGTTCAGGTTAGTTAACTTGCTCTCATATTTTGTTTTCTTTTGTTTTCCTTTCTTTTCATTGTGCTATTCCATCTCTTAATTTTCTGTTAATCGCTGTCTATGGTAAAGAGTGCTTCTTGGTGCCTTTGCAATCATGAACAGTTTGCATGCCAGTTATGCTAATAGCTGTCTAATTTGGTCCATGTTGCCCTTGTTCAGGTATGGGTTCTTATCTGTTGGAGACTCTAAATGATCGGTACAGTAAAAAGCTTGTGCAGACATATAGTGTCTTTCCAAATCAGATGGAAACAAGTGATGTCGTTGTCCAACCATACAACTCGCTCTTAACTTTGAAGCGGCTGACACTGAACGCTGACTGTGTGGTTGTTCTTGACAATACGGCTCTTAATAGAATTGCTGTCGAACGACTTCATTTGGCAAATCCTACTTTTGCACAAACAAACTCTTTGGTCTCCACAGTTATGTCTGCAAGCACAACTACTTTGAGGTATCCTGGATATATGAACAATGATCTGGTTGGCCTTCTTGCCTCCTTGATCCCTACTCCAAGGTGTCATTTTCTTATGACAGGTTATACTCCTTTAACCGTTGAACGCCAGGTAATTTTGATCACATTTGCCTCAGTTGCTACATTGGTCATGTGACATGTTTGATATTGTGTTTTTGTAGATTGTTACTGACTTTGTAGTTACCTTTGATTACTGCAATTTGGGATGCTAGTGGACTTTTAGCAAAACTTACTACATTTTAGTTTTCCTCCTTTTTTGTGACAAGCGCTAAGAAATTCAATTCAGGTTTAAGGATCTCCTCTATGACAGGTTAACATGATACGCAAGACGACAGTATTAGATGTTATGAGACGACTTCTGCAGGTATTACTTACCCCTCTGGGATGCTTGCTTAACTTTCTTGTCTTGGTGAATTTGAACCTTTATCTTTTGTATCTTGCAGGCAAAGAATATAATGGTGTCATCATACGCTCGAACAAAGGAAGCTAGCCAGGCTAAATACATCTCCATACTTAACATCATTCAGGGAGAGGTGGACCCAACACAGGTACAGTTGTGTTGAATGGATTTACTAGTGCAATGCTTATCTTTGCCAACATGATTGATTAAATGAGATTTGCCAAGTACTGAAGCATCATAACTCATGAGTTAAATCTGAAGATGGAAATATGTTGTTCCATTTGAATCAAGAATCCAAGATAAAACACGGAAAAGTGCATACAATGCATTCTCATAGAACACAGTCAAAGAAACTCTACTTTTATGTTTTTGGCTGTGTATTGCACTTATTGCGTTACTTGTACACAGCAGACCTTGTCTGCCCACTTAAATATCAAAAGTTTCTTAACAGCATTGAGAAGTGCCAGCTCTGTAGCTTTCCATTAAGATGTTGAGCAATAATCAGTTAAGCACAATTGTATCCACTTATAAGCTCTTATGTAGCCTGTAAGGGTTGAAAATGACACAAACTTCCACTCCATTTTGTAAAAAGGCTTGTTGTACATTCTAGCACGGTACTTGTTGGTCAATAGCTGTAGTGGTGTGGAATGATGCTTTTTAGCGTTGACTTTTTCATCCTTTGTACCCTGTGGAATTATCTGTTCGTCCTGTGACTTTTTTTGGTCATCTCATGGATGTAGGTCCACGAGAGCCTACAAAGGATACGTGAAAGGAAGCTTGTTAACTTCATAGAGTGGGGACCTGCAAGCATTCAGGTTATTACACAATTAGAATAATTTGAAGTTGTTTTTTATACATTTTAATTTATTACATTTCAACTGCTACAGGTTGCCTTGTCAAGAAAATCTCCATATGTTCAAACCACTCACAGGGTAAAGTGATCTCTCCCTCTCTCTCGAGATGTGATTTCTGTTCTTTTTTTTTTAAAAAAAACAAATTCAAATCTAGTATTCTAATAACTAATGTTGTTCCACAGGTTAGTGGATTGATGTTAGCGAACCATACTAGTATCCGTCACTTATTCAGCAAATGCCTGGGACAATATGAAAAGCTAAGGAAAAAGCAAGCCTTTCTTGACAACTACAGAAAGTTCCCGATGTTTGCTGTAAGAACACATTGTTCTATCCATTTCTTCCATTTTTTTTGTGTCTTAAGTTGTTTTGAATTTGCTGGTGTTTAAGTTGTTTTGAATTATTATTAGGCGCATGTGATTTATGCATACTTTGCACTGGTAACTTAGTCTGCGGGTAGTTTAATCAAGCAGTTTTGATGCCTTTGTGAAGATCAAAATTCTGTTTGACACCAAGCAATTGAAACACTCACTGACAGTTTTATATAAAGCAGGCTGGAAATTGTAGCCATATTACTTACTTTGGTTAAGCAATATAGTTGCTTAAATGAAATGCTGTTGAGTACCATGTATAATTTTGTGTTGAACTTATCCGTTCTTTTGTGCAACATGCTGATCTGTTTGACTTTGACCACATCATGCAGGACAATGATCTCTCTGAGTTTGATGAGTCCCGAGAAATAATAGAGAGCCTAGTTGATGAATACAAGGCTTGTGAATCACCAGACTACATCAAATGGGGAATGGAGGTACTTTGGGCTCCAATTTTGGTATCACGTACTTTGCTTTATATGATATGCTGAGCTTTCTTTATGGAAACAGGACTCTGGAGATGCAAACGTTGCAGCTGCACTAGATTCGAAGTTAGTGATGTAAATACCATGGTAATGTCTCAATATTGAGCACTATTGATCTTAGCAGTTTGATATGGGGGCTTATTAAATCGAACAGTTGGACGATTGTGTTACATGACCTTGTTGAACATTCTTACATTGTTGGCAATCTCTCTTTTAATTCGGAGAATATCATGGTGTGAAAATAGATCCATGCCAGTTGTTGACAATGACACTAATAATTTTTATACCCCTGTGAATTTAGAACCATACATTGTTGTTTATTTTCCTGTAAATAGTAAATAACATCCACTTGTGGTGAGTCATAACTTCTAAGGTTCTCTTCTTTGAAGTATGTTATAAGGTTATCTTCAGTATTGAGAAACACTGGATTTTTTTTTTGTAAATTCTTAAAAATTTTGCACTATGGAAAGCTTCGGTTTACGATATTACAACAGTTCACTGAAAAAGCTTTCTACATGCAGGTCCCGCTAATTATACGAAGATGCATCTGTAACTGTCTGATGGTCATCGGTTCGATGCAACTCGATCCCATCGTAGTGTTAGTGTGCTACTCAAGTGGTTGATGCAGTTTGCAGCTTTCGTGTTGTTTCTCTGTGTGCCATGTATGTTAAGAAATCCACTTCAACTGGGTCTTGATTTCTGTTTTGCGCGTCTGCAATCTTTGGTGATGATTCTTTTGGTGTTGATTCTTTTGGTGTTGTATGACGCTGATAGATTTCCAGCTAAGTTATTGTGCCGAGCTTTCTTTACTTGTGGCATAACGCTAGTGGAGAAATTTAATCTAGTTATATTGATGCGTTTGGAGCAACTACTGGCTTGAGACCTCTGCCTGCAAGTAAAAAGTAACATATTAGATTGCCAGTGTTGCGCTTTCAGATGGCATGGCATCATAATTTGTAACAGCAATGTTGCTTGGACACGGATATAGAAGTCGTTTGGTAGAGTTGCTTTCATATATGTGGTGTTTGGCTAGCAACTCTATTCTAAACCAAGTAGCAAATGGAGTTGTTATTCACTGAAAGTGTGCGAGGAAAACCAGTGGATAACGTAATTTGTCTTAACTCTAATTTGATTTGCCAAATAGACTGTTGGATTTTTAACAACTGCTTCTTCCCATGCAAGCTAGTAGGAAAATTTCTTTGAGGTAGTCGCCCACCTCAAACAACCAGCTGCAGCATAAGAGCGAGAACATTCTTCAGCTTGACCTTGTTCATCGGTTAGGGTTTTCGGGAACAACACCTCGAACGTTACATACAGATCGCCCGCCTTTCTTGTTGCTTTGGTACAATGGCATGCCTTCCCCTTTGAACTTCCTAGCCGATCCTTAGGTTTAGTGACACCCTAAAAATTTGTGATGCAAATCAAACAGTTGCTTTATACCTGTCCATCTTGCATTCCCTTCTCAATATCAACAGTCAAAAAATCACCTTCTCGCATATACTTCACATTTGCACATTGGTCACAGACCTAAAGAAGACAAACACGCCCTTTCATCGTGGAGTGCAGAAAATCATGAAAAGATTAAAACGTAAAGATATTTTGGCTACACAATGAATATGTTAAGTGGTTTAATTTTCAGTATGTAGAACTATGCAAACTGTAGAATAACATAGTATGGTGCAACACTACAACAAAACAACACATAAATGACACTCTATTTGTGGTGGTTTTTCTGGAACCGTCACAAATAGCATTATCAGTGGCGGTTTTTCTTTGGAATCGCCACAAATACATTTGTGGTGGTTTTAGCCAAAAACCACCACTAATAATGTGAGTATCTGTGGCAGTTTTTAGCCAAAACCGCCACTGATAATGTGAGTATCTGTGGTGGTTTTAACCAAAAACCGCCACTGATAATATTATCTGTGACGGTTTTAATTTGAAACCGCCACAAATAATAAAAATAGAAAACTTTAAATATTGCTAATTATCTCTCTGCCTTCTAATTTGAAAGAATTAAAATTAAATAATATTACATATGAAATAATTGGAACTAATATTCCATTTGCAATAATTGAAAAGAATGACTGAAACAGATTCAAAACTTTGGAGGCCGTTTTGAGGCCCTAAATGACCTTTTTTTGGAATTGTCGCCGTGCATGCACTTGCACAAAACATCAGGATCCGATCATCTGATTTTCACACGCTTATGAAATTTGGGTGCTACTTTTCGTTATTTTTCCAACGAGCCAAAGAACGCCCCGTTCGGAGTTACGAGTCAAAAGTTATGGCCATTTTAACAAAAGTACTCGGATTTCCTATTTGAAAATTATAATCGGTGCCTAAAAGAATATAATTAAGAGCTCATCGTGTGATGATTCTGGAAAGCACAAGAACACCAAAATTGAAGGTACGAGTAAAAAGTTACGGTGTTTTTACAAGTTTCATTAATAGTAATGACACATATATTGCAAGCATAATTAATAGTCAAAAGTATGAAAAATAAATTTGAAAGTATTAAATTTTGTTAATTACCTCTATAGTTTGCTAATTTGAAATAATTGGAAATCAGTGTTCGGGTGTTTCACGTGATTAAAGGGAGGAGGGACACATTATATGTCGAATGTGATCATACCATCACTAAAATACTGGATCTTATAAGAACTCTGAAATTAAGTGTGTTTGGACGAGAGTAGTAATAGGATAGGTGACCTCCTGGGAAGTTCGGATCCAATCATAATTTTGAAATTGAGTGTTCTTGGGCAAGAGTAGTTAGTAATAGGATGGGTGATTTCTTGGAAAGTCCCTCCTAATTTAGTGTTTTTAAACCATCAGTTAGCCAAAAAACGCTAATAATAATCAGTGGTACCTGCTTGGTCACTTGTTGATACATTCCAAGACCAATTTGACGATGGTAAATTTCGTTCCTGCAGTTGCGTTGCCTCTTTCCAGGTGCTGGCTTTATGACATTTTTCTCTCTCCAAACATATCATGCACATGAAAATAGCAAAGTAAATTTGGAGCTATATTTATCCATTACATGTGT
Organism: Guadua angustifolia; assembly: GCA_036346375.1. Lineage (NCBI taxonomy): Eukaryota > Viridiplantae > Streptophyta > Magnoliopsida > Poales > Poaceae > Guadua > Guadua angustifolia. Next base: position 21,318,549 of record CM070509.1, read on the forward strand.
CATAGTGCAGCCTACTTCATGAACACTCAAACAGCTAACAAGGTGCAACATTTGTGTATTGTTTGCCTAGGATGGTGATTGTTAGATGAATCTTCTTCAGATTATATCCCAATTATCTAGGCAACTCCATACAACTTCTTTGCAAGAAACCAGTTTTGAGCTCTTCAAATTTTTGTTGATCGTGTTTTTGAGGTTTAGGATTTGTGTTTTCGCTTGCTGTGACGTGTGGAAAGTCATCTAAGATCACCTTGATCATCAAAAACCCATGAGTAAGTCTTTGATCAAGTTCTTGAATTTTGCTCAAACTTAGTGTGTTCTTCCTTAAAAGTGAAAAAGGTCAAAACTTTTACATCAATCCTTGTGATTGAAGGTTGGAATGAATTATTGACATCCTTAGGATCACATCTACCAAGTTTCATGAGTTTTTGATCATCCAATCAAAAGTTGGATTATTTTTGCTTTTGGTGTTTGTGCTGATTTTCCCTATTGTTCTTGAGCTCGGTCATACCGCACCCTCTCCAGTCATACCGCACCCTCTCTAGTCATACTGGCCTCACAGGGAAAAATCCTTCTTCTAACTTGCTTCTTTTATTTAATGTGTTTGAGAACTTATTTTGGATTATTTTGAATAGGGAAAATATTAATTAGGATCATTCACCCCTTCTGATTGACATCTAGATCCTTCAACTTGGTTCAGAGAATTTCAGTTAACTGAAAAACTGAATTAACCGAACTGATTTGGTTCGGTTAATTTGGTTCAGTTTTTAACCCAGTTCGGTTTCGGTTCGGTTATCGATTCCAAAAACCAAAAATTTTTAAAACTAAAAAAAACTAAACCGAAAAGATGAATTAACCGAATGCCCACCCCTAGTTGCATGGTCCTTAGGTTTTTTAAGCAACCATATCAAGTTATTAATATTGATTGCTTAAGTTGTTGGGTTATACTTATCCCTCTGTATTAGGATTCATACTTCTTACCTATGCTATTTTCTTCTCCTCTAACCTTGTGAAGCAATCAAGTAGATGGTTTAGATTAGTAGAAACAATAGAGCCAGTGGAAGTGGTAATCAACCTAGTGAGAATCTCAATGATGGATCAGTTTTTCAACCATCATCACAAGTGGGTATGCAAAACTTTGGAGCGTTCTTGGCTGCTCAGACTCAGTTGATGCATACAATGATGCAGCAAGTGCATAATATGACTAATCAAGCCAATGCCAACAATGCGTCTCAAGTTGCTACCAATGATCTCTATTCCTACTCAAGGTTATCAATATTCATAAAGACTCATTTGCCAACTTTTTTCTGAAAATGTTTCACCTTTGGAAGATAATGATTGGCTTAAGACCGTTAAGAGAAGTTACTCACTGCTCAATGCGAAAGCTATGAGAAGGTCCATTATGTATCTTACCAGTTGGAAGGAATTTTGCTGAATAGTGGAAGAAATTTTGTGCAGCCCATAAAACCCTATAGAATATCTCTTGGAATGAGTTTATTGTTGCTTTTCGTTATCTCTTTGCTTCACTAGAGGATAGTGTGATCATGGCTGATTCATGTCAGAATGCTACCCCTATACCTTATTCAAAATTTAGACATTGTTCCTTGAAGTGTTGTCAACCAAACAAGTCGTAAGATCATGCATGCATTCGCTGTGGAGAAATAGAGGACATACCACTGATGAGCATGCGATCAATTGCTCCAGCTGTGTAGAAAATCATTCCCATGGAGAATGTCCTATGAGCAACATCACATGCTACCTTTGTGAAGGTCAACATCATTACCCAACTCAATGTCTGCTGGATCCGATAGTTACCGCTGCAATTTAGCATCAGTAAGAGAATCTCTGAGTCACAGTTGCTTAAAAATTAGCAAAAGGATGTGGAACACCAATTGTATGTGCCATGTCGCTTGAGGAGTCAAAGAAGCAGTACTCCAATCCTGTCAGCCCACTTCAGGAAAGCTTTAAGAGGTTATCATCGACAATTTGTTTCCTGTGTGGTGAAGGTCACTTTGCCAAGAGATGCCCTAAGAAACGACAAGTTGAGATTCACAGGAAGAGCAACACGGTGCCTGAAATTATGCCCAGCAAGGCACAATGATGCGATCGTTTGTGCTATTATTGTAATGAGAGAGGCCATTTGATTAAATAATGCCCACGAAAGGATGAAGTGTTTATGTTAGCTGCAACTATTCTCGAAGTCACCTCAATCAAGATCATAACACCAGAGTGAGCGGTGGAATATCAAGACCAATTTGCCCAGAGAATCAATTAAAGAAGAGGTGTTTGAATAAGGACTCTACCGAGGAAGTCTAGAATAATGATTCTAGCTCACTCAATGTCATGTCTCAATTTGTAAATGAAGTTGATTAGTTGATAAACCTTATAAGGATTGCTAGTTAAAGGAAAGGAAGATATACTGGTGTGTGGTGTTTTGTAATAAAGGCATTATGATAAATGAAGGGTCAGATGTTTCTCTAAGAATCCACTTTGTGTAGATGGTTTACCTGACAGTGGTATGTGTGAAATGATGGTCAGTTTAATGGTATTCAAAAAGAAAATTGTCAACATAGAAGATCTGACGTTATCAAGAAGTACCCAGATATTGTTTGATCTAGCCTAGGATGCTCTAGAGTTAAGTTGTTTATTGATGGAATGGAGTTCCAAGTGAATCTTGTTGTGTTGGGTACTCAGACCCTTGTAGGGATGGTAGTTTTACCCATAGGTTTGGATACCCGTGGTTACCCGACCCAATGGGTTCGGGTCTGGGTTTGAATCTGGACCCATGGGTATTTTTGATCGGGTCCGGGTCCGGGTCCGGGTCCGAATATAGACCCGTGGGTATAGTAGACCCAGACTAGAAATTACTAGACCCAGCTCAATTGTCAATTCAGCCAATCAGCCATCCGGGCATCCGGCCCAAGGCCCATCCCATTCCCAACTTTCCAAGTCTCCTGGCACTGGCTAGCAGGCTATTCCCTAATCCAACTCTCCAAGTCTCCTGGCGCTGGCTATTCCCTAATCGGCTAATCCCTACTCCCATCCTCCACGCCTCCACACAAACCCAAACCCTAGCCGCCGCCTCCACGTGACTCCACGCTGCCGCTTCGTCACCGCCGCCGAGCCCTACTGGTGACCCCGATGCGGACTACCACCGGCGACCCGATCCGGATCCGCACCGCCCCCGGCGCCATCTCCCGTCGTCTCATCTCCAAAGGCGCCGTCTCCCGTTGTCTCCGGCGCCGCCACCAAGTCAGACTCGAATCGGCGACGGGCGAGGCCGCGCCATTAGGTCCAGACCGAGCCGGCGACCGGCCGGCCACGGCCACGGGTCAGCCTTAATTTTTTTCTTCATCGTTAGGAAGGATGGTGAGCAAGTTGATTTTTCGTTCTCGAAGTGCATCAAGGGTCTCATACGACGTATACCCTTATATGCGCAGTTTCATTCTCAAACATTTCGCAGGAGGCAAGATTATCAAGTAGTGCCTCTTAAAATTGTTTCACCGTCATATTTTCGTGATTATGGTTTTGTCCACATGCCTTTTATATCCTGTGGTTTTGCATTTGTTCAAAATTCACGTGGAAGGATCAATTATGAACATCATATTGGACTTAACATAGTTATATAGGTTACATCTTGCAGATGAACTTTGGGTGCTCTACCTATTTTCTCAACCAACTATGTAAAATCGAGCTTAGGTCACATTTGTTCTCGCTGAAAAATGCAAGGAGCAGCCGGTTTGCATGGTGATAGCTCGTTTATTTCGCCCAAATGTTGCCAAGAGGATGCTTCCAAAGCTTACATTGGAAAAATATAAAGGTGGTGATTCTGGTGAGAATGAGTGTGCTTGCTTAGTTAGTTTCTTGGTTGAGCTATCTTGAGTTTGTGTTCTGATAGTTGTCTGCCTGATATCATGTTTTGGAACTGCCTATTTTCTCAACCATCCCATCCATGTGAAGTCTAATTAGGTCATGTTTGTTCCTGCTGAAATGTGCAATGAAGCAGGCAGAGTGCATGCTGATTACTCATTCTATTTCGCCCAAATGCTACAGTAGCATGCTTCCAAAGCTTCAGATTGGAAAATATAAAGGTGGTGACCAGTGAAGCGAGTGTGTTTGTTCTATATTGTCTCTTTCAAGTAGCTATTTTGTTTTCCTCTAAACTCTATATCGACAAAGTTTAGACACGATTACAGGGAATAGCGATTGAAGAGGATATTGAAGAGCAAGGTTTGATCGGTCTGTTACAACAATTGGTATCGGAGCTTTTGCTCACGTGCCATGGAAATACTGCTATTTTATTGATTGTAGTTCGGTAATATCTCCTATACTGATTTTCAATAGCTCTTTTATTGATTGTAGTTCGGTAATTTGTATTGCAGTTGAGGAGTAACAATTAGCACTTGATTTGTGCAGTGAAATCTGAAATGGTGTCTCCGGATAGAGGTAACCCTAAGTCAGCACCGCAGAGCTCATCTATAAGAGATCATACCTCAGCTGTCGGTGCAGCGGCAGCGCAATGCTCCGACGTGGGTCAAGGTAGATCATCAGAAGGCAATGAATCTAAAACAACTGAAACTAGTAATAAAAGAAAACTAAGATCTAAAGTGTGGGAAGAGTTTGAACATGTATTGATTAATGGAAAATGGAAAGCTGTTTGTGGGTATTGTAATGCTAAACTTAGTGGAGACACAACTCATGGAACTTCACATTTATCAAAACACTTGAGTAATTGCGGTGCAAAAAATGCAATGGGTCCAAAGCGAAAAAATTGAGGATGACAAAGGAGAAGAAGGGAGAGTGAATGTAGAAAACTGGGAAAAGGGGGTAACCAACATGGAAAGGAAACACACAAAAGGGGAAAAGGGTTTAAAGATTGTTTGGGGGAAGGGAAAAACAGGGAGGGGAAGCCCTGTTGGGAAAAGGGCCCAAATCAAAAGGGGGGCTAAGGGGGAAAGGAGCCAAGGGAGGGGGCCGCCCGGGAAAAAAGAAGGGGGTTTCGGGAAAACAATCCCAAATTGGGGGAAGGGCAGGGGGAAAAAGGACAAAGGGGGTTTGGTAAAGCCCAAAAAAAATTTTTTAAAAAAGGAAGGGAATCAACCAAAAAAAGGGAAAATCTAAATTTAAAAAATTTATTTAAAAAATTTTAAAAAGGGAAATTAAAAACTAAATTTGAAAATTTCCCTAAAAAAAATTTAAAAAAAAAAAAAGAAAACTAAAAGAAAAACAAAAAACATTTTTTTAAATCAAACCCCAAAAAAAGATTTTGAAATTCCTTTTTTAAAAAAAAAAAATGGGTTTTAAAATTTTTTAGACACTTATGTGCATGCAAGCATGGTCATCTCTGCAGATATGCTAGGTAACATTAAATATTTGCATTCCATTTCATTTGTTTTATTTCATCTTCTAACTATTGCTAATTTTTCTCTTAGGAGATACTTCTTCTAACTTCTTTGCAATCGGAACTGTTCTCGAGGATGAAGAAGAGATGATAGAAGATGAATCTGCTATCACCAATTTATGAAGAAGAGATGATGTAAAATAAATCAGAACTGTTCTTAGATTGTTGGAGTGTTTCTAGCTACAAGGAAACATTTTGAACTTGTAGTCTGTTTAATGCCTTAATCATGTACTATTTGGAGCTTGGTTTGTTTATTTTTGTTGACCTGTTGTTTGCTTGAAATCTGAAATGCTGAACATATGAAATGTTGCAATGCTGATTTTTTATGTTAAAATGTGAAAGGATGAAATGCAAAGGAGGTATGTTGAAATGCTGAATGCTTGCTGTCATTGCTGCAAATTCGGGTCACCATCACCATCATCATTTTTTGTTGACCATCATCAAATCTGTCACCAATTTTTTTGTTGACCCGAATGCTTGTTGTCATTGAAATGCTGATTTTTTTATAGTGCTGAAAATTCGGGTCCTAGGTACCCATCGGGTCCTGGGTACCTGTCGGGTCTGGGTCCAGATTTGGACCCATATGTTCATTCGGGTCTAAAATTCGAGTCTCGGGTCTGGGTCCACAAGAGAAGGACCCAGAGCTACCCGACCCGATTGCCATCCCTAGACCCTTGACGTTATTCTTGGAATAGATTTATTGTCCAAGTATAAGGCTATATTGGATTGTGGTCAACGGGTAATATCAGTTGAAAGCCCTGAAGGTGGAAAAGGGAAGTTTCAAGTTGTCGCAATTTGTGATGGTTAGTTGATGGTTAATAGTGTGAAAGATATCAGCTTAGAAGATGTGCCAATTGTTAGAGAATACCTGATGTGTTTACCAAGGATTTGCCTGGTATGCGACCAGATTGGGGTATTGAGTTTGTGATTGAGTTAGTACTTGCTACAACACCAAACAATGAAAAGGTTGTATCAGATTCCTACTGTTGACTTGGTGGAGATAAAGAGCAGATCGAGGATTTGATGGAGAAAGGTTTTGTTAGACCTAACTCATCTCCATGGGGAGTGCATATTTTATTGTTAGAAAAAAGACAGAAGTCTAAGGATGTGCATTGACTATCGTGCTCTTAATGAAGTGACGATAAATAATAAGTATTCGTTGCCCATGATCGATGATTCGTTTGATTAGATAAGAGTTGAAGTTTTTTTCAAGATAAATCTTCGATCAAGGTATCATCAATTGAAGATTCGTGTAGAGGATATTCCTAAGACTATGTTCTCTATGTGATATGTGCATTATGAGTTAAGATCATGTCTATTGGATTGACCAATGCTCCTGCATATTTCATGAGCAAGATGAATAAAGTTTTCATGGAATATTTAGACAAGTTTGTTGTTGTGTTCATTGACAACATTCTTATTTACTCCAAGTCGAAAGAAGAGCATGGAGAATAGTTGAGATTAGTCCTTGAAAAGCTGGGAGAGTAACAGCTATATGCCAAATTTAGTAAGTGTGGTTTTTCAAAAAAGGAAGTTGAGTTTTATGGTCAAGTTATGACCGCTAAAGGAGTTACTATTGATCTAAGTAAAGTGGAAGTAGTGTTGCATTGGGAGCAACCAATGTCAGTTACCTAGATTCGTAGTTTTCTAGGGATGGTAGGATATTACCACATCAAAAGATTTTCAATGATTGTTGGACTGCTTACGCAGTTGTTGAAAAAGAAAAAAGTTTGCATGGACACCAAAGTGCGAGAAAAGTTTTCAGGAGTTGAAGAAGCATCTAACGATGGCACCGTTGTTAGTGTTGCCAGATGTTCAAACAATTTTGATATATATTGTGATGCTTTTAGACAAGGACTTGGATGTGTATTAATACAAAATGACAAAGTGGTTGCGTATGCATCAAGGCAATTAAGGCCACATGAGTAGAATTACCCGATGCATGATTTGGAGTTAGCTGCCGTAGTGCGTGCTTTAAAATTGTGGCATCATTATCTCATTGAAAATAAATGTGAGATATATACAGACCACAAGAGTTTAAAGCATATATTTACTCAATCAGATCTTAATATGAAATAGAGGAGATGGTTAGAGTTGATAAATGATTATAATGTTGGAATTCACAATCATCCTAGAAAAGCTAATGTGGTACTTGATGATTTGAGTCGTTAGAGCCACAATGCTAATATACTAGTGTTAAATGACCGGTCCGAGTTATGCAAAACCAATGTTAGAAGATCATATCTGCGAAGGTCGGAAGGATGATGAAAAGATCAACAGAATAAAGTCTAAGAAGGATGAAGGCATAGCCAAGGATTTTACTTTGGACGATCATGGTACTATGTGGTTTAAAGGTCGAATTTGTGTACCGCATAAGGAGTTTAATCAATTGATTCTTGAGGAAGCTCACAATTCAAAGTATTCGATTCATCCAGGAAGTGCCAAGATGTATCAAGATCTTAAGGAAATGTTTTGGTGGCCTAATATGAAGTGTGAAGTTGCTGAGCATGTTGCTCTATGTGATGTGTGTTAGAGAGTAAAGGCAATGCATCAAAGACCTGCAGGATTGTTACAGCCGCTAAAGGTTCTTGAATGGAAGTAGGAGGAAATCAATATGGATTTTATTACTGGTTTGCCAAGAACACAGAAGGGTTATGATTCTAAATGGGTCATTGTTTATCATTTGACCAGTTAAGACTATGTATTCAGGAGATCATTTGGCAGAGCTGTATATGTCAAGGATTGTGTATTTGCATGAAGTGCCCAAGAAAATAGTGTGAGATAGAGGTACCAAATTTACCTTAAGGTTTTGGGGTAAGTAGCATAAGCAATGGAAACTCGATTGAATTTCAGTACTGCATATCATCCATAAATAGATGGTCAGACTGAGAGAGTTAATCAGGTTATAGAGGATATACTGAGAGCTTGTGCATTAGCTTATGCTACCTCGTGGGATAAAGGTTTGCTGCATGTAGAATTTAGTTATAACAATAGTTATCAGGTAAGTTTGCAAATGTCTCCATTTGAAGCTTTATATGGTCATGCTTGTTGTACTTTATTGAATTGGAATGAGATAGGAGAGCATTTGGTGTTTGGGCCTGATATTCTTAAGGAAGCTGAAGAGCAATTGCTATGATTAGAGAAAGGTTGAAAGTAGCTCAATTGAGACAAGAGTTATGTTGATAATTGTCGTCGAGAGTTGAGCTTTGAGCTAGATGATTTTGTGTATCTTAGATTTACCCCTTTTAAAAGAGTTAAAAGGTTTCATGCTAAAAGAAAACTTGCGCTAAGATATATTGGTCCATTCAAAATCATATACCATCGAGGAGAGATTGCTTATTAGTTAGAGCTACCATAGTCATTGGCAGGAGTGTATGATGTGTTCCATGTGCCACAGTTTAAGAAATACTTCAAAGTGCCAATGGAGCAGACACTGCTAGAAGCAATTGAGCTACAAGAGGATTTGACTTATAAAGATTAGTCAATTAAGATTTTGGATGTGATAGAATGTAAAACCAGAAGCAAGTCAATTCATTTTGGCAAAGTTCAATAGAGTAACCATTCAGAGAGTGAAGTTACCTGAGAGCGTGAAGAAGATTTAAAGTTAGAATTTTCTAACCTATTTCTTAGCCAACCCTAAATCCCGGGGTCTAGATTCAATTGGGGGGAGGTTTGTAACATTCCAATTTTTGGCTTTATTTGAATTTGATTTGCATGTTATGAATTTCTAAATTTATTGGATTTTCCTATATTTTATTTGAATTTAGTTAATATTATTAAATATGGATATTTGTGAACACTATTTAAAAATTAAGGAAGTTTAAATAAAGTTTAATAAAAATTATTTTATTTGAGTTCCTAAAGTATCAAAATATTTTCCAAAATTTTTATGGAATTTTTCTAATATTTTTGCTATTTTATTTGGCTTTGTTTATTTTTTGGATTTATTTTAAATAAAAAGGTATTTTAAAACCCTGTGAATAATGTTGGGTCGGCCCGGTACTATGTGGACCCGACTTGTTCCCTGTTTGGGCAAGATTCTAGAACCAGCTGTTAGATCTCAATCGGACAGCCATTTTTAAGCCGGAAACCCTAGTGCTTCTCTACCGTTGGATCAAGATTGGGTGATCAAGATTTAATCGTGTCGGTTCAGGTCTTATCTATTCATGGCTGTTGTATGAAGATCATAGAGCTGAGATTAGTCATGACTGATAAGGACTCTAGATTATCCTGACCATTGATCCGTGAGTGGTCCGGATTGTCACATTCGCATGCATCGTGCTGTTCATCACACCATGTGGATGATTGTTTGTCGTCTTCTTTGTGGAGTCCGTTGCCGCCACGAACTCAGAGTTCACCATTGAGATGCTTCATCTTCCCGTGCCATATGCGGACGCCTAGGCCTTTAAAAGCCTCATTAGAACTAGTTTTGAGGTCATCATGTTCTTGCGCATCGATGTACCAGTTTGGTTTCGAAAGAGGAGCTCACTAGAGTTGGAAGTGCAACACTCATCGGTTTTCTCTAGTTTCCTCCGCCGTCAAGCCTTGTTCTGTGGTGTTAGTTCTAGATATGGGATCCTTGCATCACGCCGCACCAAATCCATACCCTTTGGTCGCTGGAGTGTTGCCGTTACACTGCGTCGAGGTCATCGTTCTCACCTCCGACAAGAAACCGCCACCATCATGCCATTGATGCTCGCGTTAGCTTGTGATCATCTGATCCTGCATGTGGTTGTGATTACACTGTGTGGACGTTGCTGGGGTTCGCCGCGTGTCTCTATCATCAGGTTAAGTCTTGGCTATTAGATCCAAGATGTATAGTACAAATCAAGCCTCTGCCAGGACCAATCGGGCTCTGATGCGTGTCGCATGGACGCCCAAGCATCATGGACCGAGTCCACGGTGAACCAATCTAGTTCCGTGGATTGAATCCATGGACCAGTTATGCGTGTCACATTCTGATTGGTTTGGGTTAGGGATGATGTCATGCTAACATCAACAGGCACAATAATTGATTTTCTAGTATAAAATAATTTGGATAATTATTGAATTTCTGATTTTATGTATTTTCTTCATTTTCAAATATTTAGTGAGCCCATTCTATCTCATACAAGCTACGATTGAGGTGATTCAAATTTCTAAAAATTTGTAAAATTAAGATCTATTTAATGGTGAATTTTATTAGATTTTTAGAGTTTGTTTGCTCTTTTTGTTAGTATTTATTTAGTATTTTCTCTCATTACGCGTAGACGTTGAAGTACTCAGAGCATCCAAGGAGGATACATTGACTCAAAATCAAGTTCCAAAGCAAGTGCAAGAACTTTTTCAAGGCAAGTTGTGTTTTGATCTTGTTGAACCCAGTTTACAAAATTGCTATGTTGCTTTACATTATGCATGATATTTTATGTATATAACTGTTTCAAAACAGTTCCAAATTTAGTTAATCTACCCAATTGAACTATACCCTACCTTTTCATTTGTATGCCATGATTAATTTTTACCCTAGATTGGTTCATTACTAGTTGGTTAAAATTAGTAATCAACATGGATTGGTTAGACCGTGTTTAGTGTGCCTAGCTATGCCATGTACATCACATGTCTTTTGAGATATCAAAAGTTAATCTTGACTAATAGAATATAGAATATGATTATGAAATTGGTGTATCGAGTGTTGTCACCCAATGATGTTGAGTTGTAGTGACAAGGAGGTCACGCGATAATGTTGACTTGTTGATAGCACGTGGTGCTTGGTAATCAACTGAGCTGGTAATCATTTAGATTAGGGCATGTGACAAGAGGCAATGTGCCAAGGTGGGTCGGATGGGCAAAGGGTATGTGGAAGTCTTGCCCTAAGCATCTTAAGGACTTAACTTTGTAAGCCTTTGACCTAAGTCAAACATGCAACCACATATTTGGAATGGGACGGATCTAGCTAATTAATTTGCAATGTCTTAGCTTTGGTACTACCATGGTGGTGTGAGATCCGATGGAACAATGAAACTCACATGACTCATGAGGTGGGCCTTGACTTTGGTGACCAGTCCTTTAACTGTTGAAACTTTAGAGGGTAGTATTGTGTTAAGACGGAGCTTTGTAAAGGCTTTGTTATGATTTTTCTACCGGCACCCTAAAGGGAGGGTGCTAATGGCCAGGTAAAAGAAGATGTTCATGTCATGTGGGTAAAGCGCATGACCTGTACAGAGTGTAAAATCTATACAAATAGCCATGTTCACGATATTGAGCAATGCTCAAAAATTACAGTCAAGGGTTAGATTTTATAAAATAAAAACTTGGATGGGGAGGTTGGATGCTATTGAAAAGTTTGGAATATGATTTAGGGCTAGATGCCAATTTTACTTGAGAAATACTTGAAAATTATTATTACTGTTATTTGTTAACTGTCATTTCAATCTATCTGATGTATTCATTTATAAATGTTGTTTTATTGCAAAATAGCCATATCAGTTGTTCCATTAGAATAAGCCTTGTATATAGTTATATTAGAATTGCATTCTGTGCACAATTTATTGAGTTCTATATGTGCTCACCCTTACCAATAATAACATCACCAATTGAGAAGGTGTCTACACCGGTTGGAGGAGTATCCAGAAAAGATGAATGTTTAGAATGTGAGCCATGTCAGTTCTCTATGGTGTGCTGAGGGGTTTATCTATGTTTTCATTCCACTACAGCTTAATTTGTTATTGATAGTTTAGCCTTGCGAGGCATCGCCATGTAGGTTCGACCATAAGGTTAGTCAACAGGTTAATATTTAATTTATGATGTCTTTTATTATGTTTCTGCTATGTATGTTTGTGATATTCATCTATATTGAGCCTGTGTGCACTAGCGTGATCCTGGACTAGCTTGCTGACTTTGGTCATCACATAGTTCACATCATCTTCTCAAGAATCACTCCATCATTCTCCCTCAAGAATTAGTTTGTTTCTTGAGTTGTGCATTGATGGCTGTCATTGGCATGGCAACGGCCAAGGTGCTCATCCCTATAGCGGCATTGGTTGGCATCGTGTTAGTGCTGCTCCAGTGGTACGTGGTGGCCAGGGTGGCCGTTCCCTCTCACACCTTCGACGACGGAGCCAAAGGCAAGGGTGAGAGAGGTAGAAAGTGGAAGGAGGATAGCATCGACTACAGGCACGTGGAGACCCAGTGCACAGAGATCCAGAAAGCCATCTCCATCGCGACATCATTCCAGTTCATGGAGTACAAGTACCTCGCCGTGTTCATGGTCAGGTTCACGGCGGTGATCTTCCTATTCTTGGGATCGATGTAGCAGTTCAGCACGTGGTCAGAGTGGTGGTGCCGATTGGTGCTGGCGAGAGCGGCATTCAGCACGATGGTGTTCCTCCTGGGTGCACTCACCATCGTTCAGTCTGGGTACCTCGGCACAGACATGGAGACATTTGCGAACACATGCAGGGCGCTGCATGGAGGCGCTTCGTCATCATGTTCTGGTCCAGCACCACCATGAGGTTCCTCCAAGCCTCCAGCACGCTGCTCGTCCTCTACGCCGCCGTCAACCTCTTCGGCTCTACTATGGTGACCACTTGGGGGTAAGGGGGCGGAGGGGCACTCTACGAGTCCATCACTAGTCACACCTCAACGGATCCTCCATGGACCTCTTCGGCCATGTTGGCAGCGACATCTACACAAAAGCCATCGACGATCGCGCCGACCTCGTGTGTACATAAATATCATATGTGTGATGTGTGTAGGTGATCATTGACAATGTGGGGACAAAAATGACAACATTGCCGGAGTCCATCTCGTCATTTGGGGGATGCTGTACTCACTGCCTAGGATGCTTGATACGTAGATACCACTATAAATATGTCATTTCTCAAAAAAATTGATATATAGGTATAAATGTATACATATAATAAAGATAAAATAATTAAGTTATACACAAAATGGACATAAAAGAGACAATAACATAGAAAATGAAGAAACAAACTGACTAGATCATCTCGAATACCCATGAACCCATAATAAGCGGCTTAGGGCATCTAGTCTACCGTTGCCAAAAAGGTCTCCACAATTGAACACTTCTACTCCTACCAACTACGCCAAAATTGGTGACCTTCCACGATCACCTTGCGTTCTTTGCTCCTTCACGCTACCCAAAACTCCTACGCCACTTTTCCCAAGATCAACTCATGCACATGGTAATGTGAACAATCTCACATCGAACGCATAGTTTAACGAGGAATGTGAAAAGCTAGAGGGAACATTGCTGGAGTGTGGCCAGCAGTTGTGCAGCGATCCACCTTGGCAACTAGATGGTGACGACGACACTGGTGGCTAGCGGTGCAGCAACTCAGGCATGCATGGTGGCTGGCGTGTGACATCGATGCAACACATATAAGGCTACAGGGGATTGACGTGACCGGCCTGGGAGGGGCAACGGCTAGGGCGCGATGAGGGAAGGGTGGCGCTAGGGTTTCTACCCCTCCCAATGCCCCTTATATGACTAGCGTAGACACTGAGTCTCACCTGGCCAAGGCATGCACGTCGAGGCTTCATCAGGGCTGCCCAGCCTAGCCCATGTTTCCATTTTTTCCCCAAGGTATTACACACCTTTGGCCCATCCCTTGACATCCTCATTGAACTCTTGGCTATCGAGGTGCTCGTCTTCACGTCCTTCGCCACACATGCTAGCCTCATCTTCAACCACCTCTGATTCATGCTTGAATGGCCAAGGAAGACATTGGGAAATTGCATCTTTGGCTCCCTTGACCTTTGGGAAATAATCTATAATATTAATTGTAGCTTGGGAGAATGTGTCAAATTATGATGGTACCTAATTTGAGACTTAATCCGAGTGCCAACTCGTGTTGTTAGAATCTCTTGAATCATTTTATGGGTGTGTTGTGAATGCTAATATGCCTTAGAAGTACGACCATCTGAGTAGTTGACAACAAAACTAGGGAAACGAAGTTAAAACCTTGAGCTATATAATTTGTTAAAAGTAGAGTAAAGATTGAACTCAAGAATGACATATATGTTTTATTGGACATCTGTTACATATTTATACAAGCTAATGGGTGGAAGTTGATGGTGTCCAAAGGACACCTATTCAGCAAAAGACACCCATTCTGCTAAGAGTTGGCAGTTAATTGACCACTTAACTCCTTAACACTCCCCTTGGGCAAATAACACAACCTTCATGTGCTTCGATAAACTCCTCCAAAAACCCTATGAAAAAATATGAGGAGAAATTCGTTCTCATAATTATATGCCATCTAAAACTCCTTTAAAACCCAATGGGAAAATATAAGGAGAAACTTTATGGTGTAATTTCATATTCAATGTTGCCTCATTAAAAACCTTCTATAAGAAACCATTTATGTAAAACTCATAAAGGAAAAGAGTGCTACATGTTCTAGTTCAAGGGTTAACTCCCCTTGAACCTTACAACTCATGAAGCCATCTCATACTGGTCCCTTGGACACATCTTTGAAATGAGGACATCAGTAAAGACCTAGTGAATAAATCGGCTAAATTTTCACATAATTTCATTTGCAAGACATTTATCACACCACTCTTTTGAAGTTCGTGAAGATAAAATAGCTTAGGAGCAATATGTTTTGTTATATTACTCTTTATATAGCCTGTTTGCATCTGAGCAACACAGGTTGTATTATCTTCATAGATAATTGTAGGAGATTTCAATGGATTAATATCACATGACCTTTGTATGTGATTAATCATTTTGTGAAACCATACATATTCACATGATGCTTCATATAAAGCAATTATTTTAGAATGATTAGTGGAAGTGGATAATAAAGTCTATTTACAAGACTTCCATGAAATAGTTACACCACCATAAAGGAAAACAAATCCAGTCTATGAATTAGCACTATGGGGATTAGACAGATAGCCAGTATCTGTGTATCCAATTAAAGTCATATCTTGATTTCTTTGAAACATCAAACCAAGATCTTTTGTATCATTAAGGCACCTAAGGACTTGTTTAACACCAGCCAAATGCCTTTTTGTTGGTGATGTGTTGTATCTAGCCAATAGATTGACTGCAAATGAAATGTCGATTTTTTTTAATAATACATTTTTATTCAAATTTCAAAATATTCCATCAATTTTTTTTTCGTAAATATACCTCCAACGGGCATAGGGCAAAATAGAAAAAATACAGCGACAAGTGCCCAAGGCCGACGTGGTTCTGTCAAGATGTTTAACGTGGGCGACAGAGCCGAAAGGCACTGTCAAGACGTCAAACATGCGATAGGAGCGAAAGGCACTGCCAGACGATTTAACATGTTAAAGAGTCTGCCAGACGCATTTAACGTATGATAAAGAACAGAATATGAAATTTTTGTATTTAATATTTTTGTTGACAATTTTATTGTAAATTGGTTGTACATAATTGATGTATTGAACAGGAAGAATTAGAAATAAAAACTTATTGTCCTGTAATGAATCGGAACATTTATTTTATTTCGTTAGTGATACGATTTCACTTAGGGTTTTCGTAGCCTCGTAAGGTCCGCCAATATGGCCAAAAATGACGGAAAAAGCACGGTGGCTCTCACGAACGTGGCATACCACTTGAGGTGCCGCGAGACGGTCGGACGTTGGTCTCTGCATTTTGTTACCAAAATCGAAAAGGCACTCGCGCACGAACGCGACGTGAATCGTGGCCACTTAGGGTTTTCAGAGTCTCTGCGACAGGTAGGACATGGTCCGAAAAATACGTAAAAAATCAAGGGCGGCCACGCAATGCGGCTACCACTTACGTATGGGCGAGATAGCCGGACGTTGCCTCGGCATTTTGTTGCGAAAATCGGAAAAAGCACTTGCGCCACGAAACCATGGAAACTTTTACGACGTCGAAAAATTTTGGAACTTTTATGGACGCCTGATATATCGCTGATATTACCATAAAATTTCAAATGATTTGAAGATATGAGGAATTTTTAAAATTCAAACAATACATATATAAGGGCACATACAATCAAAGTTAGGATGATAAAATAAGCAATAGATTAGATGATATTACAAGGGCATTACAACAAAGGATTTAACTAACTAACGAAAAGCATCGTCGTCATGGTGGAACAAATGATCGTTCCGCCTATCTGGGTACAAATTGAATGATGTAAGACATTTTTCGTGATATTACGATTCGCTCTAATATTGCGATGTGTCATCGGACACCGCCAATCCCTACTATGAAAGAACTCCATGGGGATCCGCAGTGCTCCCAACCGTCCGCCGATTGGGTGGCCTATGCCGACGCTCGGGTGTGTAACATTTAAATTTTTTTTTTTTTATGTGGATTTCGCCTCCCATATGGGCATGTCATCCCGATTCGGCTGCCCCTATGTTAATACCACCCGGTTCCGGCTGGTCTGCGCAAGCAACGCCAAGGATTTGTTGCGTGCTGCCTCTCGGCACCGCTTCCCTTGTCCTTCTTCTTGAGAGGAGGAACCCTCCCGCACCTCTCGGCTGTGGTTGGCGTTGGCGGAGACATGCGAGACGCCGCCTGCTTTCACTCGACTCCACTATATGGTGCAGAGCTTTGTGTTGGGCTTATCCTTGAACAACCTAAGCGTGCCCTGCAATCAATACAAGATGCCCGCTTTGGTCGTTGAATAACACCATAGGCGTACTCGAGGTTTGGCTTTTTTTCGGCGAGTGGCACCACGGAGAGGGTTGCTCCCAGCTTATCCCATACAGAAGCATGAGATGTGGGTGGTACGCCTCCGGTCCACCCACTTGAAGTACCAAAGACTGCTCATCTCGCCAAGGGGCACCAGAGAATCTCCGGTCCGCTAGATCACCGTGGCATGTATCAACCATCGCCTCCGTGCTATGTACGCAAAGGTCGGGCTTTGGGTGGCCCCGAGGAGGTTTCTCCTTTGACTTGAGCACATTCGCAAGTGTCCTTTTGAACTCCCTGTGCGGCGAACTATTTAGAACTACTAATTTGTGAGTTTAACATGAGTATGACGCATGAAACTCACCGATTGGTTGGCCCTTGCACACCGCCCCGAGCTCGTCGATCAAGAAAAGGGACATATCTGGCGCGCCTCTCCCATCGGGTGAAGTTCTCGGCGAAGCGGGGTTGGCGTCGTGGCGCTTGTAGAGAAATTCGTAGTCACGCTGCTCCACTCGTCGATCCATTGGAAGAAGCAACACCGGTCCTTGTGCCGAGAAAAGAAAGAACGATGCATGAGATGGTAGTGTTACCTCAGACAGTGGATGCCAAGAGGTTTACCTTGTAGGTGCGCCACAACAAGAGGTGAGCTGGCGGCCGTCTCTCCATGGGTAGATCGCATCATCTTCGCCGCAGAGGTTGCAATCGACGGCCGGGCAACCCGCAGAATCGGGTGTCGACGAATAGGGATCGGGATATTCGGGTGGATGACTTCGCTGTCAAGAGGCGACGTAGAGAACGACATTGTGGTTTGGCTGTGTTGGATGTATACCCCCTGACCTATTTTATAGTGGTGGTGAGGGTTACTCCACACAATTACAGCTCTTGCCGCAGCGTGTTGCGCCGTGTGCTGCGGTTGTCATTTCATGGCGTGTTGCGCGGTTGTCATTTCATGGCGTGTTGCGCGCGGTTGTCATTTCATGGCGTGATGTCGCCCTAGCTCGGTAAAGTCGCTAGCAATGTAGTAGTCACATCGCTACCGAAAAGCTGCTATGCAGTGTTGTCGTGTCGACTTGGTAAAGCCGCTAGCGCGAGTAGTCACATCGCTACCGAAAAGTATGCAAGCGCTCGTTGTCGTGTCTTCCCGGTAAAGGTGCTACCAATGAGTAAAGGTGCTAGGTGTGTGACAAAGCGCCTAGCCGATGAAAGGAACAACTAAGCACGTAAGATTAAATTTACAAAAATACAAATGCAAGTGCAACATATTTCAAATGAAACACTTAGTACATAACATACTAGCAATAATAAAAATCAAAAGAAACTCATCGCCGGCCTCGCTTCGGGAGGCCTCCTCCCAACCTGGTCCCGCGAGTACATCAACCGCGCGTGGGCGCGGTGGGGCCTCGCGCCTAGCCGAGGCGCTGCAGTGAGCCGAGTAGCTCGTCGGCCGGGCGCCTCGTATTCCGACTAGGCTGCGTCGGTGGTGGCGCCTCCGCACGGTTGGATGATGATGCCCCACCCCAAAGACGTCCGTGGAGAGGTAATCACCGTAGTCCTCCGGGTCCGCACGCTCGTCGTCGTAGTTGTCAGGAGCGTGTCCAGATGCGTGCGCGAAGAAGTGTGCCTGCGGGCCTGTACCAAATGAAGAATTGTTTTGAGCATTGTAATACGCGATTGTAACACTTGAACAAAGGCATTTCAAGATTTCACCGGCGAAGCCCGAGCCATGTGCCTCTCTCGCAGCCTTACGGGCGGGACCCTACGAAGACGTACCTGGCGCACCCCTGCCCCCGCTAAGCGGCACGCCCTGCGGGATGGTAGGGAGGCCGCACCTCGACAGCTCGAGGGCGCGTGTCGAGCTGTCCGTAAACCTCCGACGTAAAGGGTGACGCCCTCTCGCCACGCCCTCTCCGTGGTCACCGAGTGTACAAGCCGCGAAGCTCCTCAGGCTGATGGTGCAGACGTCACCACAAAATAAATTACGGATTAGTTAGCAAAATAAATTACTAATTAGTTAGCACAATAAATTATATCGAAGGTATGGCGAACGCATCAAAGCGTGCCGAACCGAGTCCATATGGAGGGAGTACGTGTCTGCCACCACGGGAACATGTCTAGGAGGATTGGGGTCGACACGTACCAAACGCACACGAGTCCGGGGAGTGTACCACTCGCGGTACGCTGTGACGCGTCCGACGTCGAGGGCGATCCTCGACGAGACGCCCTCGAGGGTGCTCCCCACCTCTCGCCCAAGGCAAGATACGGGCGCACCAAGGGGTGCTCGCAGTCGCCCTTCCTATCGTGCTGTGGGTGAAAAATAAGTATAGCGTTATTAGATAGCATTACACAAGAACAATTATAAAAACATCAATACAGGAACTTACGAGTGGAACGCTGGTGGGGACTGCGGACGACATCGCGGATCGGGAACACTGTCAGAGACCAAACCGCCTCATCACACGATGGACAACAGAGTTCTCGACGTGGACGCCGAACACGAGGAACCGACGGTGAACCAAGATCTTGGCGCTCTCGGTGCAAAGGGTGGACAGCACCGTCACACGACGCCGCACCTTCAAGGTTCACAGACGGCGCGCCAAACAGCGACGCGTCGGTGAGGTGGTCGAACGCAGCGACGAACCGCGGGTAGGCTACCCAAGACAGTCAAAAGCGCCAGCCAGCCGTTGTCACGATAGAACGAACCGTTAGTACTCGTAAAAGTTAAACAAAAGTATCGAACACGTGATTGCAATATCGCATTTCCGCCGCAGCACCCGATGGTGCCCATGGTCGGACCGCCGACGCGTCACCGCTTTGCTGCGTGCCCACCACAGCTGCAGGTCGATCTGGGCGGCCGATCTGGAACCTCTCAGATGCCCACAATCAGTAGCAGCGAAGGACATCCTCCGAAGATCGAGCCTCGTGAACCGTGTACACCCGACGCAGAGTGCACGGTAGGTGGCGATAAAGACGGCCGAGCCCCACGAGTATCGCGGGCACGGCGTCAAGGGTGCGCCCGCGATCTCCTCGCAAACCGCACACAAAGCGTGGACATGCTATCCCCATGGGACGCCGTGAACATGGTCCACCAAGAGCCACAGGAGGTACGATCCAGTGGCGGGCGAGCCTCTCGTCGTCTGCCGGCTCGACGATCCGCTCACGCCAGAACATAAAGCTCACTTGTTATTTCAAGCAAGACGCACACAATTTAGTTCGAAATGCTACTTACGCACTGAACTGCATAAGCCACCTCAAGGTCGGTCCGCGTGTGGTCGAAGGTCTCAGACACGCAAAGCGGTAGTACACCCGCGAACTCAGGCAAAGAATCGGCGACCATCGGGGAGACGCCCTGGGCACCACAACAAGACCGGCGATCGGGAGGCCGAGGAGGTAGGAGACATCCCGTAAAGTGATCGCCATCTCCCGACAGGAGATGGAAGGTGTCGTCTCCGGCCTCCACCGATCCACCGAGAGTGATCGATCACGACAGACGTGAACCGGTGTCCCAGAGGTCCACCATCCGGCGAGGGGCAAGCACCGATGCTCAAAGCCTAAGAAACATAAACATGTATTTGATATCGGTCTGTGGATGTCATGGTGCTAGAACAAACATGTTTACAAATTTAAATATCGGTATGTTACTCGGGATCCAACGCGATCGAGCGCCTAGGATCAAGCAAGCAATGGTCTAGGTCGGGACGCCACCAAGACTGAGGTCCCCTCCGCCCTCTCGGGACAGAAAGTGGCTAAGCGGCACGGTGACCCACGGTTGACGTAGCGGGTCCAAGAACTCGAACGCCACTGTCATCTCCTCGCTGGTGAGCCATACCGCAATTTACAAAAATGAAAGTTAGAGCGTAAACACATACGTGAACACAAAAGTCCGCAAAAGTACATAAGCATCACAACAATATATTGAAACAGATCGCACATAAAAACGGAGAAGTTCATAACAACAATTTATAAAGACAACACTCGCAATGCTAGGTAAAAGGGAGAGTTCGAGACAACACACGTTACATCGATGAAATATAAATTTGATATACGACATATGATAGTGCAAACCGCTTGTCATCCGTGCGATGAGGTCGCGGCAAGAGTCCTCGAGAGGACGATCCTTCCCCACCGTCGGTGACCATCTCCTCCTTCGCCTTCTTCGCTTTGTGCTACGCAATTCTTGAACATATGTCCTCGTTGGTTGCACAATGAGCAGTTCTTCACGTGTTTGCCAGCTTCTGACTCATCCATGTCATTTCTTATACGCCTTGTTCTTCGACACCCTGCTTTCCCTCTTCTCGCATCAAAATCAGGGACCCAGAACTTTTCATCAACACTAGGAGTTGTGGTGAAAGAACCCACAACCCCATAACCATAAAGCTCCTCGCTCCAAGTTGCCATCACCCTTTCCTTCATGTAATAATCAGATAGGTATGTACCAGGTTGCATTCCAAATAAAGCACATGCGGCTATAACATGAGAACATGGCCTATGCAAAAGGTATGGCTTGTTGCACGAGCATTTGCACTCACCAGAAGATGCACTCGGGTGACAACCCTCCGTTGGTTCCACGCCTTCTTTTATCCTCGCAGATCACCTCGGCGCCAGTCGTCTGCACCAACTTTGATAGCTCTATGTTTGGCATACCGAGCCTTCTCATCCATGTATTTAGTGATCATCGAAGAGTACAATAACTTCTCATCTCTCATTACTATCTCAAAGAATGCATGCTCCTGTCCACAAAGTACTTGGTTGTACCCTCAAGACTCTCGACAATTCCTACCAACGGCAGACACCTCATCCTCGTGATTACCCGCTTGTAAACTTCGCAAAGTTAGTGGTCATCACACCGTGATCCGCACCATTTGTGTCATATAAAAGTGACCACTTCTCTTTGATTCGTGCTTGATCCAAATTCGAGAAACATTTGATTGGCCTTTGCCTCCGCATTTACTGTTAGTCGGCTCATCCTCTCAAGGGGAAAAGAGGCTCACCGCTCTTGTGTTCCACGGCACTATGTTGTTCGCTCGCTCCTTGTGTTTCCTTGTCGTCATCAAGATTTTTCCACGAGTTCGAACTTCCTCTCCTAGTTGGAGTTACATAGTCTTTTGAACATGTTCATCAAGAACTTGTTCTTGAATTGCTTATAGAAGTTTGCACCCAAATGCCTCATGCACCACCGACTCGCAAGTCGAGGCCATCGGAATGGCTCATCTTCCCTCGCTTTGCGGTGGTTGATAGCACTACAACCCAAAGATGCTCCGCTATGCAAAGACGCACAAATCTGACGAAGTTTTGACCACCCGATCTTCGTGTTTCAGAGGAACCACGTACCAACTCTCGTTGTTCTCGCTTTACGAAGGCAAAGGCAACAGAAACTGGTTGTTCCCATCGACGCCCACAATACAAGATTTGCCCTCTCAGATTTCCGGTTAAGAATGTGCCGCCCACGCACAACAATGGACGAGCGATGATAGAACGCCTTAATGCAAGTTCAATGCGAAGAACACTCTCCGCAGATGCATTTTAGTTGGCCTTTGGATTGACTCGACAATCTTGATAATCATAGTAGGTCCCGTGATTTCTTCCCGAATGCAATCGAAGCAAAGGCGGGCAGGTTATGGTACAAGTCTTCAAACTTTCCAAACCTCATTTCTAATGCCTTTTGTTTCGCCTCCACGCCTTCCCATAGCTAATTGTGTAATCGATATCCGTTCTCGATCGCTCGGATAATAGCACGGGCTCAAAACTCGTGTTCTCCACTATCTCTGCAGACATGATGTTCGCGACATACCCGGATGATGATTCTCGTGAGCCATCATCGCTTCCTCACCATACATGCGCGTCGCTCAACCTTCAACATAGCCAATGGGTGCCCCACATGGGCTTGTACGCGTGCACTCTCCACGGACACCCATGGATCTCACACACCACGTCAGAAAGCGGGTTGGGGTGGATTTCTTAACCTCGAAAGTCCTTCTTAATGATAGAGCCCAATCTTTCACTAAGATCCCGCGATGCCTCTTTTGTCGGGTACATACCGTTATGCCTAACCTCATTATCACCAGATTGCCAAGGCATCTCCTCATTTCATTGACAACCATATTTTCAAATTGTCGCGGCTCCACTCGGCCGGGCACAAGCGTCTGCACCTCCTCCATCTTCCTCATCCGACTCATCGTCGTCGCCCTCTTCGCTATGTCAGACTCACGGTCTTCCTCTTCCATCCTAGCTGTTATTTCCTCAATTTGCTCACCTTCGTCACCACCCCGCGCTTCTTGGCCAACATTTTCATCATCCTCCCGAAATCGAACTCGTTTCACCACTTTTGTCAACATGTTGCTCATGGCTAGATCCCCAATTTCAGATGTCAGTGGCCGAGCTCATTTTGAGGTCGACTACACTCACCGTGTCCAAGCTCTGCCGGGGGCAACATCCTCTCATATGCTCGCACTAAAAGCACTCGATTCCATCCCGTTGCTGTTCGCCTCACATATGATCTCCACGATGCGTTCCTTTAGCTCAACTAACTCCCAAATAAATAGTGTCGCCAAGACACTACATAGGCAAAATACCTTCAACTCACACTTGTCTTCTTCCATCCGAAAAGTATAATACAACCATTTCAACACGGAACCAAATGCGCGCTCCTCGAGCCTACTCAAACTTCGCCCACATATCGCATGTTACTTAGATCTCGCACCTCCAAACCATGCATTACAACCCCATCTCCATAATAAATCGTAAATGGAACTCGATTCGCCATATCTCATAATCCATTCATTCACCCACTAATTAATTATCTTCCGTACAAAATACTATGACGTAACATAACTATACCTACATGGTACGTAAAATATATATCTAACCGTAAAAAACATCTACATTCCTAATAATTCATATCGATGTAGTTATATCTCAAAAAAATTACCTTTCCATCAATATGTACCGATATACTCCTATCCGTAAAAATTCATTCCTAACAATATATATACATTCAGTATCGATGTACTTATATATTAAAAAATACTCATTCAGTAACTATATTTCCTTCAATATATACCGATATACTCCTATCCGTAAAAAATATCTAAATTTTCTAAACTAGAACTAGCTGTGACCTATCAATTTACCTACATTTATCCGTAACATACATCTAAAACTATTTCTAATCTACCACTATTTACTGCTACAATGCTCTAGATCTAACTATTTCTAACATATCATAATTTACTGCTAAGAAAAGTAAACAACAAAATTTACCTCAAACAAAGGCGCAGAATCTCCCCTTCTTCCTTCTCTCTTCCCCTCTCTCCCCTCTTCCTCTTCCCTTTCTCTCTCTCTTTTCTCTTCCCAGACGCACAAATGAGCACAGTGCCGGGCGAGCGGCTCATATAAACGCTCCTGTCGCACTTTGGTCGGGCGGCAGAACCCGCGCTTCACTGCCGCACGACCATCGGCCGATTTTCTCCTTGTCGCCTGACGATGTGCGACAGTGCCTTCGGCTCCTATCGCACGTTTGTCGTGCGACAGGTGCCTTTTTCGCCTCTGTCGCCGTTAGGCGTCGACGACAGGCCACGGCCGCCCGCACTGTCATAGTGTATTTTTTCTATTTAGTTTCGCCGCCCGCTGACTGACGGCGATGAGGTATATTTCTGAAAAAAAAAATTTCGTGGAATATTTTGAAATTTCAATAAAAATGTATTATTAAAAAAAAATTCAAATGTCGTGCCTAGTGCAAAGGTGCAAGATACATTAGTTCTCCGATAACACTGAGATATGGAACTTTATCTCTTCATCCTCTTCTCTAGGTTTGAATGGGTCTTTATCCACATCAAGGGATCTCACGACCATAGGTGATTTTGTTGGATACGATTTATCCATATTGAATTTCTCTAATATCTTTTGGATATATGCAGACTGGTGCACAAATGTTCCTTCAAGAACATGCTCAAGCTATAAGCCTAAGTAAAATTTGGTCTTTACCCAAATCTTTCATCTAAAACTCCATCACAAGATGGTTACTTGCCTCTTCTATGTCCCTTGTGGTTTCAATGATATTTAAATCATCAACATATACTGAGATAATATAGAATCCACTTTGGGATTTTTTTAATAAACACACATGGACAATTATCATTATTGGAGTATCCTTTCTTTAAAATAAACTCAGTTAGTTAGTTTGACCACATCCTTCCTGATTGCTTTAATTGATATAGCGACTTTTTCAACTTGACGCTATACATGTTGCGATTTGCATTAGAATTCAGAATTTTAATCCCTCCAAGGAATTTCATGTAATGATACATACAAATATGCGGTCACTACATCCATTATCTGTGTTGATACTTTTATATTAATTACTAGAGATATTAGATATCGAAATGTTATTCCACTCATAATAGGAGAGTATGTCTCATCGTTATCGATGTCAGGTCTTTGCGTGAACTCTTAGGCTACAAGCCTCACTTTGTATCACACCACTTCATTATTTTCATTCCTTTTCCAAACGAAAACCCATTTGTTTCCCATAGGAAACACTTTAGGAGAAGTTGGTGTTACTGCACCAAATACCTCCTTTTTATTAAGCGAGTGCAATTCTACTTTAATTGCTTCATTCCATTTGACCCAATCTGAGCACTTCATGCACTCTGCCATGGTCTTTGGTTATGGATCCAGTTGAAGGCTCTTAGCAATCTTTGAGGTAAAATGTGTGTCAACAATTGTAGTTTCTCTTTATATAATTCTCTTGAATTGACATAATTCGTGGAAATTTCTTCATTTACATCCACTAACTCCTTGTGATTTCCCATAACAATGGAGTATAGGGGTTCTGATGTCCCAGCATCTAAATTTATGCACTCTTTGATGTTGGGGTTTACCATTTCTTCGATGGTTCTCAACTTCAGGTTGAGTTTCTTTTATTGATTCAAGTATTGTACCTTTACCTTTAGAAAAATTCTATTTTTAGGACGTCTCTGCGGAACTAAGTCCATTTTATCCAAAATTCTTCCCTCTTCTTCTCATTAAGGGAAAGAGTAGCTTGCTAAGGTACCTCCACTCTTTCTAGTACATTGAATGCGGGTATATATGATTTTGTAACACCCTTGTAATCAGTAAATGCATCTGGCAGATTATTTAGAATTTGTTACAAATTTATTATTCTCTGAATGTCCAGTTCAGATTTTTTAGTACGTGGATCTAAGGACTGAATTCAGTGGCATTACAATCTATTTCTCGGCATTTTTCATGGTATTTATCTCCCTCTAATGTTGGGAAATTGTCCTCATCAAAAACACAATCAACGTATCGAGATGTAAATAGATCCCCTGTTAATGGCTCAAGATATTTTATTACTGACGAAGAATTATACCCCACATCGGTCCCCAACTTCCTGTGAGGACCCACTGATGTATGTTGTAGTGGTAAAATCGGTACAAACACTACACAATCAAATTTTCACATATTGAAAATACTTGGTTCATTTCCACATACCAATTGCAATGGGGAGACCGTATGATATGCAATTGGTCTCATTTGGATTAGTTATGCGGCGTGCAAGACCGCATGGCTCCAACAACTTGTTGGCAACCTACAATTTTGTAAAAGAGGTCTAGCAATCAGTTTGACCCTCTTTATCAAAGATTCTGCTAGGCTATTTTGTGTGTGGTTATATGTCACAGAATGCTGTACATTAATGCCCAGAGCCATACAATAGTCAATAAATGCCCTTGAGGAGAACTCAGCTGCATTATCCAATCTAATGGATTTGATCCTGTTTTCAGCAAAATAGCCTCTTAACTTAACTATTTAAGCCATTAATCTAGCAAAGGCATAGTTTCTGTATTGCTCAATAAACACACATGGGGTCATTTGTAGAAGCAACTATTAAAACCATAAAGTATCCCACATAAGGGCTGAATAGGTCCACAGATGTTGCCCTGAATTTTGTCTAGAAAATTCAGCGACTCATTTTTTATTTTGAGGTAAGATGGCCTCCAAATCAATTTTTGTTTAGCACAAGTAGTGCACATGAAATCCTTTGATTTAAGGAAATTTGGAGTTTTAATATTATAGCCAACAGAACAGTTTACAATTTTTCTCATCGTCCTCATACCAGGATGACCTATGCGATCATGCCAAATCTTGAATTTCTCAAGATTTTGAAAGATTGTTTTGAATGCAACATGTGGTTCAGGTTTGATGTATATGTAGTACTCCATCAACTTGGTGAGGAGAATATATTCATTGTCTCCCTCACTAGTAGTTTCTACATGGAAACCATTAAGACGGATATCTTTAAAGCTTCGTAATGTACGATTTGATTGAGAATACAACAAAGCATTTTTGTCGGGACCCGAATATGCAAATCCAAACACTTTGTATATTCTGCACTAGTCCAAGATCATGCTAATGCACACAGACTCAACATAGATGAATATCACAATCATACATAGCGGAAATATAACAAAAGACATCATATATTAAATAACACTTGTTGAATGACCTTATGGTCAACTTACATGAATTTGCCTCGCAAGGCTAGACTGAATAACAAGTTAAACTGCAGTGAAATGAAAACGTAGATAAACTTCTCAATATACTATAGGCAACTGACAAGGCTCGCAACCTAAACATTTGTCTCTTGACGGTACTCCTCCAAAGCTGATGTAGATTCTTCCTCAACTAGTGATTTTGTTGTTGATAAGGGTGAGTACATAAAGCACTCAACAAGTTATGCACAGAATGCGGTTCTTACATATCTATATGCAAGGCTTATTTAAATAGAATTGCTAACAAGGTTATTTTGCAGTAAAGCAGCATTTGAAATCGATTATAATAAATAGATTGCAAAGATAATACAACAAATAATAATAAATAATAAATTTTATTATTTCTCAAGTAAACATGGCATCTAGCCCTAAATTAAATTTCAAACTTTCCAATAACATCCAGCTTTCGCATCCAAGTTTTCATTTAATAAAATCTAGCCCTTGATTGTAATTCCTGAGCATTGCTCAATACCGTAAGCATGGCTATCCATATAGATTTTACACTCTGCAGAGGTTATGCACTTTATCCACACGATATGATTATCTCCTGTTGTCATACTATTAACACACTTCCTTTGGTGCGTCGGCAGAGTGATCGTGACAAAACCTTTTGAAAACCTTTATCCTAACACTAACTCTCCTGATAAGCCATATACTAACCCTTCCCTCAGCAGAGGTGAAGGTTAGGACTGACATACCGTTAGATTGATGTGTGACCGTAGTACACCACACCCTTCGCTATAATCATACTTCAATGTAAGCACGCTTCTGTGTGATTATCCACTTGAAGTATCACATATCAAGATATCAGTAATCCTACTTAGTTAGGTCTATCCCATTCCAGACATGTGGTTGCATGATTGACTCAATTCAAAGGCTCGCAAGGTTAAATCCTTACTTGACTAGGGCAAGACTTCCACAAACTCTCTGCCCTACTGGCCCACATTGGTGCACCGCCCCTTGCCATTTGCCCCAATCTAAATTATTTACCACCCCAGTTGATTACCATACACCACGTGTCATTAACAAGTCAACATTGTTTCGCGACATACGTTACTGCAACTTAACATCATTGTGTGATAGCACCCAACACACCTTTTATAAACATGTTCTATATTCCATTAGTCATGATTAAAATTTGATGATTCAAGTACATGTGATGATGTGGCATGGCTAAGCATACTAACACAGTTTAACCAACCCATGTTGATGTTGTTATTAACCAACTATAATGAACCAATCTAGAGTGACAATAGATCATGGTGTACAATTGACAAGGTAGGGTATAGATCAAATTGGTAGAATAGCAAGTCCCAATTTAATTTGAAAAAGTTGTGTTTATGAAATAATATACAACAAAGTAAAAGCAAAGTAAAAGCAAAGTAGCAATTTTATAATATACTACATGCATGGCTTATTACAAAGGAATGGTTCGTTGGGTTATTTTGCATTGAATCAGCATTTTAACTTATTGTTTACTTAGATGGAAAGCAACAAAACCATATAAATATAATAAGTTTCTCAAATTATTTTTCCACATATTTTTGACACACAGTTCTGAATCAAATTTCACATTTATCCCTGGCACACAGCCACTCATCCCTATTTTATTTTCAAAAATCTACCCCTTGACTGTAATCCCCGAGCTTTGTCCAATTCCGTGGACTCGGCTATTCGAATAGTTTTTACACTCTACAAAGGTTGTACACTTTACCCACAAGATACAATCAACTCACCACGTCAGCTGTGAATCGCCATACAAGAGTATGCGAATGAGCGATCATAACAAAGCCTTTCAGAAACTTCTAGCTCAACCTAGGAACCTCTCCGGGTTGCCTTCACTATCACTCCCCTCACATAGAGCCGAAGTATAGGACAGGCGAACACCGTTGAGACGGTACCAAAGCAGTAACACGTGCACGCTCCCCATGCAATCACCCTGTAGCGCCACCTCGAGGTATCAAAGGTGAGATATCAGAATCCTACTAAACTAGGTCTTCCCATTCAGACATGTGGTTGTACGAGTGACTTAGGTCAAAGGCTTGTAGGGATGGCAAAAATACCCATGGGTCCGGTATCATGGTACCTTACCGATGGGTCCGGTCCGGTTCAAATTTGGACCCATGGGTATATTATTTGGTCCGGTCCGATCCGGTTCGGATCCGGTCTCATTTTGGACCGTGGGTACCTGCATCCGGACTCATTACTAGAGTTAGGGGCAAGTCTGATCTAACATCCATCATGCTGCCAGTTGTCTTTCCTTTCCATTTTTATTTCCAAGTTCCAACGTTTCCAAGTTCCAACGTTCTTTCCAAGTTCCAAGTTCTTTCCAGATCGTTTTAACTCGGGCGGGCGTGGGAAATGAAGTAATTAATATGCCTCCCAGCGTTGGGTGATAGGGTGAGGTGGGGACAGAGGCGCTTTGGTCCCGCTTTGCTTTTGGTGGTGTTGGGTCGGTCGAGTCGAGACTCGGGGTCAGTCGAGTCGATGACGAGACGATAGGATTGGCAGCGGCGCTGCCTCCGTGGACCTCGCCCATGATTTGTCGATGTCACGCTCAAACTTGTATGCATGATTCGAATGGGTGCAGGTACCTGATTGGTCCGTACCGTCGGTCTGGGTCCGGGTTCGAGTTTGGACCCATGATTGACTCGGTCCGGGTCCAAATTTGGTCTCGGTCCGGTCTCGGAGGTTGGACCGGAGGTACAGGACCCTGCCATCCCTAAAGGCTTGCAAGGTGAAGTCCTTAACTGACCAAGGCAAGACATCCTTCTCTCAAAATTGGCACACAACCCTCGCAACACTCAACCATCCCAAATGCCACGAAGGCCCATCTGGCACAAAGCCACTTGCCACTTGCCCCAGTCTAAATCCTTTCCCACCTAGGTTGATTATTGAGCAACACATGCTAACAATAACTCAACTTTCATGTAGAACCACACAGGTCTCTACATTTCCACTTCATCACGTGGTATTATCAATCAAAATACATTGCATAAGTCTTTAGTCAGTATTAGGTTTACATTTCAAATGGTTATTCATCAATTGCACAACTAAGCACTATTCACGGTCTAGCCTCCCGTGTTGGCACAATATTAACAACCAACTAATATTACCAAACTTAGGGCAACAAATGAATCATGGCATACAAATATTAGTGACAAGGTGGCAATAACAAATAGGTTGATTAACTAATTCACCCAAATTAATTAAATCTATTTTAAATTAAATTAGCATGCATAGTTTAAATCAAAATATATTGTCAAAATTTAGGAGCAAAATGATCAAAGCACAACTTGCCTGGCACTTGCTATAAACTGCTCTTTACTCTTTTTAATTGATCTTCGGCTTCCTCAACCTTTGGCTCTTCAATCGAATGCTTCGACTTCCTCGTCCTTTAGCTACTTCGGGTAACTTCTGGACGACACGTCTAATGACAAAGAAGCACAAATACAACAAAACTCAAAAGCAATTCAAATAAACTCCAATTTAATATTAGATTGGTACTGAACGGAAGGGATTGAATTTAGGAACTTAGATTTGATCGAAGATCGGATGAAAGAGAACAGGCTTTCAGAAGATTTATCGAGAAGGTTACGACTGATAATTAGGGAAGAACGGAGTATATTCCAGGGAATATCCTTCGAGATTAATTAACTCGATTGAACAGATATTGACATATGGGCTCTCGATCTATAGATCGGGTCCACGAGAATGATTTGGTTCACGATGAACTAAACTCAGGCACGATGTTGACTTTTGTTGACTAATGGAATAGATAGGGCTGGAACGCGAGTGAGATTAGGGTTTGACACCAGAGAGTGACATATGGGCTAATGGTCTATTGACCTAGTCCACGAACAATTCTTGGGTCAACGATAAATAAGGGTTTACTAAGGTAAGGCACAAACACATAGGGTCGATAAGCGATCGGCTAGGGTTTGATCTAGGGTTCAGTCATACGACGATGAAGAGACTTGACGATGATGAAGCGGCGATGATATGAACAGATATGAACGTTAGTATGGCTCGGGCATGACCTGGGTAGGAAATGACATATGTGGTGCACATATCTTCGGGTTAGTGCACTAATATATGGTTCGGCTATACAACAAGGATACGACACTACGCTCATGAAGTTCCTCAGATCAACGGAGGTATGTAGCAACCCCGTGACGTAAGCCTATACAAATTGGCGATTCAAGATTATTTATTGTCGGTTCTCGATTTCACTATTGTTTAACCTCTTTATTGCCTACTTTATTATCGCAGGTGAAGATTGCAAAGACCACTTTGGCACTCATCGATGATGACCTTTGCAATGTGCAAAAGGACATGTGCCGATTCATTCGCCGTGAAGTCATCTATGAGAGAGGTAGTTTTTTACCGTGAAGGTGAAGTGGCGAAGCATGCTACACTTTGTAATTGGGAGATGAGGATAGATGGACCGTGAACACTGATGTATATATATATTTTTTGAAAGACACCAAGGCTGTAATTTATATTAGATAGAGAATATCAGAGGAGTACATGGCGTGATATCGACTTTTGGAGAGTTTTACAAGGAGAATATCGAGGAGTATATATATATAACCTTGTGTATATAACCTTGTATATATATATACATAATGCAATTATGATTTATATGTGCTTTGTATATATAATCCTTGTCATTGTTATGTATGGATTTGTGCTGAACAGTGATGTGATTGATAGAATGTATGCATTTATTAATATTATAATATAATTAACATAACATTATTAAAAAGATTCTCGGATGCAGATGCAGTGACGGCTTAAGCTCGCTACTGTGAAAATACTTATTTATGCAGGCGGGTGCTTAAGCCACCCGACCCAGTAAAACGCATTTGTACAGGCGGTCTGCCAGGCGGGTTCTTAAGCCATCCGCCTGTACAGAATACATTTGTGCAGGCGGATGGCTTAAGAACCCGCCTGCACAAATGCTTATTTGTACAGGCGGTTTCTTAAGCAGACCGCCTGTACAAATGCGTTTTACAGGCGGCACCTAAAAACGCCTGTGCAAATATACCGATTTGCACAGACCTTCAGTTACAGGCGGATGCAAAAACGCCTGTGAAGATGCGTTACCAACCGCCTGTACAAATGATTTCTGTAGTAGTGTGATAAACGATAGTGATAATGACATGGCATCTGTGGTGATGACACAGAACTCTGCTAGGTTTAGGGTTGATTGTAGTTGACCAACTAGTGGTACCACAATGAATCACACGGCCCACGATGAACTTGGTTCATCGAGCCGGTCTTAGGTTAGGGTTTAGGTTCAGCCACAAGTATTATATGGTGATGAGGCTAACTCATTGCATAAGATGGGGCTAGGTCACAACATGGCTATATGATACTACGGCTTTCACTTATACATAGACGCATGTGACAGTTAGGCAAACGGTTAAGGTGGCATGTCATGCGGGCGACGATTGGGTGGCAACAATGGAATAACATGGCTCTGGACAGCAAGGTATACTTGTCATGGCAACATGGCAAAAGGGACGGCTAAAACTGAGAACACGAGACAAGGTGAGATCAGCGACTAATCTTTTGGTAACGGCTTTAACAACGAACAGAGGCTAACGGAACTTCATAGATGGATAAAACAGAGATATTACCACCTACTGGACATGGTGACACGGTCAGAAAAGGCTAGGATGATTGGTGGCAAAAGATGACGCGATGCACGACGAATGTTGGCGGCTAAATATTTATCAAAAATTTTGGATGAGTAAACAACAAAGAGGAAGTGAGCATGGCGTAGATCTCGGCAATACGAATTCAACGGTATGACTGGATTTGGCAAAAACCTAACGGATAGATCACAAACTACCGATAACGGGTGCGGCAACTAATAGATTGATTGATCATAACTATTAAAATACTGCATGGAATGTAACCAAATTTTGCAGAGCGCTACCTGGCATAATTTACCACGATATGACATAGATGGGTTTGAGTTTGGACTTCTGGATCAACGGGGAACGCACGAGCAAGTTTCAGCTACGCGTACGCGGCCTGATTTGGAAAAATGATGAATTCTAGACAAAATCCGTGAACAAAACATTGAGTTAGGGTGAGCACCATATAGAGGGCATCAAGATACACTTACTATACAAAGGGTTCGGTCAGATTCAAAAAATTGAGGAAGAACGGGCTCGTCGGAGTTGTCACCGGTCTTAGAGAAGAAAGGTGGCCGATAGTGCTACAAAATGAATCAAGCAAAATTGTTTTTATGGATTGTAGAGAATGATGATAGAATGGTACAGAAAAATGTTGAGGTCCAACGGAGTACCGGAGTTGTCGGGAGAGCTCGTCGACGTTGTAGGAGAAAAGGGTTGCCGGCGGTGCTTTGTTTATAATTTTCTAAAACTGTTTCACAGGGGTGTTGCAACCATCAGGGGGGTGCTCCACAAAAACTTTGAGGATGAACGGAGTTCGGGAGTGCCCGGTAGACCTCGCCGAAGTTCTCACCAGAGTTGGGAAAAAAGGCTTGCCGAGGGAGCTCCGTTGCGATTCTGATGCTGATCTTTGAGTATGATGTGGGTAATGAGGAGAGACGTCTAGGGTTCAATTCTCAGCTACAAAGAAGCAATGGATCAACGGGAAAAGCTCGTCGGAGTTGGGAAAGAAATCGGTGGCCGGAGGTGCTCCGGTAGGCATTTGCAAAATCTGATTTTACTGGATATAGAGGACAGCAAGAGGAAGCTCTGGTAAAAATTTTAGATCAAAAGAAGATTGAGAGTGACCAGAAAAGCTCACCAAAGTTTTCACCGGAGTTGAAAAGAATAGCTTACGCAGGGAGATCCAAAACTTGGATGGAGAAAATTGCAATTGGGTTGTAAAGGGAATGCATGTAGGAAGCTGTGGTTCAATTTATAGGACGATCGGGCCAGCAGATCGTCAAAAAACGCTCGCCGGAGTTATAACTGAAAACTGCTGGAATCGCTCCTGGAAACGGCAGTGCTACTGTAGCTGTTACTGTTTATTTAATCCGAATTACTAAGTACTACCAATAAAATCGAAATAAATATCAAACAACCGTTTAAAAATCTGGGAAAAATCTAGAACGTGACCCACAGCCTTAGTAACACAAATAAAATATTATTACATAAAATAATAATTTTATTCGTGTACAGTAAATACTTTTATATTGTTTTTAATATCTTTTTAATTTGGAAAATACTAAAACAACCCCAAAAATTCAAAGAAAATTCAGGAGTTTAATTAGGACATTTTGAGATCAACTAAAATATTTTGGTACCACGAAATATTTTATTTTTATATCAACATATATTTTTATTTTGTTAAAGCTTTGGAAGGCTTTAGAAAATACATAATTTGACAAATGTAGGAAATTTCGCAGAAATTCCCTTAGGTTTATTTTAAATAAGATAGTTTTAGTAAAACCAAATCTTTTATTTTGTCTCTAAACTATATATTTAATTTATGAGACTTTTGGAAAGGTTTTGAAATCAGGATTTTAACAAATAATGGGAAAATTCACCGAAGTTCCTTGTGATATATTTTTTTAAAATTAATTCCAACTTAAATAGGGTTTTTATTTTTTTTTATGGAAATAGTTTTAAGTTTTTCTAAAAATGGGTAAAAGTCTTTTTCTTTTGAACTCTAAGAAATCCAGAAAATAAAGAGGAGACAAATAAACTTGAGACAACCGATAAAAATAATAATTTAAAATATATATTTTTTTATCCTATTTTTGAAATGAAATTTTGAGATGTTACAATGATGAGCTACGACGTTCCTCAAGTAGATCCAAAGCGCTCAATTTGCAGATCTGGAAACAACGACCCTAATGCGACTGAGAGCGGACTTCAATGGTCAAGATCAATGGTGAATTGAAGCTTCTTCTTGTTGCGGCCGCACTTGCAAACTTCCTCAAATTACGGCAAAATCGTTGCTCCACTCGCCAAATTAGGTTAGGGCTCAAGCTTAACAATGCTTTACGGTCACAACGCATAGGCTTTATAATCCTGGGAGACCAAGACGGTGCCGACACGACCACACAATCCATGGCGGCTATAGCCTCACTCAGTGGCAGATCTAGGATTTTAAGTTAGGATATGCTGAGCTAATACTATAATATACAATTCGGTAAATAACTACAAATGTTGTCGAGAAATTCGATATACAAGTAAAAAATAACTAGAAACATGATAATACAAGTATAAATTACAATATAAACAATTCGAACATTTTAAGTATGAAATATACATTAAAGAAGCTTGCGCACCTACAATAGTTCAAAGAATACAATATTACTTCTTATCCTTCTTGTCTGGCTTCCGCCTTCTAATAGCCATGAAACTCTTGATTATATCATTTTTATCAACTTGGAAGAAAATATCTCGCTCAACAAACATTTCCAGAAAAGAGATGCAATGTTTAGGAAAAGAGATGAAGCGACAATGACCTTCTTTGCTTCTCGTTTTGCAATGTTTAGGAAAAGAGATGAAGCAAGAAGACACCCTTCTTTCTTTGCATGTTTAGAAAAAGAGATGCAATGTCTCCGTTCCTCTTCATAATTCAACAACTCTACAAACAAAAAAAACAATGCATCAACAAGCAACTCTCTTAGTCTCTAGCAAAGTAGCAATTATATTTGTTTCTACTCTATAAATCAATTAGCAGTCTTGCACTCAAATCACATGTAGAATCGATATACACTAATATAGCAATCAGAAGGGAGTGAATGATTGCGCAGAAGTTAAAACAAAGTTTTATTGATTCTCAAATTACCTCTAAACAAATTATAAAAAAACTGCTTCGGTTTCAGCAAAAATAGACTGACACATGTTAACTAAAATAGTAATTTATGAAGATCTAACCGTTGGATTGATGTGAAATTTTAACTGTAGAGATTAGATTCAATTTTGAAACTAACCCAATAAGAATCAACTCAATCGGATCTACAGATCTAATGTTATGACCTTCACAAACTGACTATATAAGATAATAACGGCATTATAGACTGTATTGGGCCGAATCTACAGGGTATACCGTGGCCCACCCGGCATACCCTATAGATCTGCCCCTGGCCTCGCTACTGAAAATCCTAATCCGAGACGATGACCATGCGTGTGCCACGTGTCCCAAACGCAGAAATCATTCGCAACCAACCCCAACCAATCTTAGCCCTTCATCGTGACTACATTCAATAGTTCAGATCCACATGAAACTCTAGCTAATCTCGACTTAAATTCGGCTGCATAATTCAATCTAATCCAATGACTGTGCTTAGATCTAGGGTTTCACTTTACCTGGTTAACTTCATCCACCCGATTAAAGATTTACGGCCACGCGCCGCCTTAACTTTCCAAATCGGGCCAAACAGAAGAAGTGGGCCGGCCTGCCACTATTTGGCCCAATACCCATTAACAGATTTTGAAACACTTTTCCAATTAAAAGAATTCCCAAAAATAGAATAATTTATTTAAGGAAATAAAAATAGTAGAAAAAATCCAAAAAATTGTCATAAATATTTTAATACATTTGTATCTCAAATAAAATACTTTTGAGAAAACTTTATTTAAATTTTTCATAGAATAAAATAATATCCAAAAATGGCGTAACTCAAAAACAGAAAACAAATTCCAAATAAATTCCATAAAATGCACAAATAACATTATTTTATTACTTTAAGCTAGATTTTGGGCTATTACAATCTTCAATCATCAATTGTGCACTTTAGAGAGAACTATGATGGCTCTTCCGGTGCCAATAATCAGATTATCGCTTCTAGTGATAGTCATTATATTTTCACTTTTCTTTATCAAAGTCTAGAAATATTTTGTTTCTCTTAATATTGTATTTGTGGTACTACTGACAATAGGATAGATTTCATCCTTCATTAGATTGTACCACCAAATTCTATAATAAAGAGCATGATTATTAACTCAAATATAGAACAAGTACATCTATATATATATAACCCATGTTCCTACAGAACTTAGTTAACTGAAAATATACAACAATATTATATAGAACAATTATGACTGACTATTTACATAGGGGGATAACTAGGAGACTACACGGTGTCTCCAAACTGATATTGGGAAGCGTTTTCAACCAACATATCATTTGTTTTCATGAAGTCATCTTCCTTTAGTTGGACCATCTGATGGTGCTCAACTTTTAGAGTAATATCCTCTGATCCTATTTCCAGATCTTTGTCTGCTGGTAAAGTGAAGTGAAGTGAACTTCAACATTATCCCCTTTAGTCCTCTTACCTTTGTCTACAAATTATTGATATAGCTCAATCAAATGTGAAGCTGTGCGATATTCTTTTGCATAATGTCCTCTGAAGCCAAATTTATGGCAAAGGCCTAATTTTTCCTTAGAAAAATTCCTCTTAAATTTTTCCATGCCATATCCTTTGCCTTTGAATTTTTGCATATCATTGGATTGCCACTTCCCTTTTTCTTATGGTGCCTCTTACGCCCATGGCTACTGCTAGCCCTTGAGTATTAGCATGTGCTTCAGGCACTTCCATTGCCCCCGTAGGGCGAGTACAATGATTTTTCATAGGAATCTCATCATGTTTCTCTGCTTGAAGTAGAGTATAATTCAACTCGGAGTACTTTGTATACATCTTTTGACGATGTGGTCACAAAATTTTAACATGGAATTTCTTTTATGTATTGCTGAATTATACGTTGCCACGGACTTAAAGTCTTGGAAACGTATAAGTAACCATTCTCGTTGAGCTTCCGGTAACATGATCAACCTCTGTTGGTCATACCTCTCTTTTAAGGCGTTCCATAATTGAAGCGGATCTTCCTCCATCAAGTACTCAGTTTTTAGGTCTAAGTGGAGGTGATGCCAAATAAAATGCAGGGCTTCATATTTTAAGGCTTGTGAAACTTGCAGGTTATTTTGTTGAGGTTCAGTGATGGTTGCACCAAAACATCTACCCATCAAATTTATTTTTAGATCCATCGCCCAAGTCAAATAATTGCTGCCATCCAAGGCCACCTCTGCAAACTCCTTTTTGGAGATGTCTGCCATGTCCTACAATTTGTTTTTCATGCAATTGTAATTAATTTACTTTCTCAAAATGAAATTATGGTATGAAGTTGTTGTAAATCAGTACACTAGGGTCAATGTATAATAATTGCATTTTTCTCAAAAAATTCAGGGACTAAAATGCAATTTTGACTTAACTATGATGGCTAAATTTGCTATTTCCCTAAGTTCAAAGGGCTAAATTGCAAACTTTATATAACAGGCCCGTTTAGACTCGGCGCTAGGGTTTGTAACACTAGCACCATGGCCGCCGCCTTGGGCGGTTGGGGTAGGCCGTCGTTGCCCCAACGCTGGTGAGAGGCTCGCCGGCCACCGTGCTCTCGCCATCTACCTCTGCGTGGGGAACCGAAGTCCTCGACGTTGCCTGAGGGCGCGCCGGTTGCGTCGCTAGATCTGGTCGCTCGGGGCATGTCGGGGAGTGCCACCACTACCTCGAGTGTGCCTGGCGCCTTTGCCGTCTTGGTGTCGAGCGCCGACACACCGTCGCACGCTGCCTTGGGCGCGTCTGGTGGTGCCACCACCTCGGCAGGCATCACCACTGCACTAGGCGATTTCATGGGGGCACGGCCGCAGCCAGGTGACCAACTCCATTTGGTGGAGGCCCTCCCTAGCCTTATCATGTGCACCGTCGTCATCATGCCGCCGCCGCCTCGTCACGCGCCTCCTGCGCGGACTAAGGTGGTCGCCTCCACAGTCTCAGTCGCGCCTACCACGCTGTGGGGCACCTCGGCCCCTATAGCCTGCGCTGTACCGAGCACCACGGCCCCCTCGATCGCTGCGGCCAATGGTGGTCCGCCGACCATGCCGCCATAAGGCCAAGCATAACCTCACTAGTGTCGATCATATCGCGCACACCAATGGCAATGTCCCGAGCGACGGTGTTGTAGAGGCAAGATGCTAAGGATCGATGTTTCAAGTTCATGATGAAGGTAATTACGTTTGAGACATCATCGTTGTTCTGCGCCATTGGACTTACCATGCCTGGAATGTGACCAGTGATCCTCCAATCTACCTCCGCCTCTATTTGCTCATGCTCAGTGGATTAGAGCAGTATCAATAGCGTGTTAAAAGTAGAGTATAGATTGAACTCGAGAATGAGATATCATTTTTTATTGCACATATGTTAGATATTTATACAAGCTAATGGGCGAAAGTTGATGTCCAAAAGACACCCATTCTAAGAGTTGGCAGCTAATTGCCCTTAATTGCCCACTTAACTCCTTAACACAATTTTCATGCCATGGAAGGTGCACTGAACAATCATACAATTTATGCACCTCCCATGTTACATACAGATAACAGTATCTAAAACTGATTTGCTACTGTATTCATACTATCAGTTGGGCTTGCACCGCCCGAGACCACTTCATCATGCCAAAACTACGCTTCAACAAATTACAGCGCCCGTAGGATTTTGGGCTAGATGGAGCAAGCTTTGTTGTAATTTGAAGCCAAACCAATCTTTCCCTAGCAGTTTTACAAGAGAACAGCTTAGTCATCCCAGAGAGAGAGAGAGAGAGAAAGAGAAAATTCGAGCAAAGGGCACATTCTGTGCCCCTGAGTGAGCTCACATTGGTATTACTAGGCTAATGCAACAAAAACTAGCAGACCACCTTTTTTCTATATTGCCGCAACGAAGGTGTATTTGTTCTCGGCTTCCGATGCTTTCCTTAGATCAATTTTACACGTTCACAACTGAGCCGGAATCAAAGCCAAGATATACAGCTGTGCCGAAATCTCTCACCTCCGATAATCGCTTGCGTGCTCGTAGTTCAGGATTATTATGGATTCAGCCTTCTTCCGAAAAAGTGATGCCATTCCTTCTAGCTGTAAGGAACGACAGTTGGGTTGAGGCCAATTGTGAAATGATTTGTCATCTCACTGAGTAAGACTCCGAATCAGTTGTTGTATTTACAACCATCTC
Source organism: Guadua angustifolia (assembly GCA_036346375.1). Classification (NCBI taxonomy): domain Eukaryota; kingdom Viridiplantae; phylum Streptophyta; class Magnoliopsida; order Poales; family Poaceae; genus Guadua; species Guadua angustifolia. The sequence goes on from CM070509.1 coordinate 21,359,132, forward strand.
GGGAGACAAATTTCCTGCAGCTTTGGTACAGTCATCTCCAGCTTGATGCACAGAATCCAAGTTTTCTGTGGCATGTTGTAGTTCATTCTGAGAGCCTGGGCTTGCCTCCCCTACATCATCATTGCCTTCAGAATTTTTCGTGCTTGAAGCAGGTGAGAGGGGGCCCTGCTTATCTTCCAATTCTGAGTATCTGCCTGCCACATTAGCTGCTGCGCCAATCTTAGCACAGGTGACTCTAGCTTCTAGCTTTGGCTTCTTGGGAACCTTCCCATCTGTATGTTTGTCATCCACTGGACTACGCTTCGCCATGGGTATATTTAAGGCCTCATCATCCTCATCAGCTTTAACAGGTTTTTTGGGAGGTGGGTTGTAATCTTCGCCGTTGTTGTTGTCATAATCCACATGCCCACCAGATTTAGGCCTGAAAAGCCAAAAGAGGAGTGAAGCACCAGAAACAAAGTATGTCTTACAGTTCAGAAATTACATAATGAGTACAGAGAGTAATACTTAACAAGTTATCATCAATGAAAACCAGCAGAAGCCATCAAATAAGGGGGCATATCCTGTGCAATCATCCATATGTGTGCAAGCGTGCAATCAAGCGATCTGGAGCAACCAATCTATATCCAACGTTGGCTGCTGGTAGGGGGTATTCAGCAAATTTCAGGGGCAGGGAGAGAAGAGATGGAGGGTGAGGTGGGAGGGTTTAAACGTAAAAACAGCATCTAGCGTTGGATATAAACTAGGTGCTCCAGATCGCTTGATTGCACGCTTACACACATATGGGTGATTGCACAGGATATTTTCCCATCAAATAAACCTTAAATACAGGACATCTAGAAGTCATCTCCAGTTGTGGAAGATGAGATACCTTGCAGGGATGTCATGGATTTCACTTCCATCGGCTGACTTAATGTTGGATTGCTTCCGTGCACATGTCCGTCTAGCAAAATCGTCTTCATCACTAAGGTAAAAATAGAAATTTCATGTCAGTTCAGTAAATGCAACCTCTGAACTCCATTAGACCCAGCAACAGAAAACAAGGAGCAAATGAGAAAAATAAGCTGAACAAACCTGTCCTTGTTGAAATAGTCTTCCTCTCCCTTATCGATACCTCTTTCTTCTGCCTTCTTTCTCGTGTCAACCACACTAGTACTTTGTTTTGTTTCAGCACTCGCCATGAACTAGCAAGAAAACAAACAGACCATCATTGCCTTACTCAACAGTACATAGTATACGAACGCACAATTGAGGAAACAAAAGGGGGTTCTGATAAGGAAAAAGAACAGAATTATCATCATCCTTCCATTAATTACTGGGTAAACTTCGAAAAGTGATAGAGTCGACAGCAACCACAGAAGGCAAGAATAAACAAAAAGTCTCAACTCTCAACCTGTTGATACTTGAGTTTGAAGGCCTGAATGCTCCCTAGTTGTTCAAACTTCACGAGTTGGTCCCAGAAAGACTCGACAACATATACAACAAGGGGTTTCAGATTTTCCTGTACACAAAAATGCATCAAATGAAAAAGTATACTAGATATTTGTTGCCAAATAGCTCTCAATATGTACCTTTCTTATGTATTCTAACAGTTCAAGGACTCCGGAATGTAGCATGTTGTATCTATCCCCATTTTCAATAAATGCTTCAATAATTGGTTCCAACAAGTTGAACTTGATAACATGGCCAATAAGAAGCTCATCCTACAGAAATGCAGCCAGTTTTTTCCATTCAAATTCAAATGTGACAACAAAATTGCAAATAGGATATGCTTGCTGTGCTGGCCAGTATGACCGTTTTCCAACAATCAGTGGTACAGGTGTACCACACAGTTCATTTTGCTCAAAAACAAGCATGTATGATTGCCAGACTTGTTAACTACTGCCTCAAAGCAAGGAAGCTAAATCCTCATCTTGGAATTTTCAGCCTTTTTTTTTTTTTTGCTTTGTACTGTACTGCACCAGCTGGCAAGACTCCTACTCCACAACAACAACAACAACAACAACAACAAAGCCTTTTAGTCCCAAGCAAGTTGGGGTAGGCTAGAGCTGAAACCCAAAACGATCCGCTAACAAAGGGAGGAAGAGAGAGATGAGGAAGTAGAACAAAGCCTAAACTATACCAAAACGAGGCATAAAGCCTAATCAAGGTTCAGGCACGTGGATAGCTGCTTTCCACGCACTTCTATCCAAAGCCAACTCTTTCGATATATTCCATCCTTTTAAATCCCTTTAGATTGCCTCCTCTCAAGTCAAATTTGGCCAGCCCCTACCTCTCTTCACATTATTATCGCGTCTTATGATGCCGCCATGCACTGGTGCCTCTGGAGGTCTCCGTTGTACATGCCCAAACCATCTCAACCGTTGTTGTACAAGCTTTTCTTCAATTGGAGCTACCCCTAGCCGATCACGTATCTCGTCGTTTCGAACTCGGTCCAATCTTGTATGACCACAAATCCAACGCAGCATACGCATCTCTGCGACACTTAATTGCTAAACATGCCGCCTTTTAGTATGCCAACATTCTGCACCATACAACATCGCAGGTCTAATAGCCGTCCTATAGAACTTGCCTTTTAGCTTATGTGGTACCCTTTTGTCACAGAGAACGCCAGATGTTTGACGCCATTTCATCCATCCCGCTTTAATTCTATGGCTAACATCTTCATCAATATCCCCATCTCTCTGTAGCATCGATCCCAAGTATCAAAAGGTATCCTTCTTGGGCACTACCTGACCTTCCAAACTCACATCTCCCTCCTCATGTCTAGTAGTACCGAAGTCACATCTCATATACTCGGTTTTAGTCCTGCTAAGTCTAAAACCTTTCGACTCTAGGGTCTGCCGCCACAACTCTAGTTTCCTATTTACTCCCACCCGGCTTTCATCCACTAGAACTACATCGTCAGCAAAAAGCATACACCACGGGATATCTCCTTGAATATCCCTCGTGACCTCATCCATCACCAATGCGAAGAGGTAAGGGCTCAGAGTTGACCCTTGATGTAGTCCTATTTTAATCGGAAAGTCATCTGTGTCACCATCAGTTGTTCGAACACTAGTCACAACATTGTTGTACATGTCCTTGATGAGCGTAATATATTTTGTTGGGACTTTATGCTTTTCCAAAGCCCACCACATAACATTCCTTGGTAACAAGACTCCTACTCCACTTGTGCAAAAAGGCCAGATTCAACTAGACAACTATACAGACCAAGAGAATGTGTCTTCGCTAAGTCAAGTACCAGAAAGTCACCAACTCTGTTTCCTACATCTGTTAAGCCACAAGTGCCTTTTTTGGTGGTAATAAGGTGTGGGTGTATGCAAAACATGTAACATGACATCATTTCAGAAACCATCTTTAAAAGGGGCACATATCTTGCGCAGACCCATGTCTAAAGTCTGTAAGTGGCCAAGTGCAATCATGCAAACTCACATGTGGATTGTTGGGTGAAGGATGGATGGATCAGATTTGGGTGGTCTTGATTCTTGACTCTTGAAAAAGTGGGGGCCCTCATAAATAATTTTCCAACATGTGAGCAAATTATTCAAAATGTTACCAGTCATGCATGTAATCGTCAAGTCCCACCAAATATGATCCATCCATCCATCATCCAACGGACCACATGGAAAGTTTGCATGACTGTATCTACATAGTCTGCAAAAAACATGCCCAACCAGCTTAGTAATGAACAGAAAAACAGAAAATTTCAATTTTATAGCATGTCTTCAATGTTGCAATGCTAAATTTCTTTCATGGGACAAAGTAAACTTCTTACATTTCTGCTAATAACAGTCCGCATAAATCGGACAGCTGCCACAACCAAAAACTCTCTCTCTGACGGGTTAAAGTAAGGATTTTCTCCATTGAATTGCTTGTAAAAAAGTTGAGTCTGCAAGAGTGAAAGCTGCCTTTTAGCAAAGAAACAAAAAGAAAGTAACATGAAAAGTCCAAAAGAACCATTTAATCAGTCTTCCACTAGGCGGCCGCCTAGGCGCTATGCTACACCCTCCCTCCTAGCGCCTAGGGGAACAATGCATTGAATAGAAAAAAAGGAAAGGGGAAGCATTTGAATTGAGCATTACTTGATCTTGTAGGGGTGATGAACTACACAAAAGCATAAAAGCTCGCAGATGTTAGACAATATGTCAGGCTTAGCAGAATGCTCTTCAACTCGTGTACCAACACCAAGTGAACCAGATGTTGATTGGGCAATGCTCTTTGAAGGGCAAGATGATGCTATTACATTAATCAATTTATCAAGATGCTTCTTGTAAAAAACCTCAATAACAACTTCTCTCTGCAACGAAAACAAACTTTTTAAACCAATTCAAACTAATTAACAACAGCATTTGAAACAGTAATATTTTGAAGTGACCAGAAAACCATGTTGGTTCTGTACATCCGAAGCCAAATCAGAATGAGGACGGAAAACTACACATCAGAAAGCACAGATGCTGAAATATGATAAATTCACTATTTGAGTATTTCTAGAAGATCTTCGTGATAAACGGATGTATGATGTTCTTAATTCAAATAATTCTTACAGTACAATCATCACATTTTACATTCAAGGAACACCAAATGTTCATAATATAGACTAGGGCATCTTACACATTGCATAACTGTATTTGAAGCAGATCCATCCAGCAGAATCCTTAGAATTTCTGGAAACTGACAATGCATTTCCTCACCAAAGTCAGTTACCAAGCCTTGAACCTGAAATTTGAGAAACTGTGAGAGGTATCCATAATTACGCTAGGTGAGTCAGTAATGCCAAATGTAAGTTTTGCTAAACATTATTCCAAGAAGCAACAGAGACAAAGCAGGCACTTGAGAAAAAATAACTCAATCATTGGTAACTTAATGGCTCAACTACCAACAACTTAATGGTTCAACTACCAAGAGGCGTAATAAAACTTTAAAATCATTGGGTAAGCACAATTCTAAATCGGAGTATTAGATTGCAAGTTATGGCCGCGCTCGCGACTGCTCGGCTCCCCTGTTCTCTCGCGCCCGTCCGTCTCCCCAGCTCCCTTGCGCCCGCTCGTCTCCCCAGCCCCCACGGCGTCCTCACGCCGGCGACCACCCCGGTCCCGGCGGCCATCCACTCGCCCTCTAGCCTCTCCTCGCCCCTCTCCTGTCCGCCTGTCCGTCTCCCCTGCCTGGTCGCTCGAAGCAGGCGCGCTGGCATGACTCGAGCTTGCCGTCTTCTCCAAGCGATCGCGTTCTCAGCTCGGCGGGCATTCCTCCGCTGGTTCTCTCCTTCAAAGAGGTGGTCCTTTCTTCGTCAGAGGAGGCTCCGTTGTGCGTTGCGGCCTCTCCCCTGCCCGGTCGTTCAGCCGTCGGGCCGCTGTGCTTCTCGTGGTCTGGTGGGTGACGGCTGGCAGTTGGTTGTGAGCCGCCGCTCCCGGAAAAGTCAGGCCTCTGTTCCGTTGCCTGACCACCTTCATCGCAAAGTGCCTGTTGACCTCTGTGGGCGCTGCTTCAACTGTTTCTCGTCGTCGCATCGGGCGGTGCAGTGCAGGAGTCCTCCCCGCTGCTTTCGTTGTCGCTCCCTTGGTCATCGGGTGCGAGATTGCTCTGTTCGTCCTGGCTTCGCGTCCTCTGGCCAAGTGAGGCAGGTCTGGCGCCCTCGTGTGCTTGCGTCCTCTGTTTCTGGTCCGAAGATTCAGATGGCCTCTGTTCCTCCTGCTGGTGGAGTGGCTTGTTCAGGCAGTGGAGTTGCGGACCAAGGCGTGGTTGCTGCTGGTGCTTCTGGTTCCCGGTCAAGGCGTCGTTCTCGCCGGCGCTCCCGCAGAGGCTTCTCTGGCCAGGCCTCCCCTCTTGGCTCAGGTGGCGGGGCCTCTTCGTTCCCATTGGTGGCGGGGTTGAAGCGTCTGCAGATGCTCCCTCCTGGGATAAGGAGCGCTGCGTCATTGATCGCTCGGAGGGTGTCACGCGTGTGGAAGCCTCGCTGCATCATGCTGTCTTTGTGACGGTGATCGGTAACAGGCCTGCCGTCACCCCTCAGTACGTGAAAGATGAAATCGCCAGCCATTTTGAGTTGGATGCTAGTAGCTTGATCATTCACCGCTCGAAGCCTGAAGACTTCCTCCTGATTCTCCCGGATGATCCGACAGCTGATCGTGTTCTCAACGGTGGAAGGCCCCTGCACACCCCGTCTTGTGATCTGTCTTTTAGAAGGTGGTCGCGCCAAGCTCATTCTGTCGGACTGGCATTACCTTTCCTGGTGGAGATCGAGCTCCGCGGCATCCCGGCGCACGCGTGGGAGCTCTCGGTGGCAGAACAGCTTCTCAGCCCATATTGTTGGATTCAGAACATTCATCAATCCACCTTGGCTCGTGAAGATCTATCCTCCTTTCGGCTAATGGCCTGGACATTTCATCCTGGATCAATTCCGCATAGTAAGGACCTCGTCATTGTTGAGCCAACGGTTCCAATGATTGAGGGCACGGTCAACATGCACTTGGCTATGAGGTGGAGATTGCGATCTCGGTTTTGTCGCACTCGATCATCGGGACGGTCAAAGCACTCAGATGATGTGCGATGGTGGTCCAAGGAGACGACGTCGTCTGGATTCCTCCCCGCTAGTTCCTTCCTCATGTCCAGGGGCTTTCTCGGCCGGTATTGGTGTCGGTGGCCACCGTGTTCGAGAAGGGACAGCTTGGTCCCCCTTGCGGCCTCTGTAGTCCTAGGACCCCTGCAGTTCCCAAAGAAGCGTGGCTGCCTCAGTTCTGCGATTCGGTGATGTTCTCTTCACCCAAGGAGTCTCGGCGACTGATTTTTCTTCTTCCGAGGCTTCCAAGAATTTTTGGCGCCGTCGAAGAGTCTGAGGCTGATTCCGCTGTCCTGCTCCGGCTCTGGATCGTCCCACCATCTTTAGCGCTGGCCGCGGCTTTGTGTGTGATCACGTTGCCTGTTACGTCCTCGGATGTTGGGGCGGCGGGCTCCAAGTGCCCATAGAAGCCGAGAGGTCTGCTCCCGGCACCTCCAATCAGTGGTGGTGTTATTGCTTCCTTCGTCGAAGGGTGTGGTGGCGATCTGAGGATATGGGTGGGCTTTCTGGAGCCTCCCCCATCAAAAGATGTTTGAAGGTCTACTCAAGGCGTCTAAAAGCAACCCCAATTCAAGCCTCATCTGCCCAGGAGCTTCCATCCCTAAGAGCTGCTCTTCCCTTTGTTCAGAAAATTTCCAAGCCTGTGAGCAGTCTCTTGCCAATTCCTGCTGGCTCGAAGATGAGAAAGAAAATTGGCGCCTTACACTCTGTGGCCAGAAGAAGCCGCAGAATTGCAGGTGCCAAACCTTGCTCTCCTGGTCCCATAGTCTCAGTTGCTCAAAAGAAGGTCATGCGAAGCCTGGGGCTTCTGTCCGAAAATGAGAAGGTAACTCCTAGTGTCCAAGATGCCTATAGCAAGCTTTTTGAAGCCGGCCTCTCTCGGGATCACTTATCTGCCCTTGCTGCCATCTTTGGCTGGAAGTTGGATGAGGCCTCTCATTTTAGTGCCTCGGAAGCGCTGGACGTGTCTTGTTGATTAGTTGTTTTGCGGATTGGTCGTTTCTTGTATTTTGTTTTCATGGATTCTACCTCTATTCTTATTTGGAATGTTCGGGGTCTCAATCAAGTTGTTAGGCGTAATTCCGTTCGGGAGATGGTTCTCTCATCCAAGGCTGACATTGTTTGTCTTCAAGAAACAAAAATTGCTGTTTTTTCCCGCCAGCTTCTTCTCTCAGTTTTGGGATCTGAATTTGATCAATTTATCGTGCTTCCGGCTGATGGAACTAGAGGGGGCATTCTTATTGCATGGAAAGGTGCTGTGTACCGGGTGTTAGGATCTCGTTTGGGCTCATTTTCAGCCTCTGTCCATTTTTCTGGTCATGATGGTCAAAGCTGGTGGTTTACGGGGGTGTATGGCCCTCAAAATGACTCCGAAAAGTTGCTGTTTTTGCAAGAGCTGAGAGACTTCAGAGCCCTTTGTGATGGGGCTTGGTTGATTGCTGGGGATTTTAATCTTATATATCAAGCAGATGATAAGAATAATTCCTATCTGAATCGGGCCATGATGGGTCGCTTCAGACGTTTTATAAATGACTCGGACATCAAGGAGATCCCTTTGTTAGGCCGCAAGTTCACTTGGTCAAATGAACGCCAATCCCCGACTCTTGTTAAACTGGACAGGGCTTTTTGTTCGGTGCAGTGGGAAGATTTATTTCCGGATTCCTTGTTGCAGAGCGCAGCCTCGGTTTTATCGGATCACTGTCCCCTCTTGCTAGGATGCAGAATGGATATCCGAGGTAAGCGTCGTTTTCATTTCGAAAGTTTTTGGCCGAAACTTCCAGGCTTTATTGATGTGGTTTAGCAGAGTTGGGGGATCCAGTGGATTCTTCTTGCCCTTTGAAGAGGTTAGATATTAAGTTCCGCCGGCTCAATAGGGTGCTCCATAGTTGGAGTCAGCAGAAAGTGGGAAATGTAAAATCGCATCTAGCCATGGCTAAAGAGATTCTTCACAGGTTAGAAATTGCAAGAGATCTCCGTCAGTTGTTGTTAGAAGAAGAGTGGTTATTGAGAAAGTTGAAGCATCATTGTCTCGGTTTAGCTTCTTTGGAGCGAACTATTGCTAGAATGCGCTCTCGTCTGCTCTACATCAAAGAAGGGCATGCCAATACCTCTTTCTTTCATCAGCAATCTAGGTACCGTAAGAGAAAAAACTTCATTGCAAAGCTATTGGTCAATGATCAGCTCATTTCAGATCATAAGGGAAGCATATGGCTTTGTTTGATTTTTATTCAGATCTGTTAGGGGCTGTTGAGAATAGGGAGTTCACTTTGGATCTTGATTTTTTGAATATCCAGCAACATAATTTAGCTCCACTTGATGATCCGATCTCGGAGGAGGAAGTGTGGGCAACTATCAAGGTCTTACCGCAGCATAAAGCACCTGGTCCAGATGGTTACACGGGCTGTTTCTATTTAAAATGCTGGCATATCATCAAGATGGATGTTATGGACGCTTTGTATGCTATCCAACAAGGCAGGAATGCTAACTTCTATCTGCTGAATACAGCTTTTCTAGCCTTGTTGCCAAAGAAACAGGATGCTCAGTTGGTAAAAGATTATAGACCCATTAGTTTAATTCACAGTTTTGCTAAATTGGTGGTGAAGATTCTTGCAAATCGCCTTGCTCCTAGACTCCCTGCCATGGTCTCTGCTAGCCAGAGTGCCTTTGTCCAAGGAAGATGTATACATGACAATTTTCTTTTGGTTCAGCAAACTGCAAGGTGCTTATACAAGAAAAAGACAGCCCATGTGCTCTTTAAATTGGATATTTCAAAGGCTTTCGATTCAGTCTCTTGGTCCTTCCTTCTGGATGTTCTTTCTCGCTTGGGTTTTGGTCATCTTTGGTGTAATTTTATTAGTTGCCTTCTTTGCACAGCCTCCACCCAAGTGCTTCTCAATGGTGATCCAGGGGATCGTATTCATCATCGTAGAGGTCTTCGTCAGGGAGATCCTCTTTCCCTCATGCTCTTTATTCTTGTTATGGACACTCTAAACTCCATTTTTGATTGTGCGGTTAGAGAGCATGTTCTGCAACCTATTCCCGTTTGTGGTCTGCAGCACCAAATCTCCATCTATGCAGATGATGTGGTTATGTTCCTTCGGCCTTTAGCTTGTGAGCTAGAAATTGTAAAACAAATCCTTGATATTTTTGGTCATGCCTCGGGTCTAAGGACTAACATCCAGAAATGCTCAGTGACTCCTATTCATTGTCAAGAGAATGATCTAGCCATCATTAGTGAACAACTGCCTTGTCAAGTTTTGGATTTTCCATGTAAATATCTGGGCCTTCCTCTCTCGTAAAAAGTTGCCCAAATCGTATTCCGGGCCTTAGTGGATAAAGTTCTTGACCGTCTCCCGGGTTGGAAGGCTTCCCTTATGAATCGGGCTGGTAGGCTAATCATGGTCCGTGCGGTGTTATCTTCAACCCCTATTTATCAAATGATTGCATTGGATTTACCAAAATGGGTGATTAAGTCTATTGATAGAATAAGGAGAGGCTTTCTTTGGAAAGGAAAAGATAAGGCTCAGGGAGGAAATTGCCTTGTTTCTTGGCAAAAGGTGTGCAGGCCGCTGCAGTTTGGTGGCCTTGGAATTCATAACCTTTATTTGCAAGGATGGGCTCTTCGCATTAGATGGTTGTGGTTGCAAAAAACAGACCCAAACAGGCCTTGGGCAGGTCTTCATCTTCAGGTACAACCAAGTGCAAAAGCTCTTTTTGACATGGCTGTGGTGACCGAGGTGGGTAATGGTGCTTCTACTAAATTCGGAAAGACCGTTATCTGCAGGGAAAACAATAATGAGTTAGCCCTAGCATTTTTTCTTTAGTTTCTCGTGAATTGTCAATCATAGGACAAGATGTCAAGCTCTAGAAAATGGGCAATGGATTGAAGATATTCAAGGTCCTCTTCTGTTCATGTCCTTGCTGATTTCTGCTCCTCTGGAATTCCTTGAGCGGTGTTAACTTGCATTCGATGCTCTGATCGGCATTTTTGGAAGCTTTCAGGGATGGAGTTTTCTAGTAAATCAGCGTATAATGCTTTCTTTGAAGGGTCTATCGGTTTTGCTCCTTGAAACTTATTTGGAAATCTTGGGCACCCTTCGCTGCAAATTTTTCATTTGGCTTGTCAGTGCTCAATAGATTTGGATCATGGAGCTGTTAGCAAGGCATGGCCTACCACATCCGAAAGTGCCTGCCCTTTTTGTGATCAATCTGTGGAATGTATTCAGCATATACTCGTTTCCTGTGTATTTACAAGGCAAGTGTGGTTCACTGTTTTCAGCAGCTTGGGGATGCATGATTTGGCTCCTCGTCAGTCATCAATCTCTTTCTCTAGTTGGTGGCTTCAGATAAACCAAAGGGTGGCGAAACAATATAGGAAAGGTCTCAACACCCTGATCATCCTTGTGGCTGGGGAAATTTGGAAGCATCGTAATGATTGTGTGTTTAACAATGCTTCCCCGGCAATAAGCTTCGTTTTACAAATGATAGGGGAGGAAGGTGGCATATGGTGTGAGGCTGGAGCTACGAACCTCAAAAATTTGGCCTTAGGATTGATCTAGTTTTGTTCCTGGTCTAGTGGTGGTTTTTGGCAGTGTTGTTTTTTCCTGCTATTTCTTGAATTATTGGTCGGGTTGTTGGTGGGTGGCTGCTGTTCAGTTTTTGCCCCCTCTTGTTGGCCTCTTGGCCTTTGTATCTCTCTTTCTTTTATTAATGAAATGCAGTTCTCCTGCGTTTTCGAGAAAAAAAAGCACAATGCTTCCATTTCATGACTATCACTAAGAAAACAAAATAAACCTTCCACAAGATATTGCAAATTGATTAATCACATGTAAACCACATTGTCAATTGTCAAACCATGCTGTTATTTGCAGTGTCCACAACAAAAAGGAAAAGACAAATGATTTTGCATAGATTTGAAGGACAAAAAAGAGAAGGGGCACGCAATTCAAACTCCAAATGTTCCACTAAAAATGTTAGATGGCCACAATTCACAAACAGACAGGATATACCTACAACACCAGATAGCACTGTTGAATACACAATCGTTGCGGTGTTTCCAGATTTCCCAAGCTACTAGGATGATGAGAGTATTAAGGCCTTACAAATCTGGTGTGAGGGTGGTGCTAGGGGCCTCAGTGTTCTTTCTTGTGTTTTGTTCAGTGTTTTGTCCAGATTTTCGTTTTTCTGGTTTTGCATTTTTGTGCTGGTCGTTTTGGTATTGTTTTGAGGTGAGGTTGTGTTATCTCTCTTTCTTCTGCCAGCTATTTTGGCAGCCTTTTTGTATCTCTTCTTTCTTCTTTATTTAAATGAAATGCAGTTCTCCTGCGTTTTCGAGAAAAAAATACCTACTTCACCGCTTGGACCAAAAGTACTGGACACAAATTCTGTATGAAGACCCAAAAAAGGGGTGCTACTTACCAGAAGCCCAAGAAGAGAATTGCCTTCTTGAGAATTTTGTTCTTCATGAGCAATATATGATCTCGGTAAGTTAGGATCTTGATTAAGAAAATGTACAAGGATTTCTGACCTGCATTTACCCAAAAAAATGGTGCAATTAGAAGGACAAGATATAGGAACAACCAAAGAAGAATTCATTCATTGCTCCTTAAGTTACCCAGCTGAGACAGGCACTTTATCCTGACTCTGCAACACATCAGAAATGACGTCAAATACACCTTCATTAGCGAGATCCCTGAACAGAGGAAAAAGATGATTAAACTGCTAGAACAGCCTATCTGATTATCCAGCTTAAAAGAAATTGTACTTCAATAATGTTTAATTGAAAAGTTGCTTGCATTCTTAATCTGGGAATGTCTGCATTGCATCAAAGAAGACAGGGTAACGAGCAAACCACAAACTAGAGGCAAACAATGCCCCCTTATAAACACAAAAAGAATTATCCTTCAGCAATTATTTTCATTATATGATTCTGATGTAAAGCATATGGCTAGTAGACAGTAAACACAACTCATAGAATCAAAGTGTTGGCTTGTCATACATTCGTAATATTGGAATAACATGACAAATGGACAGCGGCACCCCCTATAACTTACAAAAATTGCTTCCTCAATCAGAAAACATCATATATCTTTACCATGAGACTTGGGCACTTGGCGATGGTGATACAAAATCTGAGTGCTACTTATGTTTCTCTATATTAAGAATAAGCTTGCATTGTACTCAAAACTAAAGTGGGCTGGCTACGCATTATTTTTGTGGTCATGTCTATGTAATTGCCTCTTCCTGCGGAACATATCTGGTGCAACCAGAGAGTTGGTGAAACCACGGTGAAACCACGGTGCAACCCAACTAGAAAAAGTTTCAAAAAATTCTGAAAAAAATCATAGATGTACATCTCAGCTTACTCCATCTACATATAAAATTTCATGATCAAATTCGTCCTGTGCTAGAAGTTACAAAAAAGACAAAGTTGATTATGAACAGTAACTGTTACTGTTCATGATCAAGTTTGTCTTTTTTATTACTCTTAGCACAGGACGAATTTAATCATGAAATTTTATATGTAGATGGGGTAAGCTGAGATGTACATCCATGATTTTTTTCAGAATTTTTTGAAACTTTTGTTAGTTGGGTTGCACCAAGATTGCATCAATATGTGTGATTGCACTGGATATTTTTCCCTCTTCCTGTCCTTCAAAAAAATCCCATCTTATGAAAATTCAATAGCCTGCTACATATGGTCTATGTATCGTACCCACAACTGGAATAGATGAAATACTTATCCTGTATTTCACCTCATTCTGGATGTCTACTTGGTCATCACAAAGATAACCTCATTTAACTTTAGGGTAAAGAAACAGGCTTGTAAATTTACTTTACTGTTACACAAAGCAACATAGCAAATGAAACATTTCTGCAACTTGACAGCATTGTATAACCTCTCAAAACAATCACGATGAAAGGATATTATATCAAAGGAAACGAGCCAATGTGATACTACATAATTGGTCACAAATGACTGAAATGAGCATGGAAACCAAACCTCAAAATGTCATATTATCGTATCGTATTAACTCAAGTGCAACCTAAAGGAATCAATTGATATGTAAAATAGAGGAAACATTTGCATTTCAAGCCTCAGGGACTTGCAAGAGAAGTGATGGTAATTGGTAAATGGCCCCCATCAACAAGTAAAAACCAATCTAGAGGACAAAGGAAAAAAGAATCACTGCTCCAACTATTGACATATTCCATCCACAAAATACTGCAACAAAATTCCCAGCAACTGAGAAAGAATTTTTCCACAATAATGAGTAAAACTTGATCTGGTTGAGGAGAAATGAAGATGGACCCCACCCAATGACAAATCCAATTGACAGAAAACTGCAATAAATTTCCACCAAACAAAGAAAGAACAATTAAAAGGGTAAGAGAAAAAAGTTGCATCCTCAAAATACCAACCTAGACAGTCGTATTTGTTGAACAGGCTGCAAACTTTTACTGAGAGTGCAAAACTCATGTAAAAAAGGATCTGCAAAGAACAAGATGTTATCAATGTAAATGGCATAAAAAAGGATAACCATTATTAAACATGTGTACATGCGTGCACACCCCAAAAAAAATTCACAAAATGCTATATTATATCAATGTAAAGGACTATACGTGGAACGACCTAGAAAGGCAACAATGTGCATTGTACAAAGGTACAAAACAAAAACTATGCTGATACCTCTGCAACTCGAAGCCCAGAATCATATTCATATTTATTCACAATGATCAAAGCCGAGGTTCAGCACGGATCAAATATTTTGCCCCAATTCTAATTCACGATAGTCTCACAACAGTACAAGATGAGCCAACAAAATGCTTCAGCTAGAAACTATTCTCAGTAAAGTCTACACAAAACCAAGTTCACTCAAGCTCAATCTTGGTTAATTTTGTTTCCTCCAAGAACTCACAAGACATCATGGAAATACTGTAATTCATGAAAGTAAATAGCAACCATCAGCCTTTTTTCTTTTGCAGCAATTCAACAAAGGCAACTGAATAGTTCTGAAGATTAACAGAACAAATTATGATATGCTAAATTAATAACAATTATATGACTAACAAGAAATTATTCCAGGTTCTGACACAGAAGGGTATTTCTAAATCTGCTTTTTTAAAAATAGCAATAAAAGGAATACTGGTGGTCTCACCAGTTCACATTTTGATTCAGCAGAAATAGTTGAAGATCTCATCTTAGAAAACAGATCTTGTATAAAAGAAGCATCGTCCTTTAGCAAACAAACAACCTACAGGCAGATCATATAATCCGAAATTACAGAACAAAATTTTGATTAAAGCATTCCTGAACTTGGTAATGTTGAAAAACTAACAACAGCATTGTTCGTATGAATAATTGTGTTAAGGCTTGCCAGTGTAGCATCATCCAGTACTCTCAGTAATATAACATCCTGTAAATACCAGGAAATAGTTAAGCACAAAAAATATCAACAGAAAAATAAATGAAAATTCCAACTAGCAGAGGGGCACTGACCTTTATATAGCCTATCCTGTATGTTTGATGAATCTTTGAAACCACAGAAGCATTTCTAATGGGTATGACCTATGCGAAAGAGAAAGCTTCACATAAATAATCATTACATCTCAACCAGGCTAAGATGAACAAAACTCGATTTACCTCCTTGAAAACTACATGCTCCTTCAGGAAAGCACGATGATTTTGCACATTACGAACCTCTGGATCATCTACACAGATCAGAATTTATTAATAAAGAACAGTGTATGCAGTTCTACAGGTATGTCATTGTGTAGAAAATTCAGTTAAAATAACACAGCAAGAGCTTATAATTTGCTGATGTAGAACACAAATGAGAAGTAAAAGGTATAATGCTTACATTCAAGGGCACCTATTATGTCAAGAATAAAATCATCAGAGAAAATCTTGTCAAATATCACAGAACTGTTCAACAATACTGCAGAATAAGAAACAATGTAAGTAGCAATTGAAACTAACCTATGACTAAGCTTAATAGGTATGTACTCTACTTACTGATTCCCTTCACTAATCTGAAGATCATGTGAAGACCATCTATGTCTCCTAAACCCTCACACGTTCTGAAAAGGTTCACTAGCTTGGGGAAAAAATCATGCTGCAACATGTTGGAGATAAAAATAGATAAATTCAAAACTATCATAGTATGCAAATAAAAGTGCATCTGTGTTCTAAATTTCAAAACTTCACACTATGTATGTATAAATACATCAAAGTTCACAAAACCATGTGTGCACTTGGTATCTGTTAACTGTCTAGGTAGTTACTGTTAGAATATATTTCTATATATATTCATGCCTTGAATAGAGATATTTCCCTCCGGTTATATCTCTTGATATGTCTGTACCATATATAGCAAATACTGTCCATACTTAGGGATTCTTGCTATAGATAGCTGTACACTCTGTATTATATATTGGGCTCTGCCCTATCAATGAGAATCGGTTAATTCTCTCCAGATTTCCTCTTCCAACATGGTATCAGACGCCTAGGTCATCTCCTGGCTCTGCACCGTCTCCCCTGTCTCCCCACCCGGCGCCGCCACCTTCCCTGCTAGCTTTGCGCCTTGGCCTCTCCGCCCGGTGCCGCCTCCTCTGCTTCCCCACCAGGCATCGTCGCCGCCTCCGCCTCTCCTTTGTCTTCATGTCGGAACCCCCTGCTACCGCTGCCGCAGCCACCGTCCAGACTGCCGGTGCTATGGCTGCCGGTGCTCCCTACGGCACCGTTCTTGCCTTCAACCCTCCCAACCCCGCCACCGCCCTCTCCACCATAAATGTGCGCACGCACGTCCCCTTCTCGCTTCAACTTGATCCACCTAACTACTCCCGCTGGCGCGAACTGTTTGAACTTCTTGTCGGCAAGTTCGGCGCCCTTCACCACCTCACCCAGGATGCTCCCGATCCTCCTGATGGCATCTGGACCACCACCGACATGGCGGTCAAGCCTCTCCTCTACGCCTCCCTCTCCGAGGAGATTCTCGGCATTGTTCTCCATCGTGGTGCCTCGGCGCGCATCATCTGGGAGAGCCTGGAGGGCTTGTTCCGCAGCAACAGGACCTCTCGAGCCCTGTCCCTCGAAGCCGAATTTCGCAATTTGGCTCAAGGGGACCTCTCCATCCTCGCCTACTCGCAGCGACTCAAGACCCTCGCCGATGCCCTCGCTGACATCGGCCAGCCTGTTCGTGATGACACCCTTGTTCTCACTCTTCTTCGCGGATTGAGTGACAACTTCCGCAACATCGCCACCATCATCAAGACGAAGGATCCCCTCCCTTCCTTCTTGGCGGCCCGTTCAATGCTGCTCCTTGAAGAAGCCGACCTCAAGATCAAGCCGGGCAAGCCTGATGGGGCTACTGTTCTCTACTCCAACAGCACCAAGCCTTCGTCCGTGGGTGACAGCAGCACCGGCGCCTCCAACTCTCGCTACAAAGGCAAGGGCAAGGGCAAGGGCCGCTATCCTCCCAACTCAACGCCCTCTGCCGGCGCCATCCCCATGGGTTTTAACCCATACACTGGTACATTTCAAATGTGGCTCAGACTGCTTCGGGCGCAGCATCCTTGGTCCTCGTCCAACAAATGCCGCAGCTTGCGCCTCGGATGACGCCTCCCATGGCTTCGGCTCCAGACCATTCGCCTACTATGCAAAGACCACCATACGCCTCTTCTTTGCTTCCACCGGCTTCTCTTGGGATCGAGCTTCTCGTTCAAGCTGAATGCTATGACCATGCAAAGAATGGGACTCTTCCACATGGTACATGGACTCGGCGCCTCCTCTCCTCACCGCCGACCTAGTAAACTCTCTGCTCACACCACCCCTGTTCTCCCACCCATATTGTTGTTGGTGATGGTTCTTCCTTCTGTTACCATCACCAAGCAATACTACTCTCTCCACCCCACCGCCCTCTCTCCTTTCCAATATTCTTGTGTCTCCACATATTATAGCCAATCTCATCTCGTTCGTCGGTTTACCAAAGATAATCTTTGCTCCATTGAATTTGACCCCTTGGTTTCTCTGTGAAGGATCTCGACTCGAACCGTGATTCACAGTGCAATAGTTGAGGCGATCTCTACCCGTTCTATCCAGTAGCGCTTGATCAAGCATCATCGTTAAATCGCTCCTTCTCCTACAAAGCATTCTTTGGCATCAGCGGTTGGGGCATCTGGCGACCATGTCTCTCTCCTGTCTCCAAGCTGCGGTACGCCATCCCTTTAGCTTCAAATAAATTTGTACCTCATACATGTCATGCTCATCAACTAGGAAAACATGTTCGCTTCCATTTTCTACTTCTCTGTCGGGACCAATAAACCTTTTGAGTTGCTTCATTGTGATTTATGGACATCACCAATTCCTAGCATCTCCGGGTTTTAAGTACTATCTCGTATGTTTGGATGATTTTACCCATTACCTCTGGACATTCCCCTAAAACTTAAGTCGACACCTTTCCCACCCTCAAACACTTTCACACTTATGTCGCCACCCAATTTTCGTCCACAATCAAAAGTTTTCAGTGTGATAATGGTCAAAAGTTTTCAGTGTGATAATGGCACCGAGTTCCTCAACACTACCACTCGCAACTTCTTTTTGCAACACGTCATCCATCTTCGCCTTTCCCGTCCATACACCTCTCCTCAAAATGGGAAAGCCGAACGCGTCATTCGCTCCACCAATAACATCATACGCACTCTCCTCATTCAAGCTTCCATGCCCCCCTCATATTGGGTCGAAGCCCTCCACACCGCCACATACCTTCTCAATCGCCTCCCACTACCACTCTCGACAACATCACCCCATACCAAGCCTGTTTCATTCCCTCCGCTTATACCAATCTTGGGTTTTTGGTTGTCGGTGTTACCCCAACCTTTCGCCACCATACCACACAAACTTGCACCACGCTCCTCCGAGTGTGTCTTCCTAGGTTATCCCGACAATCACAAAGGCTTCATTGTCTGGACTTAACCTCCAACCGAATCATCCACTCTCGGCATGTCATTTTTGATGAGCTTACTTTCCTTTTGCCTTATTCCACTCCCCACCCTGCTTGGCTACTCCTTTTAGATCTTGAGATCACGGTACTCCTCTACACCGGTTCTTCGCCCTCTGACCCAGTTCATGTCCTATTCTTGCTCCTACTGGACCACTCGCTCTTTGCTCGGTGCAAGAAGATCGCCAACCGCCATTGCTACTTCAGCCGCACCGTCGTCGGCCATTGCCTCCTCTCCAACACCGGCTGTTGTCTCTGCCGAAGGGGTTGCTGCTGCGCCTGCTGCTGCATCCAACCACCCGAGACCCGCCGTGCGACATGTGTATATGCGCGTAGGCCCCGCTTCTCTTCGTAGAACTGGCCGCCTGCCTTTCGCGACGCGGCGTCATCCTCAGTGGAGTCGTCCCATCCTATGACCACCAGGAGCAAGGATGGGACTCTTCCACCTCCTCTGTTCCAACTGACTGCAACTACCTCCAACGCCATATCTCCAGAACCGAAGACATACAGGGGTGCCCTCAATGATCCCCACTGGAGAGCAGCCATGGTTGATGAGTTCACTGCCCTTGTCAGCAACAATACATGGGATTTGGTGCCTCCCCCACCTCACGCCAACATCGTCTCCGGCAAATGGATTTACAAACACAAGTTCAACTCCGACGGCTCCCTCTCCTGCTACAAAGCTCGCTGGGTCCTCCGGGGGTTCTCTCAACAACCCGGCATCGACTATGATGAGACTTTCAGTCCAGTGGTGAAGCCAACCACCATCCACGCCGTTCTTTCCATCGCTGTCACCATGGATTGGCCCATCCGACGACTCGGCGTTAGAATGCTTTCCTCAATGGCACCTTCTTTGAGGCGGTCTCACTCGGCAACCACCGGTTTTGTCGACCCTGACAAGCCCTCTCATGTGTGTCGCCTCAACAAATCGTTGTATGGCCTCAAACAAGCACCCCGTGCTTGGTACAATCGGTTTCATTCTTTCATCACCGCCAACGGCTTCACAAACACCAAGTCGGATACTTCTTTATTTGTCTACTCCAAGGCCACAGCCAGGGCTTTTCTCTGCTATATGTTGATGACATAGTGCTCACGGCCTCCGCTCCGGTCTTTCTTGAGCAGTGGTTGCCATCTTTGCATCATGAGTTAGCCATGAGTGATCTTGGTCCCTCCGCTACTTCCTCGGCGTCACTTGCTTCCGCTCATCGCATGGGCTGTTTCGACTCAAGATAAGTCTGTTCTTGAGATTCTTCAACACGCAAGCATGACAAATTGCAACCCTTCCGCAACTCCCATCGAGGCTCGCTCCAAGTCAGTCATTCTTTGGTGGAGCACGGTGTCCAATCCGACCCTCTACCGAGTCTTGTTGGCGCTTGCGATACCTCGCCTTCGCTCGCCCGAGCATTGCTCATCTTTGTTGTTGAGTTTGTCTCCATATGCATGATCCGCGACCACCACTTCCGGTTGGTCAAAGCGGATTTTGCGGATACATCAAGGTACCTCCACTATGGACTTCAACTCCATCGAGCCAAGTCTCACGAGCTTATTGTCTACACGGATCTTGACCGGGCGGCCGCCTGACATCGCGCAAGTCTACCTCCCGCTATTGCGTCTTCCTCGCTCCAACCTTCTCTCCTGGTCCTCCAGCGGCAACACTGCTTTTCGCTCGGTGGCAAAACCATAGTTATCCGCGCGCCCGTGGCGAAGTCGCCTCCGGCGCTGAGCGCTAAGCGCTAAAGCGGCGCTGGCGAGATTAAGCGCCCAAAATCGCTATTAATATCGATATATCACCAAGTATATTTCTTTTTTCTGTCTCTCTGAAATCCTCCGGGGCCCATTTCTAGCCCTTTGGCCGTCGGCCTTGGCCCATTTCCCGGCCAATGGCGGCCCAATAGCGTCGATCAATAATCCATCTCATCCCATTCAGTCGGTGGCTCGGTGCTAGTGCTACACTGCTACCACTCAGTCATTCGGCATCCATCCATCCTCATCCATTCGGCATCCTCGGGCGGCAATAAGATGAGCTTCACTCCTCGGTAGCGTTGCCCGCATAGCCCGCTGCCTCCATTGCCGAGCCGAGCAGAGGAGAAGAAGAAGGAGGAGGAGGGTAGCGGAAGGAGGAGCACCGAGGCGTCAAGCAGAGAAGGGAAGCGGAGGAGGAGGGTAAGCGGAGGAGTCATGGAGGCGAGGAGGAGGAGGAGGAGGAGTGGAGGCGGAGGATTCTTGGTGGTCGGTTAGAAGCGGAGCATTTCTTTGGCGCAGCGGCGGGCTAACTTAGGGTTCCTCCGCTTCCTCTCTTCACCCGTGAGTCTCGACTTCACCCGTGAGCAGTCGGTCTCTTCTCCACCTCTCTGGTCCACGTTTCGCCTTGCCACCACAGGCGGCGCCTAGCGGCGACGCCCGCGACGCCAGCGCGCCAGCGGCGCTGGCCGGCTTCGGCGGCGACGAGAGACGCCGGCAATCCGGCCGCCGACCGGCGCCTAGTCGGCGCCTGGCGTCGCCTGGCGACGCCGTGATAAGCATGGCCGAGGCGAGTCTGTGAGTCGCCAATGGTGTCGCTGAGGCATGTTGGCCGCCAACTCTTACTTGATCTTGGGCATCGCTGCGCAAGACAACCGCCGCTTCTCTGCGATAATGTCGGTGCTATCTACCTCTCCACCAACCGGTTCAACACCAGCGCACAAAACATATCGAGATTGATCTTCATTTTGTGCGAGGCGTGTTGCTCTTGGAGATGTTCGTGTTCTTCATGTCCCGACGGATCAACAATCGAAACATCTTCACCAAGGGCCTTCCTACTCTCTGTCTTCATAGCGTTCGCTCCATCTCAACGTCCCGATGCTCCGGTTAAGATCTGCGGGGGCTGTTAGAATATATTTCTATATATATTCATGCCTTGTATAGAGATATTTCCCTTCGGTTATATCTCTTGATATGTCTGTACCATATATAGCACATACTGTCCATACTTAGGGATTCTTGCTATAGATAGCTGTACACTCTGTATTATATATTGGGCTCTGCCCTATCAATGAGAATCGGTTAATTCTCTCCAGATTTCCTCTTCCAACAGTTACTATCATGTGTCTGCCTGCCTGCAACCAACTTAGTTTAGCCATTATCAACTGTTCAAGCAAAATAGATCAGAACCAAATACAATAGTGTAACAGCCCAGCGAGTGGTAATTTATCTTGTTAAACCACCTAAGAGAACCAAGCATGTCTTTTTAATCAAAATACTGTCAAACCACCCATAAGAAAACCCATTCAGTCTCTTATTCGGTGGATATCCAAGTATCCAACATTGGTTTAGCAACAGATCTAGATTTGTAGAGTAGAGCACTGAGACTCACAACTAAGGGCCAGTTTGTGGTTGCTATGCTGCAACATGGAATTTAATTAGTCACAGGAATCTTTACTAATTACAGTAAGACTTTACAATTATGGCTCAAAAAAAGATGCTTTCGAGTAGTTACAATATCCAAAATAGAAAAATAGAAGTTCAGGTTCTTTTAAAAAGCCACCTCAATGCCAAACAGAGCCTAAGCATCCATGATCAAATGAAATAAAGAAAATTGGTTGGAACATCTGCTTATAGCTAACATCATGTAACTCAATTGATACAATGCAATTGGCAGAACTTATCTCATACTCATTATCTCCTTGAACAACAGGTAAATTATTTCATTAGAGGATTGCTCTGTACCGGATTACACCTCACGAAACACTTAAAGCAATCCTTCAAAACATGCAGCTATAAAAAAAACATTTAGGGAAAGTAAGCAGACAACAAAATGGACAGGCAAAACAGAGTGCATCAATCAAGCACAAAGCATGGGCCAAAGTAACAGACAGGCACTCTCAGCAGTCCAGCCCACATTTCACTGCACAGGCCTCCCGCCACATCACTGACCAAACCCTACCCTCGGGGTGCACTAGCCTTCACCACGACCAAACCCTTCCAGCATCCGTTGTGCTTATTGCGACTTCGCTCCAATCCTTCTTCATGATCCCACACTCAGCCACACCACTAGAGGGTTATAGAAGGTGCCTAGGCACTGTTTGGGTGTTTTGTAAAGACCCGAAAAGGGAAAGGAAAAAAAGAAAAGGAGGAGAAGACAGGGAAAGGAGAAGTCAAGAAGATGGCCCAGCCGCAACAACAACCCTTCCCTCCCTCTCTTTTGCTTCCCCTGCCTCTCCCTCTCTAGCATGGCAGGAAGAGATGGCGACAGGACTGCCAAGGACAACAGCGAGCAGCGAGTGTAGCGGTTGCATCAATAGTAGTGGCGGCAACACACAGCAAAAGTGCAGCGATGGCAAGCTCTATCCCTCTCGAGCTACCACCCCAGGTGAGTGACGGCCCTAGCGACCTTACCAAACAGCCTGGACCTTGATAACAATGATCCACTGTGATTTTATGGCGGTCTTCTGTGGCTACTGTGATGCCAGCACGATGGTGCACCTAGATGTTTGGGGCATAGGTAATGCAAAACCCCAGGTTTTACAAAAAAAATTCGAGGAACCACATGTTCTCGGGCAAAAGGTTTAAAAAAAACTCAGGTTTGTCGTATCCCGTTCCATCCAACAGGATATGATAGGTGGGACCCAATCACCCATTCGGTCACATGCCAGTCCTCCTTTTCGTGCTCTTTTTTGGTGAGGTTCTAGTATTCCATTTTCCATTTCATAGACAGCAAGAATTGGGAATTAAGATGCAACTGCAACACTAGATTTTGTTTTCTTGTCAATGTAGAGCATTCAATGAAAATATGGAGAATAAGCATCCATTTTCTTGTTTCTTGGAGAATAAGCATCCATTTTCTTGTTTCTTTTTGGATTGATGGAGCGACAACTTGAGTCTTAACTTTGCAAAGAATGTACCAAAATATTGATTCATTTGGTTAAGGATCGACTGCACCTATTAAAGCACAGTATATGAGAAAATTCTATTGATGTAACTTAATTTTGTGAAAACATGTAGGTCAAGTTGCACCAATTAAGGCTTGTACCCTTTGGAAGATCAGGTTAACATGGAAGGGGAAAAATTCTGCAATTTATTTTGTGAAAGTTGATAAAAGTTAGGGGGAAGAATACTTAAATAACAACTTAGTCTTGATCTAATCAACCACATTCACGAGTCATACCTCATTTTTTCTTCATATCTCATAACCTCACCATACAGGAACAATATGTGGTTTGAACTAATTGTGCATTAACTGTATAAGGTCCAACTTTTTAAAAAAAAAAGGAAATTCCTGGATTCTTGGATTGGACAGTGGACTGGCCTGCATTAGCCTTAATGACTGTATCGAATCACATGTACTTATATGCAGCCATTTGCAGGGAGAGAAATATGCTATATAGAGCACCATGTCGCCATAGAAATGAGTTTGTGACTTACATCTTGTGATATTAGCTCCACAACACGCATATGCTCTGTCATGCCACAGTCCAATATAGTCTGCATATTTTGGTCAACAATATTTCAACATTCAATATGTAAAACATAGTATGATTCATTCAGAAATTCAACTAAAAGGCATCTACATATTTGATCCAGGCATATTGACCAAGTTGACTTCAAAAGTTATACGTAGAATCCCATTTCCTAAAGCTTTCCACACTACTTTGGAGCCCCTAATATCAGCTTGCAAGAAATATGATGTTTCTACTGTGGCAACCAAAAAGATATATTGAAATTCAGCATCATGAAAACACTAATACATACAATTTTTTACATGAAAAGAACATTGAAGGTAGTTCACACCTTTAAAATCAAAGAAAGACTAGGCAACTCAAGAGAAGGAAGTTCCTTCAATTCACCGTTAACAGAACTTAAGGACTCACCTGCAGGTAAAGAAATAAATGGTTATAACATTGCTACCAAAACCATATGCAACAGACAGATATATACCACAAGAAATACAGATAGGTATATTACACTTGAACCGGATTCACTGTAAACCCCCACAAATTGTGAACCGGTTTCGTCGAACCCAAACCGGTTTAGGGTGAGGTTCATGTTTGCAGTGGAAATTGAAAGAAAAAGTGGCAACTACGAACCCGAATCCCATACTGCGACTCGGACACACCACATTTTTTACTATTCAATTATATTGCATATAAATGTAAGAATCTAATATTGAATATTCTCAACTTATTGTTAGATAGTATCCTATATTGCCTTGTATAGAGATTATTAGTATCCTAGATTACCTTGTATAGAGATTGCTGTTATCCTATATTGTCTTGTATAGATATTGCTTTATTTAGGCTTTCCTTTTGTACGCTCATGTACATGTATATATTCTGGCCTATTAGCCTTATGATGAATACAAGTGCTATTCATAACATGGTATCAAAGCGTTTTTTGGGTTAGGGTTTCACCGATGTTGCACTTGCACAATCCACCACCTTCTTGTTGGCCGGCCGCCACCACTTTTCTTGCGGCTTTTCCCGCTGTTGTTCTCATGTGTTGGCCATGCTCACCACTGCGTAGGCCCTTGACGCCCATCCCCAGGGTGCAACCTCCGGCAACTCATCCGTGTCGAGCATCTGACTTGTGCCACCGCCTCTGCTTCCTCCCTCCATGTCATTCCGCTGCCAGTCCGCGCCGCTTAGACTCCTCGAAAGGTCGCTGCCACCATGCTGCTTTGAAGGCTCAAAGCCTTCGGCTGCGCCACTTAGGCTCGTCAGAAGGTCGTCTAACGCTGCTCCGAGGTCGCCACCGAACGCCGCTCGGCATCGACCATCATCACCCCGACTGCTTTCCTCCACCGCCAGACCTAGGCGTGTTGTTGCTCTAGCTGTCGTCCTTGGTGCTAGCCTTGTGCAATGAAACCTCCGCGTCGTTGGCATTGCAGTGTGGGCCCTCCGCCGTTATTGTTGGCCTAGCCCCCGACGATCTCGTTTAGACCACTCCCTCTCACCGCCCCGACTGCCCCCACTCCGTCGGGCCAAAACAAAGGAAGGAGAGGACTCCTTCAGTTGGTTCATAAATAAAAAATAAAAAAAATATCGTCTTCTGGTTCTTCCTCAGGCACCATTTCTATTCCTCGCTACTCGGTTATCTTCGTTAGTCTCAATTATCGAGACTGGGTTCTATATATACGCTTTCCCATGCGTGGTCAGCGTCTTTGAGAGTTTCTCACCAGCGAGTTACCTTGCCCGCTCGTCCTGCTCCCCCTGCCACACCTGTTATTCCTAAGGAAGCTGATGAAGCTACCCAACAGAAGGCAAATGATGATCATGGTGATGCGTTGTGGAGTCTTTTCAGACTCAATTTGCTGCCTACAAGATGTGGATTGATAAGGATGCTCATGCCTCCACTATTTTGGTTGCTAGAATGCAGGTGCATCTCATTGGAGATGTGGTTGCTTTGTCTTCAGCACATTTGATGTGGACGCATCTTCACGACCACTATGAGCTTGCTGGCGATTCTTTGTACCTAGTTGTGCGACAGGAGCAATCGCTGTAGTAGGGTGATTCTACCGTGGATGAGTTCTATGCACAGCTGTCCTCGGTGTGACGTCAGCTGATTCTCTTGGACCGAAAGTTTGCCGCACTTGCCAGTGCTATCAGCGTCAGTACTCTCATTTGGAGCTTCACCATGCCTACGATTACTTGACACGACTCCAAGCTGAGTTTGAGCAAATTCATGCCCAGCTACTTGCTAACCACCCTCATGTGACCTTATGAGAAGCCCTTGTAACTATTTGTACTGAGGAGACTCACCTTCGTGATACGGGTCTGCTGATGTCTCCTTCGGTCTTGACTGTGCGTGCACCAGTTTCCACATCTATTGCGCCTCGTGTTGCCATTCCACCAGTGGCACCTACTCTAGTGGTGGCCGTTGGGGGTAAAGGGTTTCACTGCACCTATCGCAACAAGAATGGACACGTGGATCAGTTCTATTACCAAAAGAAGGATATAGCTCGTTGAGGTGGCCACCCTCCCAAGGGCGTTGGAGGCTCGGGCACCTCAGCTCAACAGACTTCCGTCGGTTCTGACTCCACTCAGAGATTCTCATGCTGCTACATCGCATAGCTGACTCTGCACTAGCAGGTTCTGCTACTCAGCCTTCTAATGAGAGACCACCTTCCACTCCTTCAGGTATCTCACCATGGATTCTTGACTCTGGTGCTTCTTTTCAAATGACATCTGATCCCACCAGTCTTCATTCCATTAGTCCTCTCGCTACTCCAACCCCTGTTCAGACCGCAGATGGTACCTCTCTTTCTGTTGCAGGACAAGGCACTCGTTTATCTTCCTCTTCATGTTCCTAATGTTTCTCATGTTCCCAAACTGACTATACAACTTATGTGCGCTGACCAGCTCGCTGATCATGGCTGTCGTGTTATCTTCGATTCTGACTCTTGTTATGTTCAGGATCGCCACACAGGATTTCTAGTTGGTACTGGCCCTCACCGCCATTGTTATTACGGTGTTGCCTCGGAAACGCCTAGTTGCCAACTAGGCGTCCAGGCGGATATATTTTATGTCATCTTGTAGTGAGGTTTTATCTATTTATAAGACTTTTGCCAAAAGGAGGTCATACCTATCATATACTTTTTATATTTTACTGTCATCTTGAGGTTTTATCCATCCATAAGACTTTGCTACCATGATTCGTACTCAGTTTGATTCTCCTGTTCGTTTTCTTCCTGTTGACTCGGCAAGGGAATATCTGTCAGGAGCTCTTCGTGTTTTTCTTGCTAAGCAAGACTTTCTTTCTCAATTTTCCTGTCCTAGTGCTCATGCTCAGAATGGTGTGGCTGAGCGCAAACATTGTTATCTTCTTAAGACAGCTCGTGCACTTTTGCTTGCTTCTGATGTGCACTTTACTTTTGGATTAAAGCTATTTCCACTACCACTTAATTAATATTTAGCCTTCTTCTGCTCTTCAAGGTGGGATTCAAATGGAGTGTCTTTGTGGCATCACTCCTGATTACTCTAGTCTTTGCCTCTTTGGGGGTGTGTACTATGTTCTTACACCTTGTGAACGCACCAAGCTAACCGCTCAATCTGTTGTGTTTTCCAGGGATGTAGTGTTGAGCATAAGTGAAATTGTTATCAGGATCATGTTGGTCAACGGATGCAAATCTCTCAGTTGCCACTTTTCCCTTTCCACAATTGGCGTCTCCTTCATCACTGGCCCCTCCTCTGGTGTCTTCTTCGCCATCAGGGCCTCCTTCAAAGGTTTCTCCTGATATTGTTCTTTCTTGTCCTCTATACTACACTCGTCATCCGCGAGTTGAGGATTCCTCAGATGTGCTATCTTCTCCTGCTGAGCCACCTTCTTCAGTGCCTCCTCGCTATGCTCTTCACGATCGTCAATCTATTCAGCCTCTTGAGTGCCTTGGCTTTACTAGTGCAGCTTTTGTCGAACCGACTTCTTACTATGATGTTTCTAATTTATCAGGAATGGAAGCATGCAATAGCAGAGGAGCTTACTGCCCTTGAGTGCACTAGCACGTGGGATCTTGTGCCTCTTCCTCCACGTGTTCATCCCATTACATACAAGTGGGTCTATAAGATTAAGACTCGCTTTGATGGTTCTCTTGAGGGCTATAAGGCTCGTCTTGTGGCACGTGGTTTTCAGTAGGAGTATGATGTGATTATGTTGAGACTTTTGCTTCTATAGCTCACAAACCACTGTTCACTCTTCTTGATGTGACCTCTGTCGTGAGTCAAGCCTTTCTTAATAGTGAACTGCGTGAGAAAGCCTATATGCAGCCACCACCGGGGTATTATGTTCCTAAGGGCATGGTTTGTCGGCTTCGCCGCTCTGTTTATAGGCCTAACAAAGCCCCTCATGCTTGGTTTAAGCATTTTTCTTCTGTGATCACTGCAGCTGGCTTTTCTGCTAGTGTTTATGATCCTGCATTTTTTATTCACACTTCGCCTCATGGTCGGACTCTTCTCATTATGTATGTTGATTACATAACCATCACAGGAGATGATTCTCAGTATATTGCCTTTATGAAGGCACATCTCAGAGAGCACTTTCTCATGTCTGATCTGGGTCCCCTTCGTTACTTCCTTGGGATTGAGGTTTTTTGTACACCTGAGGGCTTCTTCCTATACCAACATAAGTATATTTAGGATCTACTTGATTGTGCTTCTCACTGATCAGAGCACAGCCGAAACCCCCATAAAGCTCAATGTTTCACCTTCAACCTACTGATAGTGAACCTCTTGAAGATCCTACTCGCTACCGCCATCTTGTTGGGAGTTTTGTTTATCTCGATATCACTCGTCCTTGTTATGAATAGCACTTGTATTCAATATGAGGCCCTAAGGCCGATATATATACACCGGTACAGGAGGCTAAATATGCACTAAACCCCTTATACAACGGGGATATACAAGACAATATATATACATCTAACACCCCCCCTCAAACTCAAGGTGGATCAAACACACTGAGTTTGGAGAGAAAGAACCGATGTTGAGCTCTGGTTTGCGCCTTCGTGAAGAAATCAGCCACCTGAAGCTCTGAAGAAACATAGCGAAGGGCAATAATATCATCTCGAACTCGTGGCGTGTATAAGAAGCGTCAACACTAATACGCTTTAGTAAGCTCATGCTTTCTGGGATCACGAGCAATACTAATAGCACTGTCTTTGTCGGACAAAGAGGAGTGGCATAGAAGCGAAACACCAAAATCGCAAGCAACCACAGTAGCTAAGTCACCTCTGTAGTCACAAGAGCCATAGCACGCAACTCGACCTCTCTGTACTCGAGCGAGAAAGCGCTATCTGCTTCTTAGTCTTCCAAGAAATGAGGAACCACCAAGAAAAACACAATAGGCGTAAAGAGATCGACGATCGGAGGAATCACTAGCCGGGTAGCATCACAAGTGGGCTGGAGGCAGTAAGGAGCTAGAGCGAGGAAAGAACAAGCGACGGAGATAGTCTTAGTGAAGATAACGTAGAACACGAAGCGGATGATGTAGTGAGCGGTTTGGGTAGGGCCAAACAAAGTGACTCGAATATGCACAAGATCTGAAATATCGGAGACGAGTGACACCGGATAGACTAAACTCCCTATGATGTGACGATACTTGAGTAGGATCAGAAGAGGCACACCATCAACGGTGCAAAGGCAGAACATTGAGCTCCATGGGAGTCTCCACGATCCCGTGATCGAGAAGAGAAGCACGATCAAGAAGACCACAATGTATTTTTCTTGAGAAAGATAGAAGCCCTCAGCGTGGAGAGACCTCAATCCCAAGAAAATAACGAAGAGGACCAAGATCAGACATAAGAAATTGCTCATTCAGACGTGCTTTAACAAAGGCAATATACTGAGGATCATCCCCAGTAATAATCATGTCATCAACATAAAGGAGAAGAAGAGTCCGACCACGAGATGATGTGTGCACAAACAGAGCAGGATCATGATCACTAGCGTAAAAGCCGTGACAATAATTACGAAGCAAAAGCGTCAAACCAAGCGAGGAGCCCTGCTTGAGGCCATAAAGTGAGCGACGAAGGCGACAAACCATACCCTCAGGAACAGAATACCCAGGGGGTGGCTGCATATAGACCTCCTCATGCAACTCACCATTAAGGAAGGCATTCTTAACATCAAGCTGAGATATGGACCACTCACGAACAGAGGCCACAGCAAGAAGAGTGCGAACAGTGGTCATGTGAGCAACAGGAGCAAAGGTCTCATCATAATCCCGACCATGTTCCTCTCGAAAACCACGAGCAACGAGGCGGGCCTTATAGCACTCAAGAGAACCATCAAAGCGAAGTCTTAACCTTATAGACCCACTTACGGGTGTCGGACGGACGCAAAGGGAACAGAACAAGATCCCACGTGCTGTGCGCTCAAGAGCGATCTCCTCAGACATCGCAAGTCGCCATTCGGGATGAAGAATAGCATCTCGGTAGGAAATCGGCTCGAAAAGAATAAAGATGCAAAAAAACCACCAAGTGATGGTCCAAAACCATACCGATCACCTACCGACGGCCGATGTCCCTGACGAATAATTGCTCGGGGAAGAAGAACCGAGAGCAGATGTCCCATCAGAAAAGATGATTCAGCAGGAGAAGCTGAAGCATCAGGAGAAGATGACACATCGGAGGAAGGTAGCGGAGAAGAAGCATCCATAGGATGCTGACGTGTATAGACCTGTGTGATAGGAGGCTTGGCAGTATAGTCAGGAACCAAAGGAGAAGGCTCCAAAGAAGACACCACAGATGGTATGTCAGAGGAAGGCACAACAGGGGAAGGTGCTACAGAAGGAGGTACCAATCTAGAAGTCGGCACACGCGCAATAGCAGCATCAGGAATAAACAGAAAAGAAAGAGGATCAACAAGAGACGCAGAGGAAGCATCAGAGGAAGGACGAGGGTAAAAAGGACGAGATTCATCGAAGACCACATCCCGAGAAACCCGCATCCGTCGAGCAACTGGATCCCAACACCGATATCCCTTGTGCTCAAAGACTATACCCAAGAAAAACACACTCACCGGTGGCGATCAACAAATAGTACGCTCACAGGCGCAAGCACATACAGCACACTGACCAAAAAGACGAAGGTCGAGATAGTCGAGCACCTTATTACAAAGATGCTCAAAGGAATACCACCACGAAGGGTGAAGAAGGTGAATGTTAGTCAAATAAGTGGCGGTAAAATTTCACCTCGGCCAGTGAAGTGGGGGAAGAAAAAGCGAGCATGAAACCGGCGATCTCAAGAAGATGACGATGCTTGCGCAAGAACGCCATTCTCGAGCATGAGCACCAGACAAGAAAAGCGAGCAAGAGTACCTTGTTCGGAAAAGAATCTGACGAAGAGCCTCGAAAGATACTCACCGCGAAGTCGGACGCGAAAGACACGAATAGAAGTGTCGAAATGAGTGCGAACCATAGCGAAGAAATTCTTATAGATGGATAAAGCCTCGCTCGATTTTTCATAAAATAAATCCATGTGTCGCGAGAAAAATCATCTATAAAAAGAATATAATATCTGTGACCTCCTTTGGAAACAAAAGGAGCAGGACCCTATACATCTGAGTGAACAAGATCAAAAGGACGCTTAGACACTGACTCGCTAGAATGATAAGGAAGTGAATCGCTTTCCCAACCGGCTAACCCCGACCTTTGGGCTAAGGACTCATGACTGAAACCAAACCTAAGAGACCACGGCGAATCAAAGTAGGCAGACAGAGCCACAAAGATGACCCGGTCGATGATGCCATCGAGCAAAAGCGAAGGGGCGAAGCTTGAAAGCGGAGCCGACAGATGGCAGTGCGGCGGAAGAAAGATAAAGCCGATCAAGCTCCCAGAGAGGCCGAGAGTCACGGCGAGGGCAAGACCAACCAGCGATTCCGTCGGCGATCTGAACATAACAAAAATCGGGATCAAGAATAACACGACAGTCATGATCAGTAAGCTGGCCAGCGGACATAAGCTGCATGGTTAAGTTTGGAACATGCGAAACAGCAGGAACATGAAAAGAATTGGACAAAGAGTGCCTGTCCGCCCAAAGAATGCATGAGGGGATCCATCGGTTGATGAACAAAGAAGAGAACGAGAACAAGGACGCAAGGAAGAAAGATAGGTGCAATGAGGAGTCATATGAAAAGAAGCACGAATCGAGAATCCATGCATGAGTACCGAAGTGGAAGCGAAGGTGGCCCTCGATGAGAAGACGAGGAGAGCGGCGCAGTAACCGAGGCGGTAAGTCTCGAGTCACAACACTAGCGGCTCGGGACGGTGAAGAGGCGAAGAAGGCGACGAAGGAGCATGAGCATCTCTGGGTGATGAATCATTCGAACTCCTCGAGAGCCTCCGATTACTAGCACTATCGAAACCGTGAAGAACGGCGAGCTGAGCCCTCTGCTCCTTCTTCTTCTGTAACAAAAAGCCTCCACATGGCCACTTTTCCCACAAATGACTACAATGAAGACCACCACCTCACCACGAAAGAGAGAAGGTCTTGTGCCGAGCAGAACAAGTGGAGTAGCAATGTACGAGGCGTCAAGAACGAACAACCAAAATCAAACGCATCGCAGCAGACCAAGAAGACGTAAGACGAGTCCCCTCATTACGCTTACATCGGCAAGAGCATCCATCAACGAGACACAAGGATGATGAGCAAGAAGTCGAGCACGAAGAGGCTCAAACTCATCACGGCCGGTCAAGAAGTCATAAGTGCGGCGCGATCTCAAGATCGGACCGCCTCGACAGTAGGCCGACATGTACTAGGTGACAAGCGAGGACCAAGCGCATCAAGTCGGCGCCATATAGCGTATATCCGGGTGTAGAACTCATCAACACTAGAATCACCTGCCGGAGAAGCCGCTCACGATGAATAGCGACAAGATAGGTAGACCGACCGGTGGGCTCATAGCGATCACGAAGAAAAGACCACATCCGATGAGCATGCTCAAATGCAACAATGTCATCACTAAACGAGCCTCCATGCTAGCGGCGAGCAGAACCAAAGACGAGCATCCTCATCGAACCATGCCTGTAAGCACTAAGCGAGACTCATAAGATACCGGATCGTCCTCATAATCGCAAGTAGCTTTTCCTTATCTCGCATCAAGAACCTTATGCGGAATCACGGCATTTTGGAAGCGAGGACGAGGCGACAGGAAGCTTCGCCAAATGAGAAAATCCCAAAGACGAAGGCCACGCGATATGAAGAGCGATGAGAAACCCACCACGATAGTTGGTACCATCAAACAACAAGGGCAAAGATAGAACAGAACACCGCTCAAAGAAGACTTAAGAGGCGCCATCACGTATCAAAGAATTGCCGACGGCTAGAGCGCAAATAGAATAGCGGCAGAAGCAGTTTTTTTTAAGAGCAGGCGTGACCTAACAGGTCACGAGAGGGAGAAATACCTCTGGAAAAACAGAGGGTCGACGCAGCAGGAGGCCACCGTCGCGAGCTTGCGTGAGAGCCACCGATCGCAGCCATGGACAAGCAGATGGCCCGTGAACAAGCGCAAGTGAGGCCGGCCGCAAAGACCAGTCGCGAAGTGGCCGAAGCGAGGCCGGCGGCCATGGGACGACGCACGACGTATGGGCCATGGATCATGGATGGCCGGCCGTGGCCACGAAGCGGTGAGCTGGCCAAGAAGTGACGACGAGAGGCGCGCAAGTGGACGACGAGGCGGCGGCAAAGTGAGCTTAGCGAAGCGGACGATTTAGGCGTGGATGAGGCGAGCCGATCGTGCAAGTGACGATTTAGGCGTAGGATGATGCTGCCGGAACGAAGGCCGGCCGTGAGAGCGAAGAACCCACGGGAGGCTGTGGGCACGCGGCATTTAGATCGATTTAAAATCGGATCGGAGAACCGTCAAAGCGAAGAATGAGCCCATTTCAAAAAGAAAACCGATGAAGGTGCAAGTGCAACACCAGGATCGCTTTGTTTGGGAGGAGAAAACCTAACCTAATTATGGCTCGATACCATGTTATGAATAGCACTTGTATTCAATATGAGGCCCTAAGGCCGATATATATACACCGGTACAGGAGGCTAAATATGCACTAAACCCCTTATACAACGGGGATATACAAGACAATATATATACATCTAACAGTCCTGACATTTCACATCCAATGCATATCTTAAGTCAGTCAGTTTCTGCTCCCACTCAGCTCCACTATAGTCCTCTTTTTCGTGTTCTGCGATATATTCATGAAACTATCTCTCGCAGTCTTTTCTTTCCACGCCTCAGCTCCTTACAGCTCCAGGTATATTCTAATGCTACCTAAGCTAGTGATCACTCCGATCATCAATCTCTTTCTACCTAGTGTGTTTTCTTGGTGGTTCTTTCATTGCTTGGAAGACTAAGAAATACACAACAATTTCTCGTTTGAGTGCTGAGGCTGAGTTGCGAGTTATGGCTCTTTTGACTACGGAGGTTACTTGGCTACAATGGTTACTTCAGAATTTTGGTGTTTCTGTTTCTACACCTACTCCTCTTTTATCTGACAATACAAGTGCTATTAGCATTACTCGAGACCCGGTGAAGCATGAGCTCACAAAGCATATCGTTGTTGATGTTTCCTATATGTGGTCATATATATAGAATCAGGTTGTGGCTCTTCAGTATATGCCTTCAGAGTTTCAGTTGGCAGACTTCTTCATGAAGGCACAAAGTCGAGCTCAGCACAGCTTTTATATCTCCAAACTCAGTGTTGTTGATTCACCATGAGTTTGGGCAGGAAAGGGCTG
The DNA here is from genome assembly GCA_036346375.1 of Guadua angustifolia. Taxonomy (NCBI): domain Eukaryota; kingdom Viridiplantae; phylum Streptophyta; class Magnoliopsida; order Poales; family Poaceae; genus Guadua; species Guadua angustifolia. The sequence continues at coordinate 21,393,897 of CM070509.1, forward strand.
AGGATTAGCCAGTATTCTATATTGCCTTGCATAGAGATAGCTAGTATCCTAGATTGCTTTGAATCGAGATTGCTAGTATCCTAGATATCGCTTTATATAAGCTTTCCTTTTATACCCTCATGTACATCTATATATTCTGACCTATTAGCCTCATGATGAATACAAGTGCTATTCACAACACTTTTAACATCATATCCAAGTGATCAGGTCACAATATAAGAAACCATTTAGCATTGCTTATCAGGTGAACAAATAAACGAACTTGATATTTCATATTTGGGCCCGCCTTGGAAATCATTTCTGGTGTAACTCAGGCCCATCAAAGAATTTACTCAAGAATTAAGCAGTTTTACTGGGAATTTGGGATTGTTAAATCAAAATAGCAAAATCAGTTCCAATAACTCAGTAATAAATCCTAGCAATTCAGAAGAGAGATTATATGCTCAAATTCAAGTGATGTCACGGTCCTCTATAACATAACTCTCAATAGTCAACTGTAAAGATTACTTAATCCAAAGTTTATGAACTATATATAGCGCATACGTTGAACAAGGGAGGAATAAGTAGTTACCTACCATGTGAAAGCGGCTCTCTAGAGGGTTCTAGAGATTCCAATGCTAGCCGTGGACCGATTTCATGAGCTGCAGACCATGGCAAAATAATTACAAGAACACATGAGAGCAAAGAGAAAAAAAAGCAATATATTTTTAACAAACTCACAGCCAAGGATATTAAATTGTAGGTTTCGCTGTATGTTACGCACGCTCTCCCTACATAAAACCATCAGAATGTAAAACAGACATAAATAAGCCACTGAAGGGACACAAGAATAACACCATTTATCATTGAATCACCATATGTATGAGCATCCTGCAGCTTCTTGAAAGCTCAGTGCTATTTCTAGTGCCTTTTCAGGATCCCTCCATGAGATGATCGTTTCTACCATAAAATGGGCAAAGCAGGTGTGTTAGGAGAATGAAATATGGCTAATCGGAAAAAGATAGCATACCAGTTCACCTTCTTGTTTCCTGTAGATATCATCAGATGTAATGTTGTGAAGCAGTAGTGTGTCATTATTCTCTTCATCCACAACAGTCAGAGCAAGCTCTCGTGACCCCTAAGTCAGACAATGGTCGAAAAAGGTGAACCCCAAATGACAATGTCAGAGACTAAAAATCAGCAACAATTAAAAAAATTGGTGCCACTTGCTAGGACTAGACATAAATTGTTCATGGTCATTCCAACACAATGAACACACCGTTTCCTGTCTTACTTTTCCTAAGTGATAAGAAAGTTCTTTTCATTTTTGTAATAGCTAAAATAAAGACCAGTGTTTCCATAAAATTAGAACAATATAAGAACCAACCCCAGAACAGGGAAATGTCACGAGAAGCACTTTGAAATGACATTCTGTGTGTAACAGAATAAGCTTCTATGCAGCCAAAATGTTGGCTTGTACAGAACAATAAATGTATGTAATTAAATCCAATATATTTGGACAAAATAAAGAAAAATAGCATGATGATCATGCCAACAACAAGACTGTAGCAAAATTTGTATATATTAGTTCAATAGAGAAATTAAAATTAAAATCAGAGTATCAACACAAAAAACAAATCCAGTTACATGTGTGAACAATGACATGTACACCACCACATGATTGTAGAAATTAAAATTATGGTATCAACAGAGAAATAAATTTTAATGAATATCATTGCAGCTCTCATTTTAGAAAGGAATACAAGAGCATGAGATTTGACTCAATAGAATCATACAAGAATAGTCAAACCATACCTCGATATAGTCAATGGTTACATGCCCTGTTCCCTGATCATTCCACTTCCCATCATTGATTAAACGGTACACTTTGACGCGCTGGAGCAATTTTCTCAAATGTTAACATTAGTGCTTATGCAGTATATTACAAAATGCAGACATACAAAAAAGTAGTATATAAATAATAAGTTGATTAACAGTTACAAGCAAAGCATCGTGCACGAGAGTGATGCAGTGAAAAGGGGCCTGCTTAATATGAGGTGAAGGACAAGATAGGTACTAGGTAGTCATGCTAAGGTCCGTGTACAATCTTCACCACACTACGAGAAATTATACTTAGAACACACAGCACAAAATAATAAGCTCTGAGGCCTTCTAATCCCCCATCCCCAAAAAAAATGCATTATGTGGTTTGCAAATTACTATGCTATCACATTGAAATTCCATGCTGGGGAGTTTCTTTAAGAACCCATAATTAGGAATAGGAAATGGTCTAGCTATTAACTGAAAACATATATAGCATAGCGATATACTAATATTCTTTAGTCTTCTGAATGTTGCCCTACAATTAACCTCCTTACCAAACAGAACAGGTTAAGCAGAGATAAGATATTACAATAAACATTAACAGATAGCAACACTTCAATGATGGCAATTCTCAGTTGAACCAAACAGATAGCAGGGTGGCCTGAATTCCTTATTCTAACCTATTTAGCGGCCTATGGTTGCTAATTACTCCCTCCGGTCACAAATAGTTGTCATTTTGGACATCAATGCAGTCTCCAAAACACAACTTTGACCACTAATTTCTATTACAATATATTTATAAAACCCAATAAAATTATAATATTATGAAAGCACTTTTCACGACAAATGTAAACATATGATTTTCATGTATGCAATTTAAATATTTAATATGATATTGACAGTCAAAGTTTCAAAAGTTTGACTGCATATATGTCCAAAACGACAACTATTTGTGACTGGAGGGAGTAATACATAATTAGCAAAAGCTGGCAGTTCATACAAGCCTCAGAAGCAAGAAGCTCAAGGTCTTTTATTATCAAACAGGGTAATTAAAAAAACATGGTATATTGTTACTATCAAATGGCTACCTAAATGCTAAGAGCAGGAAAGTGCTCTTTTAACTAACAATTCCAAAGCAGCAATGGGCTTTGTGTAAATCCTTGTATCACAGGATAGTCAACACATTTGCTGAAGTTCGAAGTGGAACTAAAACGTATTGCGCAAAAACTATTCACCAAACTGTCATGACCGGCGAGAAGTAACGCGGGAAGTATCAGCGCAGGCGTGCGTTTGGGCTGTGTTGTCGTTTTGCTCTGTAGCTGTCATTTGTCTGGCGGGTAATTGATTTACGCATGTAATTAGTTGAGAGTTTGTTACGAGTTGGCTTGGGAAAGGGGACAACTGAGTTGGGAGTATAAATAGCTGGTTCTGGTCTTGTGGAAGGGACTTTTGGAAAATTATGAAATGAAACTTCGTGCTTCGGCCATTATCCCCATTCTGTTCTTCTTTTCATTTCTCTTTTGAAGGCTGGGTCGATTGAATCTCACGCTCCCAGAACTTCAGGGTAGCCAAGGGATATAACATCTGGTATCAGAGCCAGTTCCGATCGGTCTGGTTGGGTCGCAAAAATTTTCCAGGCAAGGGTTGGAGATTTCTTGGAATCAATCGATCGATTCTAGGAAATCACCGCAAAAACTCCGGTTACCAAGCCTGGTTGACTCGGCTAGTTGATTCGGACAGGCGATCGCTGCCGGAAGAAGAACCTTGACTTGGGTGGAAGCTTTTGGGCGATCACAACGGCGCCACCAAAACCCTCACCCCAAACCCGGTTAAATCCGGCCGCAATGGGCGATCGGAAGAACGCGCAGAGGAGCGTTGGGCGATGGTGAAAGAAGGATTGGACTCTTTGTATGCGCGAGTGGAGATGATGGACACCAATCAGCGGCTTTTTGTGCGACGGTTGTTGGCGAAGACGATGGAGCAGTAACCAAGGATCAACGGTGATGGCCAAGCAATCGGAGCAGATCAGCTTGAAGGTGGCCAAACTCAGCGATTGGCCGGGTTTTGGAGGAGACCAAGGAGATGGAGGGGTTGGGAAAGGCCATCTATACGCCTGCACCCCGGAATCAATGGAAGGGTCTGCAACGAACCAGCTTCGTCTCTGAGGCATCGCAGGCGGGTTTTGGAGGAAAGCCCACCTGGAGGTAATGGGGCGATCTCACGACAAGTACGAGAAGGGGGAGGACAGAACAGAGCTCCTTTGCCCAAACTTTCTTTCCCAAGGTTTGATGGCAATGGACCAAGAGTCTGGCGCGATAAGTGTGTGGAGTATTTCCGATTGTATAACATACCGGAAGCTTTGTGGGTAAATGCAGCGACGATTCATATGGATGGAAATGCGGCTCTCTGGTTGCAGGCTTATAAAGCTCAAAATGAGATGGGAGACTGGGAACAATTCATTCAGGCTGTGGAGACCAAGTTTGGTGCCTTTGATCATCGGAGGTTGCTTGGGGAGTTGGTGGAACTCAAACAAGTGGGATCGGTGAGTGAATACAAAGAGAAGTTTGATGAATTCATGTTTAACATCACCATGCACAATCCTTACTACGGCGAGGAACTGTTCGTGTCCCTATTTGTAAGAGGGTTAAAACCTGAGATAAGAGGAGCAGTTCAAGGGCAGATACCAGAGACTGTAGATCGAGCGGCATTGCTGGCTCGAGTACAGCAAGATGTTGTGGACAGAGGAAGGAACTGGAAGGTCAAAACTGGAGTTCACAGAGAAGGAACCGGGGCACCCAAGAATGACGCCCTTCAAGCCAATTTTAAGTTGGGGCAGGGCGAGCTTTGGAGGGCAAGACAACTGCGTGAATACAGGAGAGCCAACGGCTTGTGTTACCAGTGTGGTGAGAAGTTTGAGCCGAATCACCATCTCCAATGTAAGAAGAAAGGACCAGCCCAACTTCAGGCGCTGCAAGTGGAAGAGTCGGAAGAGCATTTGTCGGATGCTGTGTTGGACCTGCTGGAAAAAGCTGAAATGGGTCCAACCGAGACAGGAGATTTGTCGTTGAATGCTTTATCAGGAGAAGAAGCCCTTGAAACTATTCAAATCTTAGCTTTGGTCAAGAACCAGGTTATGTCATTTCTGCTCGATTCAAGGAGCTCACACAGTTTTGTAAATGCGGCTTACTTACATCGTATTGGCCGTATACCTGAGAAGATGGCACCAATGACTGTACGGGTGGCAAATGGTGAAAAGTTGAGTTGTGATAGCTGGGTGCCACAAATGGAGTGGTGGGCACAAGGTCAGACATTTCAAGCCGACCTGAGGGTGATAGAACTGGGCGCATACGATGGCATTCTGGGCATGGATTGGTTAAAAGTCCATAGTCCTATGCTGTGTGATTGGCAGAACAAAACGGTGGAGTTACAGCACAAGGGGAGGGCGGTCAAGTTAGAAGGCATAAGAAGGGTGACGAATGTTGAATTGAAGTCAGTGACTGGGGAGCAGCTGGAAAAACTGAGGAAAGGGAACGACATTTGGGCCATGGTAATGTTGGAACGGGGGCAAGTGTCATCCGACTTACCAATTCCAGACGAGATCAGTAAAGTGCTTAGCCAATACCAAACTGTGTTTGAGGAGCCGAAGGGATTGCCGCCTAAATGAGCTTATGATCATACTATACGACTTATCCCTGGTGCAATACCAGTGAATTCGAGGCCTTATCGTTATTCACCGCTCCAAAAGGATGAGATCGAGCGCCAGGTGTCTGAAATGCTCTCAAATGGAATTATTCAACCTAGTGCTAGTCCTTTTGCTTCACCGGTACTATTGGTACAGAAGAAGGATGGCACCTGGAGATTTTGTGTTGATTATCGTCGTCTTAATGACTTGACGATTAAAAACAGATTTCCTATGCCCGTGATAGATGAGTTGTTGGATGAGTTATCAGGTACGAGCTACTTTTCTAAATTGGATTTGCGAGCTGGATATCTCCAGATTCGTATGAAGGAGGATGATGAGTTGAAAACGGCATTTAAGACACACCAGGGTCACTACCAGTTCAGGGTAATGCCCTTTGGCCTCACCAATGCCCCATCTACGCTTCAAGCAGGTGATGAATGCGGTCTACCGCAACCGTATCTTAAATTTGTTTTGGTGTTTATTGATGATATCTTAGTTTACAAAGACTAGTTTGCACTTACATGCCGAGCATTTGGCCAAGGTTTTGCAAAGGCTCTCGGACCATCAATTGTATGTGAAGAAGTCGAAATGCACATTTGCTACGACAACTTGAGTACCTTGGTCATATCATCTCGGATGCGGGGTAGCAACTGATTCACACAAAATTGAAGCAATGAAGAATTGGCCGAGACCAACGAGCCTCACTGAACTGCGAGGTTTTTTGGGTTTGACCGGGTATTACAGAAAGTTTGTTAAGCACTATGGCATTTTGGCGCAACCATTGACGCGTTTGTTGAAGAAGAAGGCGTTTGATTGGGATGCAACAGCTGAGGACGCTTTTGTCCGGTTGAAAGAGGCAATGACTAGCACTCCCGTTTTGAAGTTACCTGATTTCAACCAAGGTTTTGAACTGGAAACAGATGCTTGTGACTATGGTGTGGGTGCGGTGCTACTTCAGCAGGGTCACCCCGTTGCGTATTTCAGTAAGGCGTTGGGAGTTAAACAGCAAGGTTGGTCCATATATGAAAAAGAATTTTTGGCGGTCATGTTAGCTGTGGAGCGGTGGAGACCTTACCTGCAACGCAAGGAATTTATCATACGAACTGATCATCAAAGTCTCAGTTTTCTGAATGAGCAGCATTTGCAATCGGAACTGCAACGAAAAGTCATGACTCGGTTGATGGGTTTGCAATTCAAAATCTTATATAAAAAAGGGAAGGAAAATGTGGTGGCGGATGCTTTATCACGTCGAGGTTCGAGCTTGGAGTTGCAGGCTATATCTGCGGTGCAACCCACTTGGATTCAGGAGGTTGTGAATTCATATGCTACTGACAAATCAGCTCAACATTTGTTAGCACAGTTGGCGTTGCATAGTCCTAATGAGCACGGCTATGAGCTCAGTAATGGCATTATCCGCAAGCAGGGGAAGATTTGGCTGGGGGAGAATTCAGCTTTGCAGACTAAGTTGATCGCTGTTTTTCATTCTAGTGCGATTGGCGGTCATTCTGGAATGCAGGCTACGTACCAGCAGATCCATAAATTGTTTAGCTGGCGGGGCTTGAAACAAGCTGTTGAGGAGTTTGTTAAGCAGTGTGAAATTTGCCAAAAGGCCAAAGGGGAAAGGGCTGTTTGCCGGGTTCTTGCAAATCTACCCATTCCGGTAGCTGCGTGGCAAGATGTGACAATGGACTTCATTGAGGGGCTTCCCATTTCTGATGGCTGTAACGTCATTATGATGGTGGTTGACCGATTTTCTAAATATGCACATTTTATTGCACTTCGGCATCCATACACGGCGATATCAGTAGCCAGATTGTTTCTGGAACACGTTGTCAAGTTGCATGGGTTACCGAAGACTATAACATCTGATCGGGATCGGGTGTTCATCAGTGCGGTTTGGCGCGAGCTGTTTAATGCCTTGCAGATTCACTTGCAGTATAGCACCTCTTACCATCCGCAAACGGACGGGCAAAGTGAACGGGTGAACCAATGTCTTGAAATGTACCTGCGCTGTGCTGTGCATACTACCCCTGGAAAATGGAAACGGTGGTTGGCTGTGGCTGAATTGTGGTATAATACAAGTTTCCATACGGCTTTGGGTTGTTCGCCTTTTAAAGCTGTGTATGGCCTGGAGCCGAATTTTGGAGTTGATCTGCCTTGGGACCAAAGTACCAATACTGAAGTGCAAGAGTTGTCTGCAAGAACGGGCGAAGTTTGTGGAGATGTTGAAGCAACAGTTGGCTCGAGCACAAAATCGGATGAAATTGCAGGCTGATAAGAATCGCAGGGACTGCCAATTTCAGATCGGCGAACAGGTGTTATTGAAGTTACAGCCGTATGCTCAGTCTTCAGTTGTGAACAGACCATTTCCCAAACTGGCGCACAAATTTTATGGGCCATATGTGGTGACAGAGCGCATTGGATCAGTAGCGTATCGCTTGGATTTGCCGGCTGACAGTAAAATTCATCCCGTATTTCATGTCTCTCAATTGAAACCATTTCATTTGGATTATACTCCGGTTTTCTCTGCTTTGCCAAAGGGGGTGGAGTTGGACACTTGTGACACAGAACCAGAACACATCCTGGAACGCCGTCTCGTGAAGAAAGGCAACACTGCTGTTGCGCAGGGTCTGATCAAATGGACAGGCATGTCTGCAGACTCGGCTACCTGGGAAGACCTAGAGGTATTGCGGACCCAATTTCCAGATGCTGTTGCTTGGGGACAAGCAACAACTTCAGGGGGAGGAGATGTCATGACCGGCGAGAAGTAACGCGGGAAGTATCGGCGCAGGCGTGCGTTTGGGCTGTGTTGTCGTTTTGCTCTGTAGCTGTCATTTGTCTGGCGGGTAATTGATTTATGCATGTAATTAGTTGAGAGTTTGTTACGAGTTGGCTTGGGAAAGGGGACAACTGAGTTGGGAGTATAAATAGCTGGTTCTGGTCTTGTGGAAGGGACTTTTGGAAAATTATGAAATGAAACTTCAGGCTTCGGCCATTATCCCCATTCTGTTCTTCTTTTCATTTCTCTTTTGAAGGCTGGGTCGATTGAATCTCACGCTCCCAGAACTTCAGGGTAGCCAAGGGATATAACACAAACCTAAGCTCCACCTCTCTTCTAAATTTACATGATGGGAAAAACTGCATTCACTTAAATGAGCTGGACAAGTGAAATAGCTCTAACACTCCTGTAGGCTATATCGGAGTTGCTAACTGTAATCCGTACGTTCCAATTAGCAAGAGATCATCACTTGTAGCAGCAAGTTGCACAAGACATTACGAAATTTTCTCCTCAATTTCTCCAACTAGCCGCCCTGTAATACACAATTCAACTAAAAACGTTTGATTTGTAGAAACTTCCAGTGCCTCGAACTGGGCACCAAACGGAAGCTTCCATGACAGCCCGCGCGCAAGCCGCTAAGAGAAAGCACGGGGAAGGCCAAGAAACTGCTGCAAGTGGATCTACCACACTACCTCGCCATCACAAGCTTCTAGAACCTTCGAGGAGGAGCGATAAGCGGGAGGGGCTCACCTGCATGCTCGTGTGCAGCGCCTCGGCCGGCCCCGCCTCGCACCGGCCGCCCTGCTCCCCCATCGCCGCGACCCCCCGCGCCTTCCACGAGGGAACACGGCAGCTTCTGGAATTGGACGGCGGCTAGCAGCGGCAGAAGGCAGGCGGCGAAACCCTAACCGCCATTGGCGAGCTCCCTCCCTCGCTTCGCCGCTTTCCCCTCGAGTATTTCCCCCCTCTTTTTTTTTTCCTTTTTTTATTTCTCGCGGAATGTAGAAATGCGGGGTGGAAAAAGGAAAACGCTGGACACGAAAAAGTAAAATGTTACTTATACAGTTTATGCATTTATTTATACGCATTTTTTTGGGGGGTCTATTGTCACAAGTTCGTATGAACGGCCATAGTTGAGCGTGAGTTTAGTAATTTTCTATATGAAATAAGTATTATTTATCTATCCTTAATTTAGATATTTACTTATGTATTGTCTTGTGCATGAACATGATAACAAACACGTAAAGTGATTTTAGCACAACTTAATAATATTTGCAGCAAAATGTCAGTTATGAAATTCACGTATGATAACATATTTATTTATTCTTAATTTAGATATTTACTAATGTATTGTCTTGTGCAACGACCTGATAACAAACACATAAAGTGATTTTAGCACAGCATAATAATATTTTCGGCAAACTATCGCTGTGAAATTCACCTATGATAGCATTACGAAATATATTTACATAATAGCGGCGTAGTTGGTGCAAACCTTCCCTGTGATGTAAATCTGAAAACTAACAATCTAAGCCTCTGGATCTTCCCTGGTTCAGATGCACAAAGATGAGATTCCACTCATCCACTTATGCTAATATACACTAAACCCCCCTATAATCCTCTCCTATCAAAAACTAATCTGAAAACAAACGCTTTTTACAATTTCGGCCATCGACCAAGAGAAGCGAGGCAATGAAAGCGAAGCAAAGCTTGAGGACAAGTATCCAACTATGAATTTAAATCGAGGTGACAAGGTTTCTCGTTTCAAACAAAACGATCTGCTTTCTATTGAACATTACTTGCTTTATAACGCCTTTTACAAATCGGCCATCTCACTCTGCAAGCTTCTCTTGCTCGAGCTCTACGACCTTGACCTCGTGGCCGAGTAGCTCACTCTGGTTCTCAAGGGCCACTGGAGGTATCCGCGGCTTCATGCTGGCTCGTCTTGGAGTTGGGCCATCGCGCCGTTGCCGCCTTTTAGCGCCAAGTCTCCCTTCGAGCTCCAAGAGCTTGGCTCGAGCTCTGGGACGCCTTTCATCGAGGAGGACGACACTGGTCCGCAGCTGCTTTCTCCAAAGGTTTCGACCTTGGCGCGGCTGTCTCGACCGCCTTTGTTATGGCTCGAGCTTTCTTCGAGTTCTAGGACCTTGGTCTCGAAGCTCGGGACGCCGGGGGGAGGCGCTCAGCTTCTGCACAGCCTTTCTCCGTAGCTAACTTTAGCCCGCCGCCTCGAGCGCCTTGGCCGATCTGCGGTGCTTGCTTCCACGCCTTAAAGCCGTGGTCGCTCGGAGGCCCCGCCTACTCGAGCCTCATGCTGGCTACCTCCCGCGCCTCATCGTCTGGGCGCAGACGACGAGCTTTGGCTCGCCGCCGAGCTCCCCCGCCGACTCTATGGTCCTCGATGAGCTTGAGCGCTGACCTCCCGCCTTATCACGCTCAGAGGCCCTCAAGACGTCAGCCGCGGTTTCAAGGCCTTGTAGCCCGCGAGAGGCATGGTCGATCACCACGACGGTGGGGCCCAAATGAGGGACAAGGAGCTCAAAGCTATGAACTACGGCGCGCAGGAAGACCCTTACTCATGGAGATAGCCCTCCAGCGCAGCACGGTAAACTCCTCATGGTCAGTCTGCACGATCGCGAGGATCTCCTTCTCATCGGCCACCGTGGTTGGAACCGGGCGGCCAGGTTCACAAGGCGATTTGGGCCAGGCCCTGACTCCCGCCCGATGACGGCTCGTCTCCGCCACCTCTTCCGGTGGATTCAACTCGCCACCGGGAGGGCGCGGCGGGTCGGGCCTCGACCGCGGGCCGGGCCTTCACCTGCCTCCGCAAGACCAGGGATGGTGGTCGGATCCGCCGAATCTCGACCTCCACGCCCGGATGTCGCGGCTCAAGACACGGCGTACCACATACCGCAAGATCCGCGGAGCACCCGCGGCCGTCACTCGGGGCGGCATGCGCGCGGTCTCAACGCTCGAGCGGCGTGGGTCGAGGAGTTCGGTATCGCTGGCGCCGCCGCTGGTCGAGCGCCTTCCTCGCAGTGACACCAGAGAGACCACGCCGCAGATGCGCGACGGCCGACAACAAGGCCATGGGCCTCACGTGTCGAACCGCTACCTGGTTATGCTCCTGCTCACATCGCCTCAGGTCATCGAGGCTCTTGTCGAACTCGCGGCACGAACCAGCACGGCGACTTCGACGAGTTCAAGGCGGCATGAGAGGCGCGAGGGATCAATTCAATGTGTCCTCCTCCTGACTCGAACTCGCCTCGATAATGTACCCATCACAAACGGGCAAGTTTCGAGCTCGCGCCAAGGTCTCGCGATCAAGAGCATAGACTAAGCCAGAAGATGCGAGGGGCATTGCAACTTAAAGATGCGGGGTTTACTCCGGGTCACCAGCCTCCGCCGAGGGCTCAGAGATCTTGTGCCTTGGTACACGGAGCATCGCCGCTCGCTACCCCACCACTGGGACTCAGACTGGGGGTTGCCTGCCGCCAGTTAGCCAAGCGGTCCTAGGGCTCGAGCCCGAGCACCTGGCCGGGTGGGACTCGAAGTCCTGGCGGGCGGCACTGATCTGTGCTACAAAGAGGAAGAACTCATCAACCTGACAAGCCATGGCGCGAGAAATGGGCTCAACCGGGATCCTTACTATGGCACGGCCCCCACTCGACGTGGGGACTTATTCGCCCGAGGAGCCCGCCTCCCAAGAACGGAGGCCTCTTATTCTCTTCTGTTCTTGCCTCCGGCATGGAGCATCCGCCGTCAGATTAAACAATTTCTTGATGGTCCTCCGCACGAGAGGGTCAAGAAAGGCCTCGACGGAGCCCTGGACCGATTGGTTTATTTTGGTTTTTCGCGGAGCACGTTGTTTGGGACGAGTCGCCCATGGAATAGTTAGCGCCAATTTCCTTAACATCTCGTGACATCCTGCTTCACGACTCCAAGACTCTTTTCGAGTCGCAAAAGGAGCGCCTTCAGTGGACCATCGGCGCGATTCGAGCAAGACCACGGGCAGAAAAGGCTTACCGGACGATTTCGTCGTCGAGTACCGATCTCAAGAACGGTAAGCAAGCCGCAGGGAGACACTTTGCCCGCAGAAATCGACGGGCGATCGCCGCTCGGTGAGATCGCCGCACAAGCAGAGGTGTATGGGCGGCAATGGCCTCTTCGTCAGCCTCGAGGTCGCCTTGCCTGGGTCTCTTCCCCGGCCGATTTGCTTTCCTGTAGATGACAACATGTCGAGCTCCCCTTTCTTCAGTAGATCCGGCCGCCCACTACCGAGGAGTCCCTAGATTGAATCTTGGGAAGGACCACTTGAGCCCCCGTCTGCCATCGAAATAGAGGCACCTAACCATAGGTCCTTCCTGAGCTAAGAGGCTAGCACCGAAGAAGAGCGATGGGGGAACGATTCCTAGGAACCCTCGACAGTGGGAAAAGATGGCGAGAGTAAGAATGGAGTTCTAAGACTGTGTTTACGAAGCTCGATCTCGCACTGGTGAGGACCACTTGAGAGGAACTCGCCTCCCGGTCCGCAAGTCAAGAGGACGGCGTTTGCAGACGATTTTGTCCTTTAGGGGTTGGTTTTGCCTGCTGTTCTTGAGCCGCCTATGTGTATGGGTCGAAATTTCTGTGGTCTCGAAGTTCCTTCATCCTCGTAAGACAGAAAGTGCTCCTCCCTAGCTTGGCCATGGCGATCGCGGGCGATCTCTTGGCCGGCTAAGTGGGAGGAAGGTTTGTTTGCTAAAGGCACTCGTTGGGAAGCTTCCTCAAGAGATCGCAGTTTTTGGTTTATAAGTCCGCACTGCCGCTAAGACCTGCATCATGGGCGCTCGAGGACTCACGCCACGACATTTGACAGATGCAATTAAGGTCGGGCGGCGGCTCGAGGCACAAGAGGTGTCACCAACCGTCAGATCCATACCGGGCGACGGAGGTCAAGAGGCGCCAGTGTCGATCTCAAGACTGGCAAGCTACATTTCGCACGACACTGACCTCAAGGAAATTCGGGAATCGATCCTCGCTTATGGAGACTCAAGGTCGCCCATGTTCCACGCATAACCTTAAGCCTCGTGGGCTAGCCGACGAGGGTCAAGGCCCTTGACTGGTCGGGCGGCGGTCAACGGACCTAAGCCCTGGAGGCCCTCGCCCGACTGGTGCATACCGAGGCGCCGACCTAGAGCTGCTTAGACTCCGAAAGCACGGCCCCGCCGACTGAAGTCGGCGTGGCCTTGTTCTGGCCACGATCCACCCTAGGATTTCTTGATCACATTTGACCGACGCTGCTCAAGGCACGCAAAGCGCAGATACATGCAACAAGTTCGAGCGACATAAATGCCTCAACAGGCATGAAGGCCACTCCTCGAATCTAGCCCACCAGCTATGCATCGAGGAGGCATAAACCTGGGGAGCACAATACCTTGGGAACAGTGGAGACAACGCACAACGCACCCTAGCTCGAAGCTTAGACTTAGCCATCGCAACTTGAGTCAGAAACACCCTTGTACTGTGGATTAGCTAAGAAAACAGCCGCAAGGCGATCGGAGTAGAGCTATTACCTTCAACAGGCTCGAACCAAGATAAATCTTTGCCTCCCGCCGCTGTCGCCTTGTTCACCATAACCTCGTCTCAGATTTCTTTTCGCTTGAGCGGTTACCGCCGGGTCCCATATCACTCGAGACCTTTACCACATTTCTTATGCTGACGCATCCCGATCATCCTTACACTATCGTAATTTTTTAAATAATATTATTTTAATTGAACTTTACGGAAATAATACGCCAAAAAGAAAAATGACACTTTTGGGCACCTGTCGCCATTTTGATTGATGACACAGAGGCTGTCACCATTTAAATTAGCGATATAGTCTATGTCACCATTCGAATTGGCGACAGAGTAACCGTTACTCTCTGTCGCCAATTGAAATGGCAATAGAGAGCCTGTCGTCCCCCACCTTATGCGCAGAGTGGGCACAGGCTCTTGCAAACATGGTCGACGGTCAGCCTCACGACTCACGATACGACGACGCGGTACATCGAGTGGAAATGAATTTCGCGACACGCCTGCTCGAAGTTGTATGTGCCGGAGTCCCTCCTATGCACCACTGTCATGACATCGCATCACACAATGACGTGCCTTTCATTGAGCGGTTCGTACTTGTCGGGGATTGGGTAATTCCATTGAGACCATCATACCGGGCAAATAATCAGGGTCGACCATACTTTACCCTTAGATGGTGTTCCCGAGGAACATCTTTCAAGCGGTTCTACTAATGGGTCCGCTTCATCATGACCTCTATTGGCTCCTCGAGCATGCTCGCCGAGGGACGCGACGATCGACTAAGGTCAAGGAAGACGCCGCATGATCGCGTGTTCAAGCGCAATTTCATGAAGACGATGTGGCATTAATCACACTTCGGCGAAGGACCGCACGGCCACGCCCTAAACCCACTACGCCCACGCCGCGACATGGCAAAAAGTAGGGTAGCAAGCACGCCACGCCCCGCACGAGTGCTATGTCATTCTTATAAATGATGTAAGATCTGTAATCATCTATAAATACTACAGTATGAAGCGCTTAGGGGACGATCTCTCGAGAAGAGATCAGAAAAAGAAACACCCAAGCGATTCAGAGGAAGTGGAGAGAAGAGAGAAGGCTCGACATTCCGAGCAAGCACCTCAGAAATCATTTTTCGACAAGAGCGGTTACCGGACGAGAGTCGTTATCTCCTTCATGAGAGGCCCAAACCAGATAAAAATTTTTATCTATTGTCTCATTTGAACCATCCGACCATCCTCCTAGGTCTCAAGACAGTTCTTGGACGCTATACCCTCGCAGTAAAAGGCCTTGGTTGATCCTCATTCAACAAGTAAGCTCGGCGGGGATCCGCTCGATCGCCGATACCGGGCGCCGTCAGGGGATCGACTAAGTCCTTTCGCGAGGAACTCGAGGATACCGAATTATCAGATGGTCAAGACCTCGCGGCTTTCGACGATGTTGAGGACGAGCATTTACATATACCACGCTAACGGAGACGAGGCCGTGTGGTCACCCAGAGGGCCACACCGAGTCCGGAGCTTTTCCCTGCTATCGCAGCTACGAGAGCGCTCTTTGTTCACAGCTGCGATTCCTCACTAGTGAGGAAGAAGACGACGATCTCTACGACGATCTGGAAGTTCCTCGACCGCCCGAAGCTCTGGCCGTGAGACTACGCCGCGTGAGACATCATGATGTCGCCTCGCAGCTCCCAATACTCCCCGCGACGCAATATGGAGGGAAGAGAAGAAGATCCCGAGGTCGAATCCCTCGGGGCCGTCATCATCGACACGAGGCGCCAAGAACCGCCTCGAGGCGCCCTCGACAAGACCTTAGCGAGCATCCACCGCCAAACTTATGAAAGGCGATGTCGTACGTCAAGACTCTTGGCCGAAAATTCTTGCGAGCACCGCCTCCCGAGCATGTGCGCGATCACGACCAAGATCACTCCCTCCCGCCTTCCACAGAGCACCGAAGCGATCATGGCCATGGCGACGGGTCGCGAACCTCCGAATTCCCTGGCCAGCGGACTCGAGGCCATGGGCATAGTCGCGGCCGAGAATTGGAAAACTCGCCACCGACATGAGGCTTTCTGTGGTCCTTTCGGTGAAGAGGCCCTAATGTTTCCCTGACAATAAACGCTATTCCTCTATTCACTCCTGTCACGCGCAACTCCCCAAGTCCCGCCGGAAGGTCGCGGAAGCATGATCGGCGGCCGTGAGGACGCTTGAGGGTTCCCGAATCTACCATGAGATCAAGGGCATGCTCGGTCCGGGTTACATGCATACCAAGTGTTAGGGCCGGAAAAAACTCGTAGAGCTCGAATCAAAATTTCTTCAATTACAAGATTGAGTAGGTTCAAAATTGAAATAAGACAATTTTGAGGAAAAAATTAATGAGGCTCGACTCGATAATAGCTCGTTAGGGCCTCGAATTTGATGTAACCACTTAAATGATACATAAAATGATTTTATATCAAACTATATCAATTTCGAAAGAAACTCGATAATAACTCGTTAAGCTCGATATCCAGCCCCTCGGGGTGGTCTTCACCGCGCCGATATGGAGGAGTGTTCTCTCGCCTTGGTCCGCGCATAGGGGACCATCGCGATGGTGACCGCCACGGTCACCACGCTCGGAGGGGTCGCCATGACAACCGGGCATTTGGGTGCCGGCCTTCTTAGCATCCCTCCGTGACGCCTCGTACGAGCAAGTTCAAGCCTGCTATATCGAGAGGTTCAACTAACTCAAAATTCGAATGAGTCCCTTTCGATCTACTCCACCGCAATCCTGGCAGTTGGAGGGGATGAGGGAGTTATGGCTTAACTTCGTCCCCACGGTCCTAGACGGTTCCGCTAGGATGTAGCTCTTCAACCAGAAGGAGGAGTCAATCCGCTCATGGAGGCAACTCAGTGAAGCACTCCGGGCAAATTTTCAGAGCTGCTACACTCGCTCGCGCAAGGAGCGTGACCTCGAGCGTTTGATCCAGCATCGAAAAAGAATCGTTGAGACACTTCATCCAGAGGTTCATCAAGGTGAGGAATTCCATTCCGAGCATTTCGATGAAGTGCCGTCCGAGCTAAGTTCGAGTTCGACGCCCGCTTCACGCAGGATCTAGAGATTCACCTGGATCTGACGGCCAACGAGTTGGTCCATATGGCCAACCGTTATGCGAACGCCGACGAGGCGGTCCAATGGAAAAAGATGCGTGATTTAGGGCAAGCTGTCAGCCAAGCTCGAAGGCTCCACGAGCAAGAAATATCCTGCCTGTGAAAAGAAGATCAAGAAGAAGAAGAGGTCGCCATACGACGTGGTAGCGCCATCAAGCACCGCCCGCTGGCTCCACCGCCTGTAACCCCGGGGAGGAAGGAGCCGACCACTCACCAAAGGTTAGCGACGACTCAAGGTCGCTAAGACCGGCGCGCTTTTCAGACGACCGCTGGCTCGCTTATCGTGCATACGGCACGACCTTCATAATTGTCAAACTCGCGCTGCTCCGCCAGAGAAGTTCTACAACGGCAAGGGCCCCATGCCTACGCTCCTAGGAAAAGGGGAGAGCAGCAAGGGCAAAGGTCCCGTGGACGAAGACGACGATATGGAATACCAGGAGCCCCAAAACCATATAGCGATTATATTCGGGGGCGCCTCGGCATATAAGTCCCGCAGGGATCTGAAGGAGGCAACATGAGAGGTGTACCACATCGCCTGTGGCAAGTCCCCTATGCAAAGAGCTCGTGGTCCGAATCGCCCATTACTTTCTCCAAGGATGATTGTCCCTTGGAATGACTAAGCCTCGGCCTCCCTGCTATCGTGAGCTCCGCCATCAAGAACGCTTAAGGTGGGCGGTTCTCATCGACGGCCAGAGCTCCTCGATCTCATATCCGCCAAGGTCCCGGACGGATGCAAGTTCCTGGTCCAAGATCAAAAGCAAAGCGGTCCTGCTTTCGATCGCTCCGCACTTCAATCAAGCCCTTGGTCGATTGCCTTGCCCACACGCTCGGGGTCCGAGCAACTTCGAACGGAAATGATCACCTTTGAAGTTGTCGACTTCGAGTCAGCCTACAATTCCATCCTCGACAGGCTAGCTCTCTCCAAGTTCATGGCCGCTACGCATCATGCTTATCAGTGTCTGAAGGTCCCCGGGCCAAAGGGTGTAATCACCATTAGGGGGGACCAAAAGGCAGCCTTGAACTGTAACGAGAAGTCGCTCGACATGGTCGGGCAGCTGCCCCAACGCGGCCCCAACCAGGAGCTGAAGAATTCCCGGCTATAAGTTGCCCTCCAGCCCGAAGGAGAAACCAAGGCGGTCCCGCTAAGTAGCGCGGATCCGACCAAGGTTCTGCATTTGGGATCTTCCCTGGATCCCAAATAAGAACTCGAGCTCATTACTTTCCTCCAAAAAAGCATGGATGTGTTCGCCGGGGAACCGTCCGACATGTTCGGAGTCCCAAGGGAAGTAATTGAGCATGTGCTAGCCGTCGCTCGACAAGAAGCCTGCGGCGCGTAGCGTTTTTCCCCGAAGAAACAAGCAATCATCTAGGATAAACTCGATAAACTCCTCAAGGCCGATTTCATCTGGGAAGTCGAGCATATAGAATGGCTGGTGAACCTAGTCATCGTGAAAAAGAAAGGTGGCAAGTGGCGCATGTGTGTCACTCACATCGCCTAAACGCCACCGTCTCTAAAGATAACTTCTCACGCCAAGATAGACCAATGGTCGACGCGACAATGAGTCCTGTGTGATGAGCTTTCTAGATGCCTACTCAAGCTATCACCAGATCGCCTTATCCTCAAGATGAAGAGAAGACTTTTATTACGCCTGCTCGCACGTTTCGCTATAATGCACCATATCTTTTGGATGTCCGAGGAACGCTGGGCAACCTTCCAAATACCGATGCGTAAGACTTTCCTGATCGAGTAGGCCAACTGGAGGTATATGTAGATGACATTGTGGTAAAAAGTAGGCTCATCTCGGGTCATGTATCCGACCTTGAGGAAACATTTTGTAACCTCAATAGGCATCAAATAAAACTTAATCCTGAAAAGTGTCTTTGGGGTGAGGGCGGGCAAGGTGCTCGGCTACATGATCGGGCCACAAAGCATTGGGGCAAACCCGGAAAAAATTGAAGCCATTGAAAGAATGCGGTCTCCCAGTGAACAGGCATTGCTGCAATCCGCCGTCTACCTACAAGCCCTTTGTAGGCACGTGGCTAAACCGATTCGCCAAGAACTCCATGTTGGCGATCCGGTCTTACGTCAATTCCAGATCTGTCAAGGCCAACAAGCTTCCCCGATGGGAAGGTCCATTCACTACCGCCTCAAGGCACGCCTGGGTCATTCGCTTATGATGGAAGATGTTCGTGTGCTCACGAGCTCTCGGAATATCGCATCAACCGACAAGTTCTTTGTCTAAGCTCACATTTACTTTTTTTCGCTTTTGCTCTTGCTCAGCGGTTTTTCCTATAAAAATTAGGTTCCTTCGCCCGCGCAAAGTCCGTTATCCCTAAGATTTTGTGAATGTTTCCAAAGTCATTGCCCGTTGGTAAGCCGACTCTGTCTCACACAAGAGCATACTCTTTTCCTCATAGTCTTGGTGATGGGACGAGCGCGCCCGGGCAGGAACTTTCGCCTCAATTCGCTTCAACCTCCTTTTCTAAGGTTTGGCTAGTGTGCGCACAAGCGTACAGAGTGCCAAGACCAAGGTCAATCACTAAACTCCACGCCGTGGTTACCTCCATAAGCCGATCATCGCTCAGACTAGTTCTTCACCGCATGTCCACGATCGTGATACTGCATACACCTCCTCGGCTGGTCTAGAGTCTTAGCTTGATTCACGCTTGTTCGGTCGCTTATGCACTCGCTTGACAATCGCAGAGTTCTTTCCCGCCACGCACCATGCTCGCAACTTAGGGGCATGTGTTCAAGACGCTATGAAGTTAAGACTTGCTTTTTCTCCCGACCTATCCCATGCTCGCAACTCTGAGAGAATCGTGATTTGGCCTGGGAACAACTCGACATTTTTTCTAACTAACTCCAAATGTAACAAGCTCGGTGTCGCAACTTAGGTGCACAACCTTCATTCGTAGCGGGGGCTTAGTAGTAATGAACTACTGCACTAACGTGTTTGTTCTAAAAAACGTGCGCGCTCGTATCGTCCATATTTCATCCTACTCATACTTCTATTTGTGTATTCTTTATCTGCTTTCTCTGCTCGTCTTGTGTTTGATGTTCGCAGGTGGTCACCAGAAAAGGACAAAAAAAACAAACACACCAAAGACACAAGGCACGGAGCAAGAAAACAAGGCAAAAGAATCTCGGGGGAGAATTATCTTTTATTCACATCATCAGAATACACAAGAAAAAAGAGAAGAAGAAAGAAAAATTTTTACACCAAGACCTAGACAAGGAGTTCTATTTTCCTGACTTCGCTTCCTCTAAGGGTCGAAGCTTTGTTTTTCACCATCGAGCTTGGCCTCGAGGGTCGAGCACCCCGCCGAGCTTCTTGGGTCTGCTTGCACAGATTTTACTGTGGTACCTCTCCGCCGCAGATAAGTAAGACCATGTGACGGCCCGGCGAGTCAGGGCTATCAGCCCCACTCACCCTGGGCGAGTAGACCACGCGGGCGGCCTCGACGAAAGCAGGCAATCAGCCCCACCTGGCCAGAGAGCGCCTATGGCGGCCACCGACAGAAAGGGTAATCAGCCCGCCACGGCGCGCCAAACCGGGCGGCCTCGGGCGGCAGGGCATCACGCCACGGGCGCCGGTTTACGCGGTGGCTCGGGCGGGCAGGTGGCGATCAGCCTCGCTGCCGGGCGCCGTCGCTGTATGCCCGTGAGTTGGCGGCGCCAGCCCTTCGCCAGGGCCACGGCGGCAACCAAAAGAATGAGAAGAAGGCTTCGCCTTTGAAGCTTCTCCCCCCGCACAATCGTGGTCAGGCCATTGATTGCGAGGAATTTCTACTATCGACATCGATGACGACTCCATCCCTCCTCATACACCTCACACCAAACCCGCCGCAGAACGCCACATCCCGCGCATTGCCAAGAACACACGCTGGCATTAAATGAAGCTTGAAGGACAAGGCTACAGTAGGTGTAATAAATGAGTCGTGGATCGCTGTGATAATACCACGTTGATGGGTGTAATTAATGAGTCGAGATCAAGATGATGTCACCTTCCCACCTGCCCGAGCCTGCCCACTCTATATAAGGGAGCTCTAGTGCATGGGGGAGAGGATCCGAGCCGGACCCAAGGTAGAAATCCTTAGCGAAAAAAGAGCAGAACAAACTAAAAGGACCATTGTAGTTGCCTCCACACTGCATCAATGAAGATCTAGCAGATCGAGAGTCATATCATGCCTTGGGGCCTCGAACCTCGGATACGTTGTCGTGTTCTTTTGATCCGTTGATCCTCGGAATCTCACGCGAGAGTGATTAGGGTTTTTCACCACCTAAGACGCCCTCTACCAAATCATAACCTCCGCCCTAGGAGTAGTCAACCTCTGTTCATTGATGGGGTCCGTCTGCCAAATACGCCAAACAGGGCGCGCCAGGGGTTAGGGTTGTCTCACCCGACCATCTCTCCCATGGATTCCAAAGCCGTTTTGTCTACAGGACCGCAAGATTCCGTGATGGTGGGTTCGCACTCACAAAGAACAAGAGGTTGCGGAGGCTAGCGGCCACTGGGATCACATCCTCCAAGGCCTCACCGGACGAGGGATTCACCTCACACCGCCTCCCAGCCGAGGCAAGCGGTGCCCTCAGAAGCACTGGAACCTCCTGCCTCGCATCGGGCGCTATGGAGGCCGCCACTCCCGCCTGTAATCTGCAGATGTAGTCCGCCTCTCTCGACCACTACGGGTGGAACGGGAGATACTGCAGGCCACGCCAGTGCTGCGCGATATTGCCGGGCTCACAGACGTGGGTTTGCTTCCACGTAGGGATGCCTCGACCGGCCGGAACCGCTCACACCCTCGATCGACAAGGGTGCATCTCGATCAAGATTTAAGCTTCCAACCTGCCGGGAAGCATTTCGCTAGAGGGCTGTGGATAAAGGAAAGGGCATACAAGAAGAGGGTCCTGCCCGCGAGGAGCCGTGAGGACCTGTGAGCTCATCTCGAGAAGGGCTTGCCAAGGCAAGGATGATTTATGTGATCATTTGCAGCCATTGCTGCTGCTTAGGAGCAAGGCTGTGGGCGTCGGATGGGTCTGTGGGGTGAAAGTTCTCCCATGACTCTCGCTCATAGCGAGGAGGAGGTCCACTCCGACTTTTGGGGAGTCGCGATCCGCATCTCCCGGACACCTCGCCTCCCGTGTCCTGGTCTGTCGTGGATTCGGCAGGACTTCCTCACTTCGCTGCTGGATGCTAGACGCCTCCGATGGCTACGCCATGTGGTGTAGCCCAAAGTGTTTCGCCGGCCCATCGAGAAGTACAACGCATCACCAACCTGCAGGGAGTTCTGCAGATCTACACCACGGCAGTGCTGACGGGCATGGTCCGGAAGGGCTATGGCCAATCGCTTCTCAACGGCCTTGATTGTGGTCCGCTACCGAGTCGCTGAACCTCCCCGCGAGGATTAGTACACTCGTGGAGGAGTTGTTCGGCCTCTTCGCCGCTAACTTTCGTGGCCTTACACAACCGGGCGTGGAGGATGATCTTCTACGCCCGAGCAGCAAAAAGGGGAGTCAAGCAGCGCTACTTCATTCGGCGATTCTCGCCATTGTCGCAACATGATCCTCGACTTTCGAGCGGGCCGTCGCCATCGCTTTCAAAGAGGCGCTCGAGACCGCAAGATGTCGGAAAAGATGGCGCACCGCAACATCACCACCACCTCCAAGTCTTATCCTCGACGCACAAGTATGCGCGCAAGTGAGGCTCGGGGCCGAGAAACCTGGCGCTGCACGCGCGGCGCGGAGACGGTTGACCTCTCGAGGGCCCCGCCCAAATGAAAGCAAGAAGGCACGGAAGCGGGTGAGGCGTTGATTGCACTGAGCAGTGTCTTGAGCCGAGCGAGCGTGAGGACACCCGACCACGCTGCAGCCACACCGTCATGCGGGCCGGGCGGATGACCGCTGTTTACGGTGGATGATCGCCGCAATGAAGCGAAACGACCGGCGAGGAGAAGGAGGGTGTTTTCTACTGATCCATCGACCAACACTCACGACCTGCCAACGCCAGTTGTGAGCAAGATGGTCGGCAACGGCCAAGGAGCCGCTCTGCTTCGCGACGACGATCAAGATTGAAGACCCTACCTCACGCCTTCCAAGCAAAGTGATCATGCCGCGGGCCATATTCATGATGGTCATCGCCCACCTACCCTCCAACGGCCCTACAAGCTACCGAGAAGGGAGGTCTATGCCAAGACCGAGCTCGTGGGCGGGTTTCGGATGTCAAGGATCGAGGAGCCTATCACCTTCACGGGTTGACCACCCCGAGAGCAATCGCTGCTTAGGTCACCTTCCCGGCGCGGGTTTCGCCCACAATCCGAACGTGAAGTTTCAAGGGTGCTCGCGGGATCAGAGGGAGCTCCATCAACCTCTCTCGTCTCCAAGGCATTCCGGGCGCCCAATATCGAGCTAGTGAGTCTACCGCCTTCTTACCTTTCACAAGAGATCGCTTCGGGTCAGCTCGACCTCGAAGCTAGGTGCGCCTCCTCACACCTTCGGGAGGAAAGCACCACCAGACGGAGTCGGTCGACTTCAAGTCGCGATTTCAACCTCCCGCATAATGCTATACTTGGTCGACCGCAAGACTGACTATGTTCATGGCTGTGAATCCACTATGGATACATGGTGGTGAAGATACCAGGCCTCGGTGGCCCCATAGTCATCCCGGTGGACAAAGCCGTGGTTATGCGCTGCTACAAGCACGATCGACCTAGCCAGTGCCACCTACGGAAGTCGGCCGATGCCGCCTCGGGAGCCCCTCAGTGCAGACTCGCGTCATTGCTCAATGCAATGAGGTGAAGGTGGTCGCCTGAGTGAGGGTGAGCCCTGAAGACTGGCCTCATTGGCACCCACCTCACAATAGGAAGATGCGCCGCCACCTTCCGGGTCTAATTCCACGGCTGGCACGGGTAACCGTCCCGATATGACTAGGGTCCCTAGGGAGGTGATCGAGCACCGACTAGCAACGCCTCCCGAGGTGCGCCTATCCGCCAAAAAGGTCCGACGTCAGCACCAAAGTGGCAAGATGCCATTCGGGAGGAGGTAGAGAAGTCATGCGCAGAGGATCATTTGGGAAGTCTTCACCCCGAGTGTCTTGCCAACCTCAGGTTTCGCTAAGAAATCCAACGGAAGTGGCGGATAAAGGCCGACTTTCACCGACCTCAACAAGGCTCTACCGAAGGATCCTACTCTACATCGCTGCGGTCGATCTCATCATCGACTCAACTGCAGGATGCGAGTCATTGTGGTTTTCCGACGATACCGGGTACCACCAGATTAGCATGGCGACGGAAGACGAAGAAAAAACCGCTTTTGTAACCTCCATGGGTGTTTATTGTTATATCAGAATGGCTTTTGGGTTAAAAAAAATGCTAGTTCTACTTATCAATGCGCCATGCATATTACTTTCCATCCACAGATAGGGCAAAATCTTGAGGTGTACGCCGATGACTTGGTTGTGAAAGTTAAAAAAAACGAGGAATTGATTGAAGACCTGGAGGAAACCTTCGCCAACCTCCAAAAGAGTTACTTAAAGCTCAACCCCGAGAAGTATGTGTTTCAAGCGTGCTCTCCAGAAGTCGCTAGGGTTCCTCATGTCCAAGCGGGCATCGAGGCTAACCTCGACAAGATAGCGCTGCCATTGAAGATATGAAGCCTTGCTCGACTCAAGTAAGTGCAAGGTTCAAGGTTCTGCCTCTTACGGCGATGATTGTTCTTATTGGGAGAAAGAAGCATGCCCCTATTCAACTGCCATCAAGAAGACAAACCACTTGGTGGATCAAGAAGCTCAACGAGCGCTTAGGTTTGAAGTCAGACTACCTCCTCACAAGATCGGTCACCTCAAGCCCGCCAACCATTGCTCTCAGATATCATCAAGTACCCTTGCACAGTGTGAGCATACAAGATCGGGTGGCGGATGAGGGAAGACGCCCGAGCCGGGTCTACATACGCCGCCAAGGTGCTACACGAGCAGAGACCAGTACCCGCAAGCACGTAAGATGTTGTACGTCATCTCGGTGGCCCGTGAAGTCGCTGCACTACTTCAGTGGGTGAGATCACGGTGGTCACCGCTTACCCTCGCGAGAGATCCTCCACAACCGGAAGTCAAGGCCGATCGCCAAGTGGTCGGTGGAGTCCGGGAAATTATGTCTTAAGTTTGTACCTCGAGACCGCCATCAAGAGCCGGTGGTGGTGGAGTTTGTTGTCGAATGGACTGCCACTCCTCTGTCAAGAAACCCCCGCGCTTTCCCCTGACTTTATTCTTCGACGACTCCTTTAGGCTCAAGGCATGGGGCCGGGTGGTCTGGCCTCCCGACCGGCGACATCCTCCAAGACGTGGTCGCCGCTAAACTTCAAGGCCACCAACAATATCGCCGAATATGAGGGCTCATCGGCAGGTCAGACGCGTCTAAGATTGGGCGCCCCAAGCACCTCCAAGTCAAAGACGATCTCTGGTCATCAATCAGCGCGAAGAAATTTCAATGTTCGACCCTACCATGGTCAAGCATTTCATGAGGTTAGAAGATGGAGCGCCACTTCAAAGATCGGATATATCCATATCCTCGACGTGACAACCATATGGCGACGGCCTGCAGCTAAGGCTCGAGAACCTTCGCTCCGATCGGTCTTTGAAGAAAGACTATCGCGACCGGTCCGCCGCTGTCCCTGCTTCAATGTAGGGACGACGGTGCAACCATGCGCGGCTCCGACTCAAAGGGAGGGTGGTGCCTCCGCCGCGCCTCCGGGCCAGGAGGGTAGGCAAAGACCCGGCCAATTCCCTGTGTCCTAGAAGGAGAGCACAGACTGCATACCGGCACTGGGAAAAGCTTGGCTGAGCGGAGACTGGCGATCACCACGTGATCGCTTACACTTGGCCGGAAGGTCATGGATGGATCCTATCCTAGCCTTCCTCGCAAGACCGAGTGATCCCTCGACGATGATGCTTCAAATGAGAAAATTGTACGCGAAGGCCAAGTGCTATACTGCAGGTGGGGACCCATACCACCGAGCAAAAATAGAATTCCATCAAGTGCATCACTGGGAAGAGGGAGCAACCGCTCACCGATATCCATAAGCGGGGCGTGGACGGAAGAGCTCCGCTTGCCTTGGTGGTCACTCAACCCCGCCCAGCTTGGGCATGATCGAGAAACACCTTCTTCCTAGTCTACGGCGCAGAATCCGCTCTTCCGCTCGAAATAAGCCGCCGGATCTCCACCATGCCGCCTCGCTTGAAGCGAGGAAGGACAAGAAGATCTACCGTGGTGAAGAAGTCAACCTTCTCAAGGAGTGCGCGATCGAAGCGGCCTTTGTGTGCCGCTTTGCATCAAAGAAAGTCTTAGGCGGTACCACGCCACCCGGTCCATGAGAGAACACCGCAAGGCAACCCGGTATTGCGCAGAATCCAGCGCATGCCGAAGCTCCACAAATTGTCTCTCCAAAGGAGAGGGCCCTTCAAAGTGGTCTCAGATCTCAACTCGGACGGTCCCGGCTGGCTACTAAGAACGATCAAGAGCCGGCCAACCCTTCAACATAGAGTTGTTATGTAAAATTTTATCCATAAGAATCGAGTACCGTAGAGTTCGCTCCGATCACCGTATGGGTGGGCTCTCCCTGGCCGATCGGCGACATCTACCGTGGTCAGTAAAGTCGCTTGCCTTAAAGGCTTTTGCTTTACTTTTCTCGCTTGTGCCCTAGTGGGTCATATTTCGCGGGTTGTCACGGTACCTGCGTTTGGCACGCTTCCTTGTTGATTCACAGTAACACCTGCGCACGACGCTGCAGTGATCGGGCTAATTAGCGTGAGTACGACACGGTGCTCTCGAACGCTGCTCAGATACCTCGGGTTGGTTTCATGAGCATCACTGGTCGAATACCACCCGGGAACTCGCTACCTTGACACGCTGGCGTCGTAGGCTGGTTCCAATCATAGGGCTTAAGCTCAAAAAAAGGGACCATGACAACCTCGCATGGGACTTTCGTTTTCTAACATATTTCCCGCATGCCCCGCCAGAACGCCTACTTGTGTTTTCAGCTACATGCAATCAGAGATGAAGTGTCAAGCAATCGACCGATTCAAATATTCAAGATGGCCCCGCCACAAGCCTAGGGGCCGGTCGCCTAGCAACCATGATCAAGATAAGTTGCTTGCCTTAGCACTATTGACTTATCTTTTACGCCGCACTCTGGGTCGAAGCAGCGTGGTTGTCACTAGCGCCGAGAACCTAACTACCTTTGTTGATAAAGGAGAGGCCCAAAGATTTGCATCGCTTGGCGATGATGGGCGATCAGAGCGTGAGTGCAAAGACGGCGCTCAAATGCGGCTCGCACACTCCAAGTTGGCTCGTAAAGCACCGCCGGTCGCCACCGCAAGCACCGCTTAGCTCAATATCACTCTTGGGAACTCGCTGCCTTTACACGCGCGATGTCAGCGGGTCGTTCCAAGAGATCATAAGGATATAAGTTCGAAGGAAGCAGAGTCGCTGACAACCTTGCGCGAGGACTTAGGACTTTATTTAATTCACGCCCGCGATGTTTTGGGTAACCATTGTTTGTGTTGTAGCAGCCGCTATGCGCCCACTCAAGAAACGCCAAAGTATTCGACTCCAACCTAAGTGTTTAGGTTCGCATCATGGCAAGGTTAGGGTCTGGTCGCCCAATGGTTGAGTTGAGCAAACACAATCAAAACGCTGACAAATAAAACATGCAGTAAAATCGTAAGATGCCAATTTCATTACAACTACTAAGCTAGTTTTGCATACATGAAGGCAAAGCAAAAAACAAAAAAAGAAGAAGAAAATAAAGGCTACGACTCTCTGCCATCATTGTCGTCAAGAACTTGATGTGCCCATCGTCCTCCTCAACGCCCTCCGCTTCACCGCATGGCCGAGGTCCCGAGTCCTCCACTGCCACGCCTCAAGGACGCGGTTCAAGCTGCCTCGCCAGCAGATGCACGCCTCAAGACCGATGTAGGGTCGAGGATGCGCTTAGAGGGGGTGAATAGGCTTATAAAATTCGATCTCTAGCTAAACAATTCGCTGCATAAATATTCCCAAGTCAAAACCTAATCAATTTATATGCGAAGTTTATAATCTAGGTTTTGACAATTAAAGCCTAAATAAACTAAGCTCACTATGTGCACTAACTATTTTATGTCTCTATGTATGAATTGCTAAATTGATCTAACAAATAATACTAAGCAATTCTAAGTCAAGCAATCATGAATATACAATAAATGTAATTACTTGAAAGTAAAGGAGACAAGAGACAAACGACGCTTTTTCCGTGGTGTTCTGGAGACCTGCTTGCCTCCCCTAGTCCACGCTGAGGCAAGCCCGACGACCGAACCGGCCCCCGCCGAGCACCGCTTCTTTCCACTAGTCGTGGTTTTTCACGCCGCAGGGCTCAACCCGAACCTTCACAAACTTGCCGGGCTTTCACACCTTGAGAGCTCACAAGACGACATTTACGCTCGCTCAGGAGTTGGCAACCTCCAAGAGAATAGGCAGCCTTCACTTGAACCTCACCGGCACAACGAATGCGCCTCCTCGGTGATCACCAAGTGCAACACATGCACAAGGCCTCCTCAAGTGCAACACATGCACAAGAGGTACCTAAACCACTTCCTAATTGCAACGAATGCAATTAGTCTCACTCTTAGCTCAAGATGCAAATGGAGAAGAGCAACACATGCACACAACTCCCACAAACACTCAACAATGCAAAGAACTCTAGCCCTCTGCTCTCTAAGGGGTATTTATAGCCTCCACCAAAGAAACTAGCCGCTTGGGGTAAACGGCAGAATAAAGAAACCGGTCCAACCGGACTCTCCTGGCCCCGACTGACTTCATACCCAATCTGGCTTGAAAAACGACTGCTAAGCTGATCAACGCAAGCCGGGTCCGACTACCGTTCGCCGGGTCACATCAAGGCTTCCTATCCGACCGCAGACATCGGTCCAACCGACAACAAAGATCAAAGAAACCCAAAAACCACCTCTCCGAATTTACACGCCACATGAGGGCTTGGCCAGACTGACCGCCAAAATTCTAGGCCGGTCGCAGACCAAGACTGGCATGTCAGACTACTGCAGATGCGTACCGTCCGCAACGTTAGCCCCTAGGGTCGGTGACCGCAGACTGTGGTCAGGTCACACCGCTTTCACCCGGCCAAATCACCGCAGAAAAAACACGGGCCAAAACCCAAGTCCGGTCCAACTGGCCCAACAAATGGTCACACCACTCAACCATTGGTCACACCGCAATTAGGGTTAACACACCATGGCCGGTTGCACCACATGACAATTGGTCACACCACTCATGGGTGGTCCAACCACTCAAAACCCATTTTCACGCAAACTCATTTCCAAAACTCCAAGCACAATTCCTTGAGCTTTAGATGATCAACACATGATCATACACCTGCAAAACACATTTGCACCAATTTAGCTCATGCTCAAAGAATTCAACCTAATTCGCCAAAACACATATTTCACAAATCAAACACCGAACTTACGCTGCTCAACCTCTAGCCATGTAAGGATCAACACATGATCCCGACACTTTGCAAAACACATTTGCACAACCGCTAACTAAATCCAAATGACGAAAACACATTTCGCCAACAACTCAAGATCTATTTGCAAAACGATATAAATCAAACTTAAGTTTATGAGATTAATCCCCTAGCCATGTGAAGGTCAACACAAGACCCGGCCAACTTGTTAACACCTGCTGCAAGCCCCACTCACATGCTCTCGGATTCCTGACTCATAAACCTCGCCTATTCAAGACAACTAACTTGCAAATAACACGATAAACACTATTTCATGCTTGAGCACTACTCTTTGCAACACATGCAAAAGTCTAGCTCCAAGCAACATCAATTCACGATGCATGAACTCTCTAATTGCAACACATGCAATTCTCTAGTTCCATGCAACACCAAAACCAACTCCACATCAAAACTAAATCAACTGTATGAGCTCTTTACTCACAACACATGCAAGCCTCTAGCTCCATACAAACACACAACACAAATCATGCTTGAGTTTCTCCTTTGCAACACATGCAAAACTTAGCTCCAAGCAAACTCACGGTTTTTAGAAAGATTTATTTCGAACCAAAACGTGAAGCTTCAACTAATGCAACACATGCAAAAGTGAACTCCACACGAAGAGCCAACGATTAGCTTATCCTATTTGCAACACATGCAAATCAAAGCATATATGCGAAACCAAATGCATATACTCTTTCATCTTTGCAACACATGCAAACCGAGCATAATGCAAATAACCAAGCATAAGTCTTAACACATTCGCAACACATGCCAAATGGTTAACCCATATGCAAAAACCAAATCAACATAAGATTTGAGCTTTGAGTGAACGCGATTGAGATCACCAACACATGATGAAGCTCTGCCGAAAGAGGCAACCCTTCTAATAGAACGGCGGTAAAACCTTAGACACAAAGACTACAAAAGTCCTTAGCCTATCTAGTTATACTTTTCACAAGACAAGCAATCCCTTTGGGGTCTTTATAATCATCGACATTTGCTTCTCCGGATATCAACTTGACTTCATTTCTTCGATCCATTCTTGACGCCCATCAACTCATGACGCCGTTCTTGTCCTGCTCTCATCCATCTTTGGACCTAACTCAAACATAACTCATGAAACTTGTTAGTCCAAGATGCATGGTTGTCTCAATCATCTCTTGCACTCCATTAACACATAATGGATGCCTTTAGATCAATTGAGCACAACCCTAAATCAATTGAAATGATTTATATGTCT
Organism: Guadua angustifolia; assembly: GCA_036346375.1. Lineage (NCBI taxonomy): Eukaryota > Viridiplantae > Streptophyta > Magnoliopsida > Poales > Poaceae > Guadua > Guadua angustifolia. Next base: position 21,424,653 of record CM070509.1, read on the forward strand.
TAAGTACAATAATGCAACTCATGCCTTATCATATTTAAGAACTATTCATTTGTCCTTTCTTAATCACGAAACACCATCAACACATGATGAAGTGTTCTTCTAATGATTAACACGATTAAATGAACTCAATTTAAATTATCATTTAAATTGATTCTTCAAGTTAGAGTGTGAACTCCCCTAAATATGTGCATCCATGTATTATATGGATTGGGAAACATGATGCACATTGTGGTTAAGTTAACGGGATATCCATACTTTAACTTGACTCCAAAGTACGCAAATAATACTATGATGAATGCGCATACATACCTTTGGTTTTCCATTTTTCAATGCGATGAGACTAACCAAAGATATTCTAAATAAAACAAGTTAGTCTCGATACAAGATTTGTCATTAATAATAATATCGACATTAGGGATAATCTTAATATTAGATTTGTCATTAATAATAGATTAGATTTGTCATTAACACCAAAACCACAACTAATGATGGTTGAACTTACAATCTCCCCTTTTGGTGATTAATGACAAATCCAAGCTTAATGAGCACATTTGGATTAAAAACAACATATTGAGAGAATTTAAGCTAATTGAACACATATGCATATTAATTCTCCTTAATCATATTAAGCATACTTTTAAACCAAATGATATTAAGCTTCCATAATTCTCCCCTTTGGCATTAAACAACAAAAATGAAAGAACCAAAAGATTAACATGAAGTACATTCTCCCTTTTTGCAAACATATCATTAATAAGATGAACGTTGGAATTATGTGTGTCAATCCCCCCTTTTGGCATTTAACTTAAGAAATAATTCTCCCTTTGGCATTTCATTATTCTCCCCCTTTTTACTTTAATCATTCTCCCCTTTTTGGCATTTAACAATTTCTTTCAGGGGTCATATCTAATGAAGGTCATACAAGAATTTAAAAGGATACTAATGACCTTGGCAATGATTTAGATTTTAGATACCAATTAAAAAGATAGGCAATAAAATCCCAAATGAAAAGGATATACAGGGAATAAAACAAGTTTTCATTTGAAATATGGCTCTGATACTAAAAGAAGAAAACTCAAAAGAGACCATATTCTAGATTTTGGATACCACTTTTAAAGGAAGAAAAAGCATTTGCAAATATGGATACCACTTGTAAAGACTTGCATTAAAATGTGGATACCACTTGTAAAAACAAATAAGCATGGAAAGCAAAGAAGGGATAGTATCCAAAGCAAATGACCCGCAAGATAATTCTTTTTCAACTAACTCACTCTTCATTTTATTAGGCTTTGCAATTTTCAATATGATTCTTTTGAAGAATCCAATAATTTGCCTAAACGGGTCAAACGAGGAACCCAAGAAGAAATAGATACCACTTGAGACAATTGATACCACTTGTAAAATTAATCTCAAGGGCTTTTGCTTGAAAATCCAAAGAATTTGAGCATTTTCAGATTTTGATTGAAGAACAATGCTCAATTGAGATTTTCCTCTTTTATATATTTCAACACATAAAGACTCTCACACGAGAAATCTTAAGCTGTTGAACTTACAATGTTAGTTTGAGAGGAAATTTTACTCAAGAATGTGGGTATTTGAGTAATGCTACAAAGAGGCAATGAAATACCACTTGTAGGAAATAATGAATTTAATGATACCACTTATAGAGATTTATTTAACCAAGGGTATCACTAGAAGGAATGAGCAATGACCTTAATGATACCATTTGTAGAAAATAGGAACTCAATGATACCACTTAAAAAGGAAATCAAATACTCAAGGATATCACTAGAAGAAATAAACAATAAAATCCATGATACCACTTGGAGAAAAGAGTCTCAATTATACCACTTGTAAGCATATGGATAAATAAATGCTCAATTGATACCACTTAGGATCAACTCACGAAGAATTGATACCACTTGAAATAATTTATCGATAAGATCGATGGGTATCGTGAGCAATATAATCAGAGCATCATATACTTACGTATCAAAAGTTCAAGAAGGATCAATAAAATCTCAAAGATTTAGTATCGAGCACAATAAAGACATGATCTCACTTGGAAGCATTAAAGTGCCCAAAACTTGCAATGAATAAACTCCCCAAGATGTTTAATGAATGAATCATGGAGTTATTTGCATTTGAATTGCACAAGTTTTGTCTTTTCAAAAGATCAAGTGAAAATCACTTTTAGTTCAATTAAAGTGCTCATAATCGATACTACTTGAAAACTTGATCAAACAAATTTTAGAATTTTTCAAATTTTGCACAAATAAACTTTGGGATCATAAGAAGCTATTGCAAAAAGAATTTTTGAAAAAGGAAGTTCCAATCAAAAGATATCCCAAAGCAAACCTCAGAAAAATCTGAAATTTCAGAATAGTTTGTGCCACGGCCGGTCCAACTCGCCTGGGTCGGGTCCAACCGCCTCCTGCCGGCTGTCAACCGCCTCGTGCCGGTCCAACCGCCCCGACAGCCGAACCTCCAGATTTTGCAAATTTTGTCAAAAGATTCAAATGAAGTCCAAAATTATGAAATTTTGCAGAGATGAACTTTGGACTAATTAGAAGGTATTGCAAAAAGAATTTTCTCAAAAACAATTTTATTTTGAAAGATATGGTATTTTGCGCTTTGAGGCATAAAAGGAAATTGATTTTCACAAAAGCCTCAAAATGCAATTCAATTTGGATTTTATGCAATTTGACTTTCATGGCTTAGATTGGTGTATCAAGAATGTTTCTAGCCAAGATTTATAATGAAATCCAACTTAAATGCCACGATTTGAGCTATATGCCTAAATAGGTCCTTTTAGATTAAATCAAATCGCTTTTGAGCCAAATTAGGTTTCAACATAATATTTTCATTTTGAAAGCTTGTAAATCATTTGAAATACATACTAGAATACTTTTATAAAGCTTTTCACAAATTTGGGCCTTTTAAATATGATTTTTGACTTTTGACCTAAATAGTCCAAATTGAAGAAGCAAAAGTCAAATTCAATTAACACAAGAATTCAAATGAAAGCAAGGGTAAGAAATTGAGATTTGAATTATGTGTATGAGTCTAAAATACCATTTTGAATCACAATTCTACACAAGAATGGATCCAAATGGAGAAACTCACTAAGTGCTAGAATATGACCATTATGGGTCAAGTATAGTTTTTCTAAGAAGTTTCAAAACCAAATATCTTTTGATAGGTTGGTCTTTGAAAATCTTTTGAACACGAAAGTTGTTAAGAATGACCAACTCTAGGATTTTTGTTTTGGAATTATTTTCAAAATCCTTTTACTTTTAATTCTATGAAAATTATAAGTTTAAATCAAAATCAAGATACTAGTAACTAGTTTTTGGAGTTAAAACTCATTTTCCTTTTAAAATAGATTTTGTGAAGCCAAAACCTTTGAGAAACATTTCAAAAGCATTTGTATACATTTTTCAACTAGTTTTTCACAAGATTAGTAATAGTATACAAAATTTTGACTTTTGGCTAAATGGTTGATTTTGAAAATATATATATATGCACTTATTATTAATATGGGCACATGTAGGGATGTGGTACACATGAATATGAATTAACACTCCCTAAATGTGCCACTATTAAACTTGCTCAAGATTTGCAATAAGAGAATAGATAAGAGGCAAGAGCAAGTGGCTATACAAAGTAATCTAAATTGATTCTAGCATGAATATTACAATATAACCTACACAAGGCTATAAGTTTAAATAATAATCAATTTAAATACTTGTTACCCGAGATGGCATTGGCTCATGATGGACTTGATTATCTTCATGCTTGACACCACTTGTAGATAATGTAATCCTCCTCTTGATGATGCAAGCGCCCAATCCATCTCTTTATTGCCTAAAATTCTTTTTAGCGGTTTTTGGTACCCAATTCTTGTTGGGTCCGACAATGTTAGTCACAATTGATTTAGGAACCCAAATGGTCCTAAATTTAGCATTATTGAATTGACTAACATGACTAGGAATAGTTTTATGATAATTATTCCTCCTAAGCAAAATATTTGAATTTAAGTGAGAGGACTTAGGAGGGCATTGATATTTTGCAAAACTATTTCTAGTTTGATCCTTTCTAAGCATATGATTATTGAAATTATGAAATGGCTTAGAGGATCTAGCAAATCTAGCAAATGTTTTGCTATTGTTATTTTTCCTAAGCATAGTATTTGGATTATGTTGTGTGGGCTTAGGAGTCTTTACAAATTTAGCAAACCCATTTCTAGATTTACTCTTCCTATGCAAATGAATATTATTTTTGAGTCAAGATAGGACTTGACAAGCTTGGCAAACACATTGCCATTCTTGTCCTTCCTAAGCAAATAATTTTCATTAATGAGAATAGGCTTAGGAGTTATACCTTTGGGACAATCCTTCACCGAATGTCCTTTCCCTTAATTGAAGCTAATGCTACTACTGCTTGGTCCTCTCTTGACCTTCTTGTTGTGCTCAACGCTGCTTTGCCTCATGGTTGAAGTTGTGGCCTTGTTATCCACTTGATTTGGGCACAAGGAGGCTAGGTGGCTCTTCTTGTTGCAAGCGAAGCACTTGATTGTCTTCGTGTGACGCCACAGCTCCTCATCTTGCTATTCTCCTCTTGGAGTTAGTAGCCGAAGTCCTCGCTGTCTTGAGGCGCTTTTGCTTGCTCAAGATCTCGCCGAGGAGGGCTTTCTTTTCCCTCACGCACCTCTTCAAGTCATCTTTCAATTTGATGACTTGGGCCTTGAGCTCATTGTTTTCCTCTACAAGGTTAGCATCTAAACACATAGAGGAACTAGAAACAATTTCATTTGAGCAACAAGGTAAATCATCGCTAGAAGTGGATATGCATTTATTTGATGAATTGTTTATAATTGGAATTGAGTGAGGCAATTCATCAACTAAATTGCATTGAATGGCAATATCCACACTAGCTTTACTAAATTCTTGAAAAGGAGTTTTCATGATTTCTTTTTAGAACATCATAATCATTTTGAAGTGATTCATGTTCTAATTTCAAAATTTTATATTTCTTTTTCTCCTTTCCAAGAAATTCATTTAGCTCCTCTAGCATATTCATCAATTCATCATAAGAGGGCTCACCTTCATCATCACTCACCTCATTTTTACCTTTTGCCATGAAGCAAACGAATTTTTGATATAAGTGAAGATTCTGCTGCCGCTGAGGCGGAGGTTGAGGTTGATGGAGATGTCGGTTCATCACTTGATGTTGACGCTGAAGGTTCATCAACCGATTTTTCTCCTCAATGCAATCCTCAATTGTTGTGGATGATTCAAATAATTCTTGAAGCTTAATCCACATTTCATGCGCGCTTGAGGTTGCAATGAGATTGAATATCTCTACGCCACAACGCTAAATAAAACGTTAGTAGCTTGAGCTGCCGAGATGTAGACATTTCTCCTCTCCTTTAGTTGGAGCAACATCATTAATTGGAGAAGAAATGCCGACATCTACGATCCACCATATTTGTGGGCTCATGGATTTAAAATGATTAATCATAAATATTTTCCATGAAGCATAATTTGAGCCAATAACATGTGGATCGTGGAGTGCACTAGACCGCTAAGCGCCATCCTTTTTACTCTCTAGACTAAGCTTAAAATGAGAGTGACCGTGGCTCGATACCACTTGTAGGGTCGAGGATGCTTAGGGAGGTGAATAGGCGCTTATAAAATTCGATCTCTAGCTAAACAATTCGCGCTAATCAACCCCTAAGTCAAAACCTAATCAATTTATATGCGAAGTTTATAATCTAGGTTTTGACAATTAAAGCCTAAATAAACTAAGCTCACTATGTGCACTAACTATTTTATGTTCTATGTATGAATTGCTAAATTGATCTAACAAATAATACTAAGCAATTCTAAGTCAAGCAATCATGAATATACAATAAATGTAATTACTTGAAAGTAAAGGAGACAAGAGACAAACGAATGCTTTTTCCGTGGTGTTCGGAGACTCTGCTTGCGGCCTCTAGTCCACGCTGAGGCAAGCCCGACGACTGGACCTGCCCCGCCGAGCAAGCTCTTTCCACTAGTCGTGGTTTTCACACTGCTGTAGGCTCAACCCAACCTTCACAAACTTGCCGGGCTTCTCACACCTTGAGAGCTCCTCACAAGACGACGCCCACGCTGCCTAGGAGCTCAGCAACCTCCAAGAGAATAGGCAGCCCTCTCACTTGAACCTCACCGCACAACGAATGCGCCCTGGTGATCACCAAGTGCAACACATGCACAAGGCTCCTCAAGTGCAACACATGCACAAGAGGTACCTAAACCACTTCCTAATTGCAACGAATGCAATTAGTCTCACTCTTAGCTCAAGATGCAAATGGAGAAGAGCAACACATGCACACAACTCCCACAAACACTCAACAATGCAAAGAACTCTAGCTCCTAGCCTCTAAGGGGTATTTATAGCCTCCACCAAAGAAACTAGCCGCTGGGTCAAACGGGCAGAACAAGAAAACCGTCCAACCGACTTCCCCGGTCCGACCGACTCACAACCTAATCTGCCGAAAACGACTGCTAAGGCTGATCAATGCAGGCCGGTCCGACATTCCCGGCGGTCACATCATGGGCCGGTCCGACACGCCAGCACGATCGGTCCAACCGCACAACAAAGACCAAATACAAACCCAAAAACCACCTCTCTCGAATTTACACGCCACATGAGGGCTTGGTCGACCGATCGCCAGCCTTTAGGCCACACAGATCAAGACGTCAAGCACGACGACTACCAAGATGTACGTCGCCACGCAACGTTAACCCTAGGTCAGGTAGATCAGACTGTGGCTTCATTACACCGCTCTCACTGACCGCCCTACCGTAAAAAACGCCGCTGAAACCCAAGTCCGTCCAACCGCCCAACAAATGGTCACACCACTCAACTATTGGTCACACCGCAATTAGGGTTAACACACCATGGCCGTTGCCAAACCATACGACAATTGGTCACACCACTCATGGGTGGTCCAACCACTCAAACCGAGATTCAAGCAAACTCATTTCCAAAACTCCAAGCAATTTTTGAGCTTAGATGATCAACACATGATCATACACCCGTCAAAACACATTTGCACCAATTTAGCTCATGCTCAAAGAATTCAACCCAATTCGCAAAACACATATTTCACAAATCAAACATCGAACTTACGCTGCTCAACCCTCTAGCCATGTAAGGATCAACACATGATCCCGGCAATTTGCAAAACAACACATTTGCACAATCAAGAACTAAATCCAAATGACGAAAACACATTTCGCCAACAACTCAAGATCTATTTGCAAAACGATATAAATCAAACTTAAGTTTATGAGATTAATCTCTAGCCATGTGAAGGTCAACACAAGACCCGGCCAACTTGCTAACACCTGCTGTAAGCCCCACTCACATGCTCTCGGATTCCTGACTCATAAACCTCGCCTATTCGCAGACAACGAACTTGCAAATAACACGATAAACACTATTTCATGCTTGAGCACTACTCTTTGCAACACATGCAAAAGTCTAGCTCCAAGCAACATCAATTCATTTATGCATGAACTCTAATTGCAACACATGCAATTTCTAGTTCCATGCAACACCAAAACCAACTCCACATCAAAACTAAATCAACTCAGATGAGCTCTTTACTCGCAACACATGCAAGCCTCTAGCTCCATACAAACACACAAACACAAATCATGCTTGAGCTCTCCTTTGCAACACATGCAAAACTTAGCTCCAAGCAAACTCACCGGTTTTAGAAAGATTTATTTCGAACCAAAACGTGAAGCTTCAACTAATGCAACACATGCAAAAGTGAACTCCACAAGAAGAGCCAACGATTAGCTTATCCTATTTGCAACACATGCAAATCAAAGCATTATATGGAAACCAAATGCATATACTCTTTCATCTTTGCAACACATGCAACCGAGCATAATGCAAAATAACCAAGCATAAGTCTTAACACATTCGCAACACATGCCAAATGGTTAACCCATATGCAAAAACCAAATCAACATAAGATTTGAGCTTTGAGTGAACGCGATTGAGATCACCAACACATGATGAATCCTGCCGAAGAGGCAACCCTCTTAATAGAACGGCGGTAAAACCTTAGACACAAAGACTACAAAAGTCCTTAGCCTATCTAGTTATACCTTCGTCAACAAGACAAGCAATCCCTTTGGGGTCTTTATAATCATCGTGATATTGTGTTCCCGGATATCAACTTGACTTCATTTCTTCGATCCATTCTGACGCCCATCAACTCATGATGTCCGTTCTTGTCCTGCTTCTCATCCATCTTTGGACCTAACTCAAACATAACTCATGAAACTTGTTAGTCCAAGATGCATGGTTGTCTCAATCATCTCTTGCACTCCATTAACACATAATGGATGCCTTTAGATCAATTGAGCACAACCTAAATCAATTGAAATGATTTAAGTATGTCTTAAGTACAATAATGCAACTCATGCCTTATCATATTTAAGAACTATTCATTTGTCCTTTCTTAATCACGTAAACACCATCAACACATGATGAAGTGTTCTAATGATTAACACGATTAAATGAACTCAATTTAAATTATCATTTAAATTGATTCTTCAAGTTAGAGGTGAACTCCCCTAAATATGTGCATCCATGTATTATATGGATTGGGAAACATGATGCACATTGTGGTTAAGTTAACGGGATATCCATACTTTAACTTGACTCCAAAGTACGCAAATAATACTATGATGAATGCGATACATACCTTGGTTTTCCATTTTTCAATGCGATGAGACTAACCAAAGATATTCTAAATAAACAAGTTAGTCTCGATACAAGATTTGTCATTAATAATAATATCGCATTAGGGGATAATCTTAATACTAGATTTGTCATTAACAATAGATTAGATTTGTCATTAACACCAAAACCACAACTAATGATGGTTGAACTTACACCAGCCTTGTTCCTCGACGCCACACAAAGCCCATTGATCAAAGGAAGCGTTATGGGTCAAGAAGACGCCAAAGACAAAGGTCGCCAAGGACAAGGGATTTCACATCCTTCCTAGGCAAGAGCAGCGTACCATATGTATGCGGAGCTGCTGAGTGCTCCGCCACTCGGGTCATGCAAAGGCGTGATACTACATTGCGGTAAGGCTCTAGCGGCTCACGGAGGTCCATCCTCACGTTCAGGATTCGCCATCCCACGGAATACCTGAGCATGACGAAGTTGCAACAGACGCCGCTTCCTCCACCGCTGGCCATGCGCCGCTTTTGGTTTTCTCGCCGGGCGAGCTGGACGCCGAAGTTGTCTCTCTGGCCAAGAAGGCTTCTTTTTCTTCTCCAGCCTTTTCGCAACAACATCTCGCCGAACGCCCGTAGCTCGCGCTGGATGGCTCGAGGAGGATGCCGCCGATGCGCCCGTTCCAAGAAAACCCAGCCGGAGGCCGGGCGGCGGACGACCGGAGGGGGGTTTGAGGTTTGTTCTCGGGGCCCACTTTGCCTTTTGAGGTCCAGTTGCCCCCGGTCCCCCCGGCTGCCGACTACGGACCTCACGCCGGGCACCTTGATAGGCCCCCTTAGAGGTGACGAAGGAACGGTCAGGGGCGAGCCCGCCAGCAAAAGGGGAAGAATGGAGTCGCCACGAGGTGGCGCCAAGGAGTTTGCACCGTGTTGAGCGGAAGCCACCGCAAGGTCGACGCACAGAGTGGCGCCGGGCAAGGCCGAGCATGGGCGCGGACCCATCGCCTGCATGGACGCCACCATTTCAGCGCGCCGACGGGCCTCTTGGGTCCGACCAGTCGGAGCGACCGCCTTTGCTCGCGCCCACATCCTGGGCCCCGGTCCCTAATCACCAAGGGACCACGGGGGGCGAGAAGGACCCGTGGAGTCCATCGCCGAACATCCCGATGATCCGAACCCGCAGCGCCACGATTCCAAATCGCAGAGCGGCTCGCCCGGGAAGTCCGAATGTCAAAGATTGGGAGATCCGGATAGCCATTTTGAAATGGCGGGCCGCCTGTGTTTCGCCCGTAAAAATAGGAGTGTTGGTTGGTGGCACCATAAAAGGAGATGTATATTCTGAGAAAAATAAAGGACTTACACTCGGGCGGGTCATGTTGTTGTCCTTGTATACCGCCATGCATGGCACGACGACGGGTTGATCCTCCGCCACGGTCCCGGACAACCGCCCCGATCAAAGCGTCTCGCAGCGTTGATGCGAGCCGCCATCGCCAGAGCTTTGCCGCCTCGACGAGTGAGTTCCGCTCAGGCCTCCGCCACGCCAGGCACCCGAGGAGGTCGACCTCACTTGCCGCTTGCGTACTTTGGCCGAGAGGAATGTAGCAGGAGCCACCATCATGAAACAGAATGGCAGCCCCTGATCCCGGGCAGTGTCATGAGGATGTAGAAGTAGCAGAAGAGGGAGATTGGGCATTACCCCTACAAACATCTCGCAGAGGTATGCAAAGGTGGAGAGAATGAGAATGGAATTGGGAGGAGATGAAGGTGATGGATTTCGTAAAAATGGAGGACTGTGGAGGAAGAATTAAAAGGCGTCACTAGGGCCAAGAGTCCCCAGCGAAGACGACGATCTCCCTCGTTCAGACATCGCACGAGGGTTCCACAACAAGGTGGAGGGAACCCCGCCATCTTGGAGAGCCTGGTGGTGGCTCGTGGGTTGGGCGCCTAGCCCTCTCGCCAAAGCCGCCAAGGCAACCAAAGAATGAGAAGAAGGTTCCTTTGAAGTTCTTCCCTCGCACGCTGTGTCGAGCCCGACACGCTGTGCTAGGGCCATTGATTGCAGGAATTCTACTATCGACAACGACACGCCCATCCCATCGACACCTCACACCAAACCCGCCACAGAACGCTACATCTCAAGCCACACAAAGGCATTAAATGAAGCTTGAAGGACAAGGCTACAATGAGGTGTAATAAATGAGTCGTGGGTTGGTGTGATAAGACCACAAGGATGGGTGTAATTAAGAGTGAGATCAAGATGATGTCACCTTCCCACTTGCCCACCCCCATTATATAAGGGAGTTCTGCAAGGGGAGAGGATCCGAACCCAAGGTAGAAATCCTTA